>JAUMHL010000015.1:20060438-20072673 GCA_032362345.1 Sandelia bainsii
ATATTTGGTGGAATAACCCTGATTTGCAATCACAGCTTTCATGCAGTGGTCTCTTAATTATTTCCAGAGCTGTATATATATATATGTGTATATATATATATTTTCAGAAATGACAGCCAATATCTTGACTGTACGTCCTGATAACAGAACTAATATTTTGAGATTCATAAACTAATTATTATGATCCAAAACATGCATATTGATGTCACATTTTATGAATATCTTTCTGATAGTTTATCTAGTAAATATATAATTTTATAGATTTTGTTAATAGTAGGATAACTACACAAAGACACAGGCAAAGAAATGAAGGTTTTATGTGCACTCTCATAAATACAGGACAATAGCTTGGCCAACACATATCGTGTCATTGACTCACTGTGCGTTTATGTTGCTTAGCTCCTGCTCTGTCTGTCTCTGCAGCTGCTGGAGGTGAAAGGTCAACTCCTCACTTAGGACAGCAGATCTCCACAGTCCTTCTCTTCCAGTGTTGACCTCACACGCCAAACCCTGATCACAAAAGGAGACAGAATTAAGGCTGGAACATGCTTCTTGTAGGGAGTGCAACACTGTGTCCATATTCGTGTGAACTCCACTTTCAACTTTGTTGTTACTCTTGGACCCTGTAGTGGTCGCTGTGGACCTAACATGGCATCAGTAGTCCTTGATTTAGTGTTTGCACGATGCCAGTCTGTTAACTAGCTGCCATAGCAGCCTTATCTGCTGCTAATCTGAATGTTATGCTAACATACAGTAAATTAGCCGTGTTCTGTATGCTACACAGTCCTGGATTGATTCCCTGAAATAACTGGCAAATGACTGTGCACTTTAATGGAGGTGGGCAATCAAACTGGACACACATTTGCAAAATCAGCTACTTAGTCCTCAGCATTAAAACCTTTTCTATTGTGCACCAATTCACTCATCTATTTTGCTCGTCTGTTTTTACAACAGAAACAAACCTTAAGGATAAGAACCAAGTGCTCTGGTTTGTTTGCCCACCTCCATTAAACTGAAGCGTGCAGCTGCTTACCACGTGTTTCTGGGGGATCCATCTGGGACTGTCTACTAAGCATTGGGGAGACAGTCCTGAATGGGGTAACCGGAAGTTAGCATGTTAGAAAGTTTACATGATCATCAAACTCTTTCAGAAAAGAGCTGGCAATGTAGTTGGCATTTGGCATTATCCAGTTTTATTTAACATTTGTTAATGAATGTAACAAACTTTTGTCTCCTTGATAAATGCTATGTTGACACCGTGGGCCTAAACCATCCCCTGACATACAGTAGCATATGTGCTAAAATGGCCTTTTAGTTAGTTTGTTCAAGTTCACTGCGATTACTTTGTTGTTGGAGGAAAATAAACACTACATTACTGTTTAATTAGAAGTCAAGGTGGAGGCTTAACTTTCTCTAAAAGGCTAAATATACCCATCATTTTGATATTAGTACTGTACACATGCTATACAGAAGAAGAAGTCCAGACACAGAAGCTGGCGTTAGTCAAATTCTGGAAGCAAATGTAATAAAGATGCTGCACAGTGAGCACTTTCATTGCTGGGAAATAAGACAGTGTCATTTCCTTAGGCTGAATTTATCGTTTAAGTTCTGCGTCTGAACAACACACAAAGACTTTTGGTTACCATGGCAAAACAGAAGACTCTTACATGTGAAGAAAAAATTGGGCTGACACTAAAAAGAAACCAGACAAATGCTCCTTAAGTCATTGTATAACACTTAGTCTGGAGATTATTGGATATGGGAATGTTCCCACATAATATTTCAGCTCTCAGAAGTCTGCAGTGTCCATTTGTCAGAGAAAGCAACATGTTGAGTAAGAAAGAAAAGAAGTAATGAATTACCAGCTGAAGGAGAGGAGAGTATAGACAGACTGATGAGACAGACAGACAAGGGGAGGTGAAAGGAGACAGGCAGGCAAGGGGAAAATCAAACGAGACACTTGAGGACGCGTAAAGATAAAGTTGGAAAAAGGGACATCTAACATGGTGTGTCTGAACTCGTTGTGGTGAAGGAGTCTTTCAGATAGCGTCTGTGGGCTGAAAGACAACAGACCGACTGAGTCATTCTGGCAGAACATGACGCTCACCCTCATCCTCCCCCTTCGTCTGTCTGTCTGTGTCCATGTGACTCAATCTGAGAGACAAACTGGCACTACTGTATGTTCACACAGCACCCAAGTCTGATCTGTTCTTCAAATATAATCCTTAGTCCCCACAGTGCACAATGAAACTTACAAGTGGGTACATACAATTTGTATTGTTAACACTTAACACTTGTTAACATTTAAATTATATTCTTTAGTGTTGACAGAGACGTCACATCTGAAAGACACACATTTGTACCAGGTATGACTCCAAACATTTTTTGTGTTTTTGGCAGTCCC
Source organism: Sandelia bainsii (assembly GCA_032362345.1). Lineage (NCBI taxonomy): Eukaryota > Metazoa > Chordata > Actinopteri > Anabantiformes > Anabantidae > Sandelia > Sandelia bainsii. Next base: position 20,062,843 of record JAUMHL010000015.1, read on the forward strand.
CAGTCACTACACATACGCACACTGCTCAAACTACTCACATATGACCATACGGAGTATGTGTGATTATCTTTATGTCATCATGAAATCAAACAGCCTGAACTGTGGCATTTAACGCCAATACTGATATTTGTTAGTTATAATATAATAAATGCATTGAGCAGAACATTTTATCACTCTAAAATGAAATTGTTGCTACTCTCAGGTGGACAATTAAAAAGTTCTGTACTTTTGTTTCTTGTCATTTACTGGCTGACATTTACAATGAGCAAATAATGGGAAACTGTTAAAAACTGTTCATCTATAAATATATACATTATCATTTTATATGGTTATGTTTAAGCACTCACAACATGTGGTTATGGTTAGAGAAAAGTTGTAGTCTGGCTTAACGTCTAGTCCACACCGAAGGATTTTCAAATCTTAAATGATTGTAAAAACATGGGAGACAACAGACGAAATGACTGATTGAAAGATTTTAAAGATTTTAATTTTTAATATTCTTATCTGTGCACACCAGATGATTATTAGTCAAAATGCCTCAAGTGATACTTCTGCAAGCTACGGCTACAACAAGTTGGCGATGCTTCCCAGTGAGCATGCTCTCACTGGCTATTGCTGGATTCTGGTCAGGATTCCATCGCTGTTGTTTTCACACTACAGGATTTCAAGTTGTAAATATGTCAAACAAGTTTGATATTTATGATGCGAATCATTGAAATTCTGAGCCAGTCAAGAGGATCAGTCATCATGCAGAAGAGGGCAGAATCGGACTAAATATTTGACCAACGGTCCTGTAGTATGGCGTCACCACAGTACAGAAACAACATGTCACTTTTTGTTGCCAAACTTTTTCACAAAAAAACCTGTAACACTGATAGATTTAACAGGCTTTCTACCACTCTGACCATCTAAAGCAGAAAAACTGGGGAGGTGAAAAACAATTTGTAAGATCTCTCAACTTGTCACTATAATGCTTGAGATGATAAAATTACAAGATATGACACTAAAACCCACAGACAAGCATTTTTTCATCAGTGTTTTACTGTATCTTTGCAATTAAGCCTTTAGAAAAAATGAGACTCATTTAATAGAGAAGGGTAATAAATTGGATTTGAGCTGCCTGTCTGAACATGGCCTCAGGAGAGATCAACAACAAGTGAAAAGAAAGACATAAAAAGAGACAGATTCTCACAGAAAAGAGTGCCCATGAAAACTAATCCCAGTATAGACTGTTTGGTGGATTGCTGTTAAAGCACTGTTGAGCAATTAGTCCTGTACCCTTTAGCAGAAAAAGAATGTTTTAAAAGAACAGCTCAGTGCTATCTCAGCAGGCACTAAATGACACTTGATGTGTGCACTGGTGATAATCATCTAAATGCTCTTTACTGAACTTGCTTTGAATCAACTTCTGTCAACCTTTACTTAACTTTATAGAAATTTAACTCATCAAAGAGTAAGATGCAAGGTGATGATTAAATTCCACACTCAATAAGAATACTTAATATTTTTCCTATTACATCACATCTGCTGCTTGTTGCACCTCTTAATGCAGTTCACATGATGCCCTTGCATCAATGCGCCACATTTTTATGCTTTTACTTTGAAACATTTGTTACATTGTATTATAGATGTTAAGTTTCGGCACCACTTTTTACTGAGAATTCATAAAACATAACAATGCTACAATCATTTCCTATTTGCATCTCATTTTGCAAAAGTATTCTTTAAGATAACCTGATTTGGAGAGTATTTTCCTACATACAAGTTAAATGGATACCTTGACATCATTGGCTTATACATTTTTACAATATGCTTTATATTTTTTATTATAATAATTAATTATAAACATTTCCTGTAATGTAGCTAAATTGTGAATCTTTACACTAGTTTGTAGAACTTAATCACACAACCTATTTAAAAAATATTTATATAACTCATTAGTAGTATGTATAACTAAATTTTCCACAGGCATTATGTGACTATGTGTCTTTATATCAGCATTTAAAGTGGCTCAGATTATAATGATTTTTCAAATTTACCTGCTGGTCTTCAGTGATGAGGGATTGTAGAATGTGAACCTTATCTTCTATCAGCTGTTGCAGTTTGTCCACAGAGGCAGGGAAATCCTCTCTGTTTCTCTGGAACTCTGGAGACTGGAGAGATAAAGACAATATTTTTAGTACTTTGTCACAGTAACCCTCATTTCACAACCAGCAGCTCTGGCAGCAAAAGGAGCCTGATCCCATTGGCTGCAGATGCAGTGAAAACATCTTTTAAGAAATGATGCTAAATCTCTACTGTAAATATGCACTGTGGTTGTAGAGCTTCTCTCATCTGATGACATTCTGCAAATTGTTTGGTCTGAATGTGTAGTTGCCCCTGTCAGTCAGAATGAAGGCAGCACCCAATTAGTAAAACATCCACCTCTAACTCTTTTTCATCAGTGTGGAATGGGGAGAGACAGGAATGATGGGGAGAGTGAAAGTAGAAACCTACCCTTCAGACTGAATTCCTGAAAGTCCTAAATACAAGCATACAACTGTACAACTGACTTACTGTATGTGTACAGTGAATATTAACACACTAAAAGTTGTCTGTGATTTAGTTAGTGTAAGAAAAAAGAAACGCTGGACAGTTTAGAGTACAGTGATGCATCAGATCATTGGTGATGTTATGGCTATGGCTAATAGCATCTTAGTGGTATGGATATTACATTTTAATTACTGCATTTAATTCAATTTCAATGCAGTGACATAGGATCCTAACCTATGACAAGCCTAATTTATTACACAGACACGATGACGTCATCAGGGTTGTTTTCTGATTTCTCTAAAATCAGTTTAAACAACTGGAACTTATTAATATCTGTTGTTTCATTTATGTCGAACTATCTGAATAACTAATTGTTGCAGCACTAATAATAAAAAAGGATATATTTAAGCATGTACTACTAGATACGATGTCCTATCTGTTGCTATAGGCAAGAATAGATAAAAATGCCAATAATCCAGCCTTTACATTTACACCAGCTAGTTGCTTTAGCAGGAACCCTAAGTCACTACATGTGCATGTGACAGTGCAAGTGTGTATGTCAGGTGATATGTTCCTTAGAGGAACTGTGGCCTGGGAGAGGACTTCAGTTTCTACATTTTTAGAGTCTCAGGTGAGTGACAGGAAGTGTGTGTTTGTTTGTGTGTGTGTGTGTGGGGGGGGTCATGTGAAAACATAATACTTAGTGTTAGTGTTTACTCTGATGGATTCCTTTGCCCTGTGGGAGTCATTGTTCAAATCTGAAGCAGAGTGAGTGTCAGCAAATGAGGCAAAAAGGCAATCTCTAAAATCTCCAATGACAAGGTTGACTCTGTACAAAACACACACACACACACACACACGCAGGGAAAAGTAAAACAAAATTTTCTGTTGAGTTGGTTTGAGCAGTTAAATGTCAAAGTTCTCTATAGCACAACATCAGAAATGTTCAGTACTGTTCTGATGAAGATTAGAAATAAGAGTCTGCTCAAGCTGGAGGACGTTTCCCACCCACCACTGTTTGAGACCCACTGCAGAGAGCCGCTGTAAGACTGTGCTGAGGCATATAACCCTGCTGGCTCATATGTATGTTCATATTTAAAGCACTGGATCAATCTCCATACATACACTACAGTATATACTGTAGAAACTACAGATGGATAGCAGCCAATTAATGCCTTTTTCACCATATGAATGAATGCATAGGTAAAATGTGTGGGCTGGGTGTTCATTGCACTGTGAGTCTGTGTTGTCTGATTAAATGTAATCAAAACAAGTGCATTGTGTTTTAATCCCTCTGACGAAGATTGTGTGCATCTACAGGAGCTTGAGGGAGCAGAGAGGAATTTCTAGTTGTTTAAAAGATGATGGAAGTAAGCGAAACAGAAGTTTCTATGTAGTATTTAAGTAGCATGTGACATTTAGTGGACCCAGCAAAGTCCTTTGTTTTAAAAAAAATCTCATTATAAAGTAAAATAGTGCCTGATGAATGTGGGCTGCTCTTCTCGTTACCGTCCAACCCCGTCTCCTAGAAATTATGTTTATATACTAATTTGTTTTCCCAATTATGTTTCCTAGCTAAATATAATTGGGAAAACAAATTAGTAGAATAAAATGTAATTTCAGACAGGGTTTTACTGTCAGAATAACACAACCTGACATTGTCTAGGTTTTAAATGAAATTACAAAATACAAAAACTTCCTGTGCTGTACAAGAATTCTGATATCTGTATAATCAATTCTCTAAATGTCAGTAAGCACAGCAAACAAAAAAATCTGTACCAATTCTAGGCTCTAGAAAATAGCTGTACCTCCCAGTATTGGAGCTTTCAAAAGACCAAAAAATGCTAAATGTCTCATGTTGCTCTATTTAGCTTTAGCAAAAACTAGAACAACATTAGCCAAGACTAGCTAATCATTCCAGTGCATTAAAATACCAACTAGTCAGTTGTCTAACAAATGCTAGCTGCTTTAAAATAAATAACTACAAGTGAGTTTCCTCTTACTAATGCTTTAAGACTAAATTTACCAAAATGTTCCAATACTATAAGGCCTGAAAAACAGAAATTAGCTAGCTAAGAGCTGCTAATTTTAATTTTTTAGGCTTGTTAGCTAACTCAGTGCCAAAGATGCAATAGCTAGACTAACATTAGCAACACTGGACTGATACACTTCTTTCTCATTTTCATCACATTTTGACATTTCATATACATTTTCAATTTGAAAAAAACAAAACATATCCAACCTTACGTATTGTGTCTGAAAAGAAGGCTACTGTGTGGCACAGCCATCAACTGCTGCACATCAATCGTGTGCTGCACTTTAGACTTGAAACAAGTCAACACACTTATTTTAGGCTTTATCCAAATTAAATTAATGACTCAAGTCTTTTTCAAATGATTAAATTATCAAGGTAAACTCGAAAACAACAAATGCTCTAACAAAGAAACAACTTCAGCTAACATTTTCCAAAACCACCTCTAGCTAGCTGTCCCCCCAGTGTTTCAGCAGTGAACCTGAGAAAACAACAAACTTCATCTCATTGTTCTGATGGTATTAAAAGTAGTATCTTATTTCTTAAATACTCACTGCAGAGGTTGGAGACAGAGAAGCGTTCATGATGACAGACTCAAAACTAATTTCCTGATTGAGCTCGGACCACAGGGGGTGTCTCTCCCTCTGTGTGTGTGTGTGTGTGTGTGTTAGTGGGTGGGGGCTCCAGCACTGTGTACATGGAGATGACCCTAACTACAGCGTCCCCACTGAGCACGGTGAACAAGCAGAGAAAGAGAGAGAATGTGAGCAGCTTGTTAGTTAATATCCGGCTAGAGTCAGGGTTTCTGTGCCTCATTGCTCAGTTTACGCAACTTCTCATTTGAGAGAGAGAGGGTGTGTGTGTGTGTGTGTGTGTGTGGACACAAGAGAGACAGAGAGAGAAATCATCAACTGTGAATGGAAGGAGCAGTCCAACAACTCACTTTGCTCAAACTAAACTGGCCTGAACTAAACCCAGCGTGCACCAACCTGAGGAAAACAAAACTAAATGCATCTATGTACACAAATGTGTCCCAGTTTTATGTGGTCTGTTGCGTTGCCGTACTGGATCAGGATTCTGTCCAGTGCTGGTTTTGGATGCTCTATTGACAGAAATGGCAAAACCAACCAACAAGGAATAACATTTCACACCTAACTATCAGATAATGAAAACTGCTTTATGTTCTTATTAGAAAAATAATATATAAGATGCTGACAATCATATTTATCAATGAGCTATGTCACTGTCTTCTAGTGTACATTACTAAATGTTTGCCTTTGCTTGTAGCCTCCCAAAAGATTAGTTAAACGGAGGGCATGGAGCAGCACTGAGGAGAAAAATCAATCAATTTGAGGCAAATAAACTCATTCTCATTGGGGGGTGTGTCTGGGTGGGGTGTGATATATCTGTGGAAGGTCGCCAGAGTCAGTCACACCTTGATAAGCAGGTAGGCACGAGGAGGCCTCTTTGTTGACTTTGTTCCTTTCTTTTCCTCGCTTCTCTCTTCTTTATCACACACACACGCATACACACAGGCACGGGCGATTTTATGTAACAAGATTAGAAGTTTAAAACCCTGCCAGAATGTTAAAAAAAACACATACTGATGATTTACCTGCAGATAGAAATGAATGAAGTTACTGTTGTGTGTGGAAAAAGGCTCATCTGGTGCAATTTGAGATTTCTGGTGCCAGAGAAAGAAGGTCTCAGGGTCAGAAATGACTAGGATTGCTCCTCTGGGGAACATGAATGTGGCCTGTAGTCGCAGCGATGTCTCTCAACTGATCAATCTCTAATGTGTAAAACTGTCTTGTTAATGCTGCAAATGGAATAGCTTGTTTGAAAGTAATAAGCTGTTCTATACTGTAAAGGGAAAAGCTGAGTGGCTCCTCCAGCACAAAATCAAAAAACAAGATGAGTGAACGTATAATTTGAGAGAAATTTTACTTTCCCTCCCTTAAAAGGTCAGTGGAGTGTTAAATCCTTTTCAGGTGAGACATTACAAACTTTCCTGACTTGAATAAAATGCAGCCAGGTGAGGTTTATTGTCTGCCCACCTGTATCCCCTTATCATCTGTATCATTTACACAGACTGGTTTTATGCTATATATAATCCAGTACTGATCGAACTAAACTGCACGCTCTCTTTCTTATTGCCTGTTTCACATTTTCTTCATATATCATCTAGCCAGATTTATTCACACAAGCTTTTGAACATGCATAGAGGAAAAAAAATTAAAATAAAAAATGAGTTCAAATTTATTTTAGAGGTGTTTATAAAATAACACAGAAAACAAATTACTATTATGGACTTTATATGTCTGACTGGTTAAGACTGTGGGGCTGTTGAACAGTCTTAATCAGTCTTAAACAGTCTGTAACTAGGACATTTGAGCAGATAAAAGGTCCGAAGTGTGTGGACCTGCACTATCATGACAGCAACACACCACACTACTCAGCAAAGAGATTTTTGTTTGGTTGAGTACAGCAAGGAACTTCCCTACCCAGCATGCCTTGCTCATGACTCACGGCTATGGTATGTCACCTTGTGCGCTGGTGCACTTTGAACCAGCAGGAACTTTAAACTGGGAGTGAACGGTAGGAGACGCCCTGCAGGATGATTTACTGAACCAAGAATGTTTCATCATGGTGGAAATGACTTTTAACTACCTTGTAAAAAGTGAAGTGGACAAATTCCTCTTAATATCATTTTACACTATATAAAAAAATTATTGCTCTAAATTTCATTTCTGTTAATAATACACTATTAAAAGTGAAGTTCTGCATAATGTAGATATTATTTAAATTCATTATTGTACAGTCAACACTTTATTTATTATATTGAACATGTTAATCAAGTATTTTACTTGTTTCTTTCACTGCCAGAAACAGTACAATAAGTTTCTTTGGACCTAGCATTGTGCATGGAGGTTCATATTTGTGTCATGCACTTAGTCCGGCTCTTGTCATGATGAAAGAACTGCTCACTGGCCACATGATGATGTACAAATGAACCATTTACATTACATCAACACAGCATCTTGGTTCTACTAATTGACCGTAACTCAAACTGAGTTCTATAGTGTGCAGTGCTATGCAGCTCTCACTAACTAACTGTATTAAATAGTAGAACCAGTTTGTCTGTGCCCGGTGATGCGGTGAATAAGCAACATATCACCTCTCCTGTGTTTGCTCTCTCCCTCTTTGCTCCTCCCCAGTCAATTGAAGCAGTGCTGAACCAGTTCCTCTGTATTTAACAATTACACGAGTCTAAGATAACATCTCTCTCCACTCTCATTCTCTGTGACAAATAAAATAACCTGTTTCTGCAGCCTCTGTGGCCATTAATCATCAAAAAGCAGCTTACAACCAAAACTAATTTGATTCTCAGCATTTACATTTCATGCAGCGTCCAAAATACAGAAGGTAAACTGTGCCATAATTTTGTGCATCACCAAAAAGGCAGACAAAGTGCAGTTATTAAAGATATCGAGACACTTTATCCCCCATACACTGTGTTTTCACTGCATGCACATATCTAGAAGTTTGGTTAGCATAGCTCTTATCACATATCTAAATACACACATGTGCAGGGCTAGGTTTGTAGCCTACTACTCCCAAAGGTTCACCTAAAAAAAAAAATGAAATGCCTATGAGCCATCATTGGTCAGACAGACAGGAAGGAAGAGAGGCAAAGTAATACAATAACACAGCAGATGTAAGGATGTACTGTAGATGGCCAAACATGTAGAGGAAAATAGCTACTGATGCACACAGGTGTGGTATTCAGTCATGTCACGTAAAACATACCCTAGTGCCATGCTGTATGCAGAATTATCAACACTTTACACTAACACTTTACTCACCAGAAAAGTGGCTGTAAGCAAAACACAATTGATTTCTGCATTTTACTTTTTTTGTGTCATGTCATGCCTCATGAACATCTCACTAAAACCCAATTTCCCCAAGTGAGAACACTACTCACACGGACAATCTCGTGTTGTGTACCGCATGTGTGAAAAAGCAACTAGGACAATATTCAGGCCTGATTCTCCAGACATTTCCAGAGGTCATATGTAAAAACAGCTTCATGTAACTGTTGTTGAATTGCTGCTGGGGATTATTTTATTCGATGATTCTACAATACGCAATATTCACTCTCAGATGAAGTTACTGTATACTGGTTTCCAGTGGTGTTCACATCAGTATCAATTAATGAGTCATTTTGGCTACAGCATTGGTTCTCAATCTACGGTACACGTACCACTTGTGGTACCGCAGGCTCCTTCTAGTGGTACGCAGGAACTCCTGAGAATTTTTTATGAAAATTACATACCAACATTAAAGACATAATACTAGACACACGAGACAGTTCACCTGTAAACTATAGAGTTTACAGGTGAACTGTCTCCGCTCACTGGACAACGTCTGACTTTTATACACTTTACATCTCCATAAACATTACTAACAGCATTAGAGTCACAACACCGCATCTCGATCTCTCAGGCTGTTTTTACGCACGGTCACATGGACAGAAACATCTTAATTCACAGACATCGCTGAAATCTAGTCGCTGAAGTCTGTTGGTCAATAAATCGAGAGCACGGATTACTAAATGTGTCATACAGCCGCTTTGAAGCCCAATGTGTTCGTCTCTGGCAGCTCAAATAAAGCCACAAAATCATCATAGTTTACAGGTGAACTGTTTCCGCTCACTGGACAATGTCTGACCGTCTGACTTTTATACACTTTACATCTCCATAAACATTACTAACAGCTTTAGAGTAACAACACCACATCCCGAATTGCAAGTGTTAGTTTAAATTAAATATACAGTGTTTTCATTCACATGATGTTGTAGCTGAAATCTGGTATCTGAATGTCTGTCATAAATTAGAACCATGTTCAGTTTGTTGGGGACGTTTAATTCAGACACATAAGCAGACAATCCCAAATCACAGGTAGGTAATAACGACGCAAAATTGATTGAAGTTGGTTCCCGCTGACATGCAGAAGGCAGACAGCTGTACAGCTGAGTGCACACACTTCACCCGTTTGATCTCAGGCTGTTTTTTACGCACGGTCACATGGACAGAAACAGCCTTATTCACAGACATCGCGGAAGTCTAGTTGCTGAAGTCTGTAGGTTGATCAGGATGTAAAGGTAAATCACCTATTTCTGAATCCAGGGTGAGCTAACGGGTGATCTCAGGGGTGAAGTGTGCGCATTTGCGCACAGCTGTACAGCTGTCTGCTTTCTGCATGTC
>JAUMHL010000015.1:20072773-20103874 GCA_032362345.1 Sandelia bainsii
GTAAATGTAACTCGTTACTACCCACCTCTGGTCATAATGGTGGTACTTGGAGAGACAAATATTTTTTGAGGTGGTACCTGGTGTAAAAAGTTTGAGAACCACTGGGCTACAGAACAACATGATATACGTCTGACATGGCAATTTATAGTATATTATGGAACAAATATGGACATTGCATGTCAGGCAGTCAGCATTGTTCAAGGTATCTAACCTAAATTTCATACTATAATGACGCTGAATGCCCGCACGTTGTAATTTGGGATTCTAGCTCACCACCACCATCCATCATACATGTCATGAATGTGGCACAGGGGTGTGGAGATCGGGTAGTGGATGAGTGAAGAATGCATTTAACTTACATTCTAGGGGCCAGCCTCAAAACAGCAGTTATGGTTGTGTTTTTTCTTTAATTATTTAACCACGTCGTTTTAATTGCCTAACATTAACAATAAATTGACCAAAATTGAAATTGCCACATTCAAGCACTGTAGGAATATGTAACCAGTAAACAGACAGAAATGCTACCATTGTCAGAGTAATCTGGTCTCTGACAGAATCATCTGATATGAATCTTTTTGGTTAGTTGAGATAATGAGAATATTGATTTTGTACAAATGATCACAACTATTCATGGATTTTTGGGAAAAACGTCTTTAACTACTGTTTAAGAGGTTTGCACCTCTGCAAGAGAAAAATATTAATGTACCTCTGCATTTTATACAATAACACTTAAAGTTGCTCTGAAACAAGTCAGAAAGTCTATTAAATTTTAACTTTAAGCAGCCCTAATTAACACCAAAAAAATAAAAAGGTCTGTGAATGCAGATAAAGAGGTGAGCAGAAAGACGTGCAGATGACGAAGACTTCCAAACTCTTTCACATTCTCGTCTCTTAGTTCAGTTTCAAAACTAGAACATCAACAAAAACAACAACATCTAATCTCCAAGCACTGCAGCCCCCAGCCGGCACCCACCAAGTCTGCACCCACTCGGCCCTCCAACGAGGCTTAATGAGTAATAAGCACTGGGTGACCACAGTCTTGGAGTCAAGCCAACTTTCCCAGATGCCAAATTGAGGCCTGGAGCTACTGCATAATGCAAAACAACACTCATTAAAACTTGGAGGAAAAAAAAACAAAAACAAGGAGCTGTAAAATGCAAAAAAGCACTAAGATGCATTTCAGGAGAAGCTCTGTGGCCGTTTCTCTACGACAAAGATGAATAATTAGGACTCTCAGGCGTCCATTAGTGGGATAAATTATAAGACGCAGAAAATGGGCTCAAAAACACACACATGACTCTAAAACCTAAATCATTTGGCCGGAACATTATGTAAAAGTGGAGAATGTGAGCTTTAGAAAGTGTGATGAAATGGAATGAAAAAAGTGAGGTTTTCAGATGCAGAAACATGTTGTGACGCTTTGAGATGAGTCTAGTTAAATTGTATGTCTGTTTGCAGTTTGTTTAACTCAGGAGTAAGCAAAGGCATTTGGGGGGAAGAAAGGTTTTAAGTGCTGTAAAAGGAAACAAAAAATGCTAAATAAAAACGGAGATGTTTTGTTTTGTGTAAAAATGCATATTCACAATTTCCTATTTAGATCTGCTGATGTCAAAGACTTACAAAAACACATAAAAGCACTCCAAAAGTGGTGAAACTTGAGTTTTACCTTAATGTTGCAAATCTAGTTTCTGTTCCCAGCTAATTAGCAAGTTTTAGCATGCTAATAGATGAAATTAAGCTGGTCAACATAGTATTATACCTGCTATCAGCATTGTTATTATAAGCATGCTAACAGCTATGGTGGCTATCACTGGTCATCTAAACTATTAAAGTGCATCATTTGCGTTGGACAAGAGCCCCGGACATGCACAGAGATGGGTGGTTCCACACTGTTTTGGCTCTTAAAGGGTGAATATGTGAGTAAATTGTGCAGAGTTGAGAAAAGCAAAAGACAGTGTCAGGCAGGCACTGTTTATCCTATTAGATAACAACATACTAACATCCTCCCTCTTTGTCTCGATTAAAAACTGATATTTGAATTGCATAACACCAAGCTGATATGGCCATCCCATAGTTTAAGGAGACTTAACTTGCTGGGTGAGTCAGCTGTGTCAACAAACACACACGTGTGTGTGCGCACACACAAACACACACACATTACCATTTCAAACGATTTGCATGTGTTAGCCTGTCACTCAGTGCTCACACCCTCATTCCTGAGATATCTTCCATCTCCATCCACCTTCCTATTTTCCCATGACTTCACGTTGCAGTTGCAGTTTGTGGCATTATGTCACATTCGCTCCGCATTTTAGTCTGTGACCAATATAAAAATCAACATGTGCCCTGCTACGCTGCTAACTGCTGGTGTTTTTATCCTGCTTTCCGTCACTCAGAGATGTGAAAACCATCCACACACCGTGTGATCCATTTGATGAGTCACAGTCGGGTGCACTTCAGTCTACTGTGATGATACTACACACAATGCTAACAATTTGCTGTAGGCTACAGTAACATGCTTTCTAGAAAAAGACAACATAAAGTCTTGATAACCCCATCATGACATTCAAAACCCCAGCTTTTGCCTATCATGTATTACACCCAAACTTCAGGCATTCAGCAAGATCCATGCAAACAAATTAGTATTTGCTGTGTTGATTTATAGCAAGCTACTACACTTCAACTCTAAAACTGAGGTTTCTCACACGGCACAATAAGCTTTTTAATGTCATATATTTGCATACTCTGCTACACAAACCAGTACAGTAGTACTGTAGTATTTGCAGCACTAAACACTTAACTTAAAAATGTAATTACAGTTACATTTTTTAGGAGAAATAAATCAGTTACAGACATCTCACAATGACATTCATCCCTGTGCAGAATAAAAACACTAGACTGATGTTGAGGTTGTAACACTGAGTGCACTGACTAATGAACTGCACAGAGACACTTTTTTTTAAAGAGGTTTATGGGAGCTTTCTCCTGCTGCACATGAATTCTATTTTGTTAATGATTGATGGGCACCAGATGCCACCTCGGGGTGTTCCTCATACCAGACGACTTGACATTTGAATTATAATAGAAATGAACATGCACAATAGACGGCTTGTTCGGTAAAACACTCAGCTGGCACGTTTTGGTGAGAATGCCATTTTATGTCTTTTTTTTTTTTTTTTTGCTTCATAAACATTAGACCTAGTGGTCTTCAGAGTGCAGCAGCCGGGTTGTGTATGTGTGTAGACATGAAGGCAACAGAGGTGAAGACTGAGAGCGATATGACACAAACCCAGACATATTTTACTCATCCTTGCACATCATGACAAGTGACAGACAGACGACACCCAGAATAAAAACTCATCATACAGCAATGTGACTACAGTCCAACATAATGAGACATACAGTACATATCTTTGTGTGAGGAAGTTTCACTGACTTGTGCACATTTGGGATCCCCATGAATAATTGATCCTCTTTCTGGAAAATGGTTTTCAATACATTCATATTAATGCACTTCCTAATTCCTTTCTATGATTGACTTGAAGAGAAACTAGATACAGTATGTCTACTGAGCATGCACAGTATGGATACAATATTTAACAAATGTTTGATGGTAGTGAGGATCTTCAGTGACTACAGACAAAGTCAAATTACACCTGCAAACAGGTATAAGTTTATATTTTCAATTACCTGTACTTCTGCATACTGCAGTGTGTGTGTGCATGTACACTCAATGATGTGATGCAAACTTTCACCACAGTTTTGACATCAAGTGTGTGTGTATGTGTGCGCCTTTTTTATAACATAGTTAAATAATAAGGTAATGAAGTGAAGAATGAGGTTTCAGTAGATGGGAGTTTACACACAGGCCTATGTGCCTGCACGCGCATACACACACACACACACACACACACACACACACACACAGGTATCTGCTGGTATTGAAGTTTTCTAAAAACAATGAGCTCATTTATCATTATACAGTATTGCTCACTTTGTCAGATTTCTCGAACAGATTTCAACTGAATGGAAAAGACCCTCACTGACATAGCCTAGATTCCCTATTGGGGCTGTCACATCCACTGCGTGGGAGAGTCCCGGATGCTTCCCATAAAAAAGTTCAGGAAAGGAGGTGTCACACTGTCACAAGCACAAATCTAATTTTTCAGAGGCCTAAGACAGTTGCAACCAAGATTATGCATCCAGGAATCAGTTGGTTGGGCCGTCTACGCAAGTGCTTCCCTTAGCTTTTCTATAGGAATCATGCTGCCCTATGGATGACACAGTCTCAAACTGAGCTGCTGTAACTTTGGCCTTAAAAAACGTAAAATAAAAACCACAAAAAATGTCCAAGCATTCCAAAAATCTGAAATTTATCAACACATATAATACAATAACCTTTCCCATGTGAAAGTCTGTTATTCAAATTCTAAGTTGGCCACTAAAAGGCGTGAAACCAGGCACATGCAGAGGGGTGGGCTCAGAGGGCTTAAGCCCCTCACCTTTCCCAAATTACTCAAAGGTGCCCCTCTCAAGATTAATTAACACCCTGCTGTCTTTTTTATATTTCTGATGACTCCATTTTAAACAGATAAACATGACAATTCAGTTTTGTGAGTTACAAGCAAGTAATTGATCAGTTTTTTTCAATGCAACACAGCAACAATCTTATTTAATCAAATTGTGTACAATTACAGGGTGCAGCTAGCGTGCCAGCTATGGTAATTTACTTCACCAATAAGCCCTGTTAGAATGTCAACAAGCCTCTAGAACCACACATTTTCTCTAAAACGGCATCAAAATACAGTGCTGAGTAACAGTACTGACATGGACGTGGTACTTGTATAGACAATGGTAAAACTCAGCCCTACAAGATCCATTGGAATCCATGCATTATACATTATCGCTACTTTAATAAAAAAAAGGTCAGAAGAAAGAAGGAAACCCTGTTTCTAGATTCCACCCTGACAAGGGAGTGTGGGAGGCAGCGAGGAGGCGAGAGAAGGAGACATACAGTGGAGAGAATGAGGTGGGCGTGTGCCAGGCTAAACTGTGAGAGAGAACAGTTGTGTTTTCTCGTTGGGCTGGTTGGTTAACTGTCTGGGCCAGAGTCTAGGGAAAGAATGTAGTCCCATTAAAGCACAGTAAAGACACAGAGAGTGAGAAAGAATGGGTGTGACAAGAGAGACAGCTGCATGAAGATGAACAGATTTCTATTACACATCCACTCATGATATTCAGATTTGTTGTTGTCGTCAATTAACAGAAGTTCTTCTTCTCTTTTACATCCAGTTAGTCAGAGTCAGAGTGACACAGATTTAAATAACACAAAGAGAAGAGGAAGTGGAGTGAAGCAATCAGCAGTAAGTTAGAGAGTGTGATGAGGGGGGAAAGGGAGATGAGGAGGACAAGAATACATGAGACAAATAAATGCTTTTCATTCTGAATGACGGGAGGATACGTAAAGAAAGGACATGTGCTCCGACTAATGCCCTCCTCAGTGTGGAGGCTCAGTGACTGTCTCAGCAGTGGCAGTACGCAAACTTATAATAAAAATAAATAAATATTAAAATATAAAATACAAAAAATATATAAAATATTACAATAATTAAACTATAAAAAAGAAATAGCTAAATAAAATTAATTATATAAATATAGTATAAAAATATATATTATAAAACAATAAAATTTAAATAAATAAAAGCAATAATTAAGAAATACTGTAGCTATCAGTACAGTACAATAACTAAGAAAACATCCAGAAGGTACTCACTAATAAAATGAATAAAAAAATAAATAAAATGCTCAATACCTACAGAGTATAAGGAGAGGGGAAAGTGGAAAGAAAGTGAAAGCACAAGACAGAGAGGAGAGAGAAACACAAAGAGAAGGTGAAAGTGAGAAGGAAAAGAGTTGATAAAGACAAATGATAGACAGAACGGGACAGTTACGAGCCACAGGCAGCAGTGAGAGATGTTAACAGTTCTTATTAACTCAGGCTTACAGCATTCCTCAGCCTGCAAAAAACACTTACCATGTTCTACAATGCACACGTCAGACTGTTTACTTGATAAACTACCACATAAGTTACCAGAGAACACAAACTGTCACCGTCACTGAACAACCGACCAAACTTTCATCCAAACACATAACTGTAGGTCTTAGAGGCCCAGTGTAGAAACAGTATGGCTGACCAGGTATGACTATTATTATTGCTGCTGTCACCAGTTAACTAAGTGCTGACACTGTGGCTCTACATTGGAGTTGGTGACATTACCACATTACATTACCACCTTCCACCCAGCTGAAATAAAGATTATGTCGCCTTTGCGTGGCTCTTTTATCAGAGCACAGTGCAGAGTACAGCCAGACTTGCCCTTTGACTGAGCACAGAGTGGCAGTTTGACAAAACTCTATCACTGATGGCAGTTTTACAGTCAGTGGATGTTTGCAATTCTCATGTGGAAATGTTTAAAGCCAAAGTGATGGTGAATGAATACAGTACCTTCTAATACAGCTAGGTAACAATTATGGTTTTAGATTTTTAAGGTTCTTTTTGCAGTTTTTGTTTGTTTTTATGGGATTCTTTCTCCCACACGATGACCACATTATTCCTATAATAACTTGAAGACAGATTAAGCAACTAGACGACATGGTCAAAAGTATGTGAATGCTAATATTCCAGCCGTAACTGATGGGCACTATTATGCTGGTACCACCCTAAATGCATTGGGTTGGGAAGAGGTCAGGTCTGCAGATCAGTCAAAGTCTTCCACACCAAAGTGGGAAAAGTTGCCCCAATTCTGACACTATTGTCAGACTTTTGGTTGCAAGCTGTGGTGTTTAGATGTCTCTTTGGAAAACACCAATGGAACTATGTGGCATACATCCCATGCAATGAAAGACACCCCCAGTAAATTAAAGGATGAGAATGTGCAAACACAATGCTTTGCCATATAATGCATGCAATGAGTTCCCACTGACTTTATTCCATACTGTGTAGGATTCATAATACTACACTGTGTGGTGCATCTTGGACAGCATGTTAACCAACAGGTTTATAATGACTCATTAAACAAAGATTAAATGAGCCTAACCCACAGTGGCATCAAAGGGAATTCAAAAATAATAATTTATGCCACTGGTTTTTAAATGTTCCCCATTTTTATTATGTATTTCATAAAAATGTTAGTGCTTTCTGTCCACATGAGGGCTGTGTTGAAGATCACATCAGATATCAGGAGCTTTATCTGACTTAACCAAACTTAGGTATTGTTAGATTTATTAAATGGGTCTGTAGGAAGCTTTAATTTAACTTTAATCATATTTGAAGTAACTTTACAACTTAAAGTTTTAACCCTTAGATTAACTGGATGGTCTGCAGTATGCCTGTCAGTATTTACCTTAGCTTTATCTGATCTTTAATTTAATTGATAGTTAAAGGTCAGGTAAATATGATAAATTACTCATATTGACCTCAAACATTTTGGTAGCCTATAACTGAGTTTGTTGCACTTTCTTTTGCCGGTTAATAGTTTCTGCGTTTCACTCTTTCCCTGCAGCAGGTGTCCTTTCAGCTCTGGTACCTCTGGTAAATGTTTCATTAAGAATAAAGTGACTGATCTGAGCTCTAGCTGAATGAAACATGCAGTGAACTCACAACAGTGAACGAAAGAAGAACGACAACATTTCTGACAGCCACGGGCCCAGGAATCAATGTCAACAGCAGCGCTCAAAGGCACCCAGGTTAAAATCCAACAAGTGTCCAGGTAAATCATCAGCCACTTACCTGTCGACGCTCACTCCGCGGTGCTCTGCTCTCGTCTGACAGGCTTCACGCCGCCTGACAGGAGTGTTCCTCGTGGGTGGGTCCGGGGTTCCACCTGACGCACGCCGGAGCCCTGCGTAATGGCTAATGAGAGAACGCGCAGGAGAGTCGTCGCTCTACCTGCACCGCCCCTCAGAGGTGATTTACAACAACGACGGGGGGAAGAAAAAGAGAAGGGGAACCACGATGTGAGCAGAAAACATACACAAGCCTCCCTCCCTCACTCTCTCTCTCGGCGACACCATTTTTGGAGATGGAGTGCAGCAGTCTCTCACCAAAATGCAACTATTTTAAGGATTTCAGGAATGTTCGTTGCCCCAGGGGCACTGCGTTCTTCTCACTGATGTCACTAATGAATGAGCTGAAAACGCTGAACCTTGCAAACAAGTTTCTATCTATCTATCTATCTATCTATCTATCTATCTATCTATCTATCTATCTATCTATCTAACTGAACTTCTAACTGAATTGATGGAGGAACTGTTCATGTCCGCTGTGATCTGTTAATATAAATTAAAACTGTGAAGATGATGATCATGATGAAAGACTTTCCAACAGTCAGACAGGACAAATATACCTGCACATAAGCTGAGAGTTTACAGTTGAGGTTTGGAGTCTGTTGGTTAAACAGCCGCTGGTTGCTATAGGTGTCAGACTGAACGCTGAGCTGCTTTGTGTTGGGCAACACTGACTACCACACCTTGCATTCCTCTGTACTGGAGGTGTGAACACAACCATCAGCCCATTATACTATGGACTTGTACACTGAGAATGGCACTGAGACATAGCCCATCAATAACTTTTGTTGCCTTCAATGGTCTCCTGGCTGACAGTCTCAGCATTAGGTCCCAAGCAGGGGAGACACACCTGAGAGAGTTTTTATTAATCTGAAACCTACACTGATAAAAGTGTAGCACGTGGCACTTTATCATGTACCAACCACTACAAATGCCTGCTCATAAGTTTGATATGTAAGGATGGAGACAGAATCATGATTAGTCAGTAGATTTTATGATCAACAGAGTATCAAGTGGTGACAATAGAGAAAGGTTGATTCTTCTAATTTGAGGAAAAGAAGACATTTGAAAAACTCATTTGGATTCTGAAAAATTATGAGGGACAATTATTATCTGACATTTGAGAAATTCAGTGATTGATGATGATAAATTAATGATGACTAAATTAATAAAATAACTGATGTTAAAAACTATAAACCAATTTGACGCCAAACAAAGAGTAGGTTAAAAGCAGTACACTTGGATAGGAAGTACGGTGGGATGACTTTTCATGTTTCATGTTTTCATGACCTGTGGCTGAAGCAGGTAACTACTCAACCTTGTCTGTTAAAAATGACATTTCTACACAACTAAACTGCAATCAGAAATTCATATTTGCAACCGGATTACGTTTTCTGTTCTGTGTCATTCTGTTAACATATTGAAGATACTATGTGTTGACAATTCAAATAAATAAAAGTTGCAGATTGTAAGTTGATAATGAACAAATCAATAAAATGTACCCAGACAACAGATTATTTTTGCCAAAATATCCAGTCTATAACAAGTTTTAGTTTTATTTTCAGCCAAAATATTCAATCTTGCACTACAACATATAGTTTGACTGAAGACTGTCTGTCGGTCCGTGTACAGTACCCACTGTACCCACTCTTGTGAACACTAAATCTCAGTATGGCTTATGGAAATTTCTTCAAAATTGGCACAAGCCTCCACTTGGACTCAAGGACGAACTGATTAGAATTACAGTTACCCATTTTCATCAAGGCTATAGCTCAGGAATACGTGAAGCAAATTTCATCACGTCTGGCACAAACATCCATTTGGGTTCATGGATGAACTGATATATGAAATATATGAGCTTGGACAGACTTGGACGTAAACATGCATCCATGCATTCCAACCATCATGTGCTTTGGGTAATGACAAAGGTAAAGGTAATGACAATACAAGTGGGCAAAGTCAGTTGCCTCATGGTGAGGCTGGGCTCAGCTTTAGAGATGAGGTACAGAGTTCGGACATCTGGAGGGAGCTTAGAAGGTCATGTTATGCTGCTGAATTTTCCACAAAACAGACCACACAAAAGTCCACAAAACTTCAATTCTGGAGATGAGGTGGAATAACAGAGGGAATTTTGCTCAATTGTGTCTATAATGATGCATGAGACAGTGAGAGTATTCCAATTTAATGGACTGGTACAGCCATAAAAAACCTGGAATCATGGATCTTGAATATTTCACTCACTGTAAACGAGTGAAATTAAATTATGTGGCTTAATGAAGAGCTGAAACAATATAATACAAAATATATGTGATGCTGCCTGACAGTGTGGAATGAGATTGTCTTCCCAACCTGAAAGCTAATTGGGAAATAAAAGAGAAAGCTGTACGATAAGGAGTTTAATTTCATCACTCTGGTTTTGCTTCCATGGTTGTGAATCACCCAGCACAGAGCTTTGTATCTTGTGTTCTGTCACCAGGTTCTTCAGGGTGTGCCTGCAGTTAAAAAGAAATGCTGCAGATGGGAGCGTCCCAGTGAGACAACCTTTACTCACCGACTGCTGCAATAACTTGCATAAGACATTTGAGGTGATGTAGTCTGACAGTTATGCAGCTAAACTATAAGTCAGGATTATTCTTGAAACTCTTTTATGTAGACTGACTTTAGCCATTTTTGTCCATGATGCTGTATTTAATGCCTGCTGATAAATATACTGTATTCAAGGCCCTGTACACTCCATTGGAAAGGTTTGTCAAATGCTTGAATATCTTCAAAAATCTGTTTAGTCATAAACCAAAGTACTGGACTAAATTAAAACTTTTATTTTCATTAGGTGACAACGCTACATGAAAACTCTGGACATCAATGTTTTTACAATTCATCCTCTGGGGGACCATGAATGTGTGTACTAAATTCCATCTCAAACCATCCAGTAGCTGAATAGTAACTGCGAGTCAACATCATGGTGAAGCTACTGTTGAGGAAAGGTCAGTGGATTCCCTCACCATGGAAGTTTTGTGCCAATAGATGTGATATACATCACAGCATAAGTGACAACAGAAGAAAAGGTCAGCTCACCTCAAATGTACAATATCCTCTATAGACTTTGAATATCTGTTGTAAACTTCATGGTCATCCAGCTAATAGTTCAATACTTCACCCTAAACCACAAATGCCAAACTCATGAAGGAAACTCAGGGATTTACCAAGATATTTCAGCCTGGACCCAAGTGCTGAACCTACTGGACTAACTTACTCTGCCATGCCTAGAGCATTGCTGCAACATTAGCTGGAACCATTCAAACTGAAACTGACCTCTTTGTGGAGGGATTTTCTGTCTTCAACCTTTATTTGACCAGGTGGCTCATATATAAATACAGATTTTTCAGGAATGGTGAAACAAATATGAAGCATAATCCTAAGGCTAACCTAAAAGTTGCAAAATATTCAACTCAGCAATGTGCCTGGACAAAAATACTGTCTTAAACAAATAAGAGGGAAGTGTGATGGCAAAACAGCAGGGTCAGAGATATTTGTTCTGGGTTTATTCTTATCTGCAGATGAGTACACAGAAAACTCTGAGAATCACAGTAAAACCTCATGTTGTGTTTGCAGAGGTAACACAGAGATAGGGCAAACACATTCGTTTTATCACATTAATTGTTCTCATGTACTGTGTGCCAGTTTCTTTTTGCTGACATCACTATTAACACTGAATGGATTGCTGATACTACTTATTTCTCCCTTTAATGTAGCTTATTCTGGCAGTGGTTGGTCCTACATTTGTTATTAATGTGTCTACTGAACTAAACAGAATAAGTATAGTGTTGGTCTTTGTCGTGGAAATAAACAAAATTTCTGTCAAGATGGTGATTTTGTATGAATTATTTAAAATAAACTATGATACAATAAGAAAAACACAACACACAATTCTAATATGTGAAAGGTATAACTGAGGAGACATGAAAGTATCTCACTAAAACACCAGTGATCATGAATTAGCATGGGTTTTTCGTTAACTATAACCATGATCTTTCCTATAATTTAAAAAAGTAGTTACCTTTAACTTGAAGTCAACCATTTTGGATTTGCAACAAGGTTTCAATGTCCACAAACTGGATAGAGAAGACAAGTGGTTTGAGAGAGGGGTGAGGGAAGCTTTGCATGTCCAAATAATCAACCCCTCGCTCAACAGAGGTGGAGGCCTTAGACATAACCTGTCTTCAATCTATCAAGTGAAACCAACCTGGAGGATACATTTGTGGTCACCAACCAACTTCCCTCAGACTGACGAAGCTATTTGGATGAACAAGAAAGAAGTCCAGTTGCCATGACTCAACTTCCAGACAAGTTGAAATCAGCAATGTGTTCCATCTAATGCCTCGATGGTGAGAGGTACTGGTTTCCCTTAACTCTCAATCTCAACTAAGCAGTTTGGTCGTAGAATGTTCAATATGATAATAATGGGATACTAATTTTTGTTGGAGAGCTGCACAGATCATGACGCCACTACAGGGTTTCTGTGTATAGTCCAAGGACACCATGGCATGTGGCCAGGAGGAACTGGAAATCAAACCACTGATTGTGTGGTTCATAGGGAACTGCTCTACCAGTTGAGTCACCCCTAAGATCACACAAAAGCTCAGTGAGGCTATGCAGTTGTGTTTTGAAGTACAAGTATTACCACTGGCACTGTTAGTAGTATAAATATTGATGTTCTGTTGATGAAATTGAATTACTTTCCTTATTCTGGTGAAATTGTCAGGAGGAGGAGTCATGCAGGAACAACTATACCAAGACTACAACCTCTACAATGGAAGCTGAACTGAAAAACTCCAGATGACATCATCTGGACAAGTCTTAGAAGCAGGGAGATATTTTTACATACCTTTAAACAAAACCACAATCTCTCTCTAACCATAACCCAAATGCTTTTGTTGCCAAAACCTAACTACACACAGGACTCTGGAATCACACCGGAGTCTAAACTGTGACAGTCGTGACCTGTAACCCATCCAGTGGTGGATGCTTCTTATAAAATCTGATCCTGGTTGCATTTTAGTTGTACTGTAATGTCATTTCTATGAGACAAGGTTTCCTAAACAATATCCAAACAACCAAATAAACATGCTGAAAGAGGACATCAGTTCAGCATACTTGGAAAAATCCACCAGTCACGCCTGACGACTTGTGACAGAGAATCTTGTTACTCTGCCAGGTTCAGGTGAAAACATTAGCATCAGACCGAGCAGGTTTAAAAAATGTTCCAAAGGAATTGGAAAAAAAAAAACTTGTCAGATGAACGGCAGCAAAGCTCAACACAGTGTTTATGAGGGGGAAGCAGTTAAATCACAACCCTTTAGTGACATATTCTGTCAACATTTATTGACAAGAAAAGCAAGTGTCAGCTACTCTGATGTAGCCGTAGGTGAAAAATAGGTCAAATGCTACCACTTTTGCAAAATTGCTCAGGTTAGTATGTGCAGCTGTCATTTCAATATGGTTGTGACTGCATGAAAAAAGTGTGGAATTTGAAAAAATAATTGATAGCTTTGATTGGGGTGATCCAAATATTTGGTACATGGAAAAAATATGGCTTCCAAATGTTAGAGATGATTGGTACCACTCAATAATAAATATGATGCTATAGGCAGTAGCCAGTTTTGCACTTATTTTAGCATAAAGACTAGAAAGGGGGCATACCTGTAATACTAAAAGTCATGGAGGCAAAGTGGAACAATATTCCGGTCTTGAACAGGCCTGAAGGTACAAGCTCAGGGCCTTTAAAACTTACAGAGAGAAGATAGCCACTGGCAAGCTGAACTAAAGATTATACAAGTCGATGAACCAGCGGTTTACATCAGTTTATTTACAGATTCTGGGTCAACATGATTTTCTTCTAATTGCAGTGATTAAGCATAGATTTTCTACACTGAAGCACTGAAGCCCATGCTGATGACAGCTGTGGCTGGAGGCATTGTGTTTTTGGGTTGTCCATCCAGTTGTATGTATGTGTGTCTCAGTCTAGTGATATCTCCGGAATTTCTTCAAATTTGGCACAAACGTCCATGTGGACACAAGGATGAACTGCTTTGATTTTGATGGCCAAAGGTTAAAGGTCAAGGTCACTGTGACCTGATGTATGTCCCATTCTTCTCAAAGCTACTTATATCTCAGAAAGACCTGGAGGGAATTTCATTACTTATGGTGCAAACATCTACTTAGACTCATACTCCAACTTATTAGAATATGAGTCTGTACAGACATGCATGTAAACTGCAACTTTACTGGCTGGCTGTCATCCTGTGCTGAAAAAACATCAAACTGCAGAAGAGGCATCATCACCTCGGGAGACAGTCCTTTCAACTGAACAACCAGTTTCTCTAAACTCATGACGTGATGTGCAAAATGCCCAGGCTTGTCAAGGCTGGCAACATGAAGCCTGTAAACACGACACGTGGGATTAGTGTCAAGTGGGGATTTCATACACCCTGTGAATTAAAGAGAAATCACCAGAGCTGCAGAAAGCCGTACAAAGTCGAGATCTGACAGTTTGTGATGTGTTGATGCTGCACAATAAAAGAGAGCGAAGGATGTATGGATTTCCCCATCTAACAATCATCCATTCTAAAAGGTCTGGCTGCGTCCATTTTCAAAGGTGCTTCTCCCGCTAGCCTGATCTTGTCCAAAGTGGAAAAAAATGCGCTCACACAACACATCTAAAGCTCACTAACTAACACACTGTATGTGGTTTGTTTGGCATAAACACAACTGGTTTTAGTGGTAGTAACCCTAGGTTCAGTGGTTTGTTTACACAGGTGTACACCCACCTGTGGGCAGGTTACATTACAGTACGACCAGCTAAAAATAACCAGAAAAACATCTCACTGTCCAGCTTGCAGAGCAATGCCGCAGCAAATCATGTTAGCATAGATTGTTTGTCTAATCTATGGCATTAACTGTGCAGAAGAGACTTTTGTTCCCTGACTTTAGCCTGTAAGGTAGTGGCTCCTCCGAGGGAGTGTTGCGTGCTGGGTGGGGAGAAGCGCTATCTTCAGGATAAACCGAAGGGAACAAACAGTCCTTTCCCTTGCTGTTATTTCTTAATCTGCGTGCTTTGTGGAGGGATACAAAAATGGATGAGCATAATTAGAGCACTAATAGCTAGCTAATCTTGCACACGCACAATCATGAATATGAAGTAAGTCTGCCTGCTGAATGAAAACTGTTTCCTAGTCTAGTGTCTGCCAACTACAATTATTCACTAACCTGTTGCATGTATACTCCAGTTAAGCGATTTCACTGTTACCAGTCTATTGCAGTATGCCTGCTTTTCACCACTCACCATCATAAACTCACCTGCAATTTATGTTTTAGGAACTGCTCAGGTTTTACAGGTCACCGCTGCATATTTCAATGCAGTCCATGCATGCATGATCAACCAGTGATATCCAGAATAATGCACTGTTGCAGAAAAGGCTCATTGCTGAAAGGCTACATAGTGTGCTTCAGTGCTCCACCCTGACGAGGTGCAGCATAATTACTACATTTGAATCTGTCAGCAGTTATAATCCAACGATCTAATGAATCCCCTCACACTCAGCCGTGTTCCAGTGTGGATTAATGTAAGAAAATGCTGTAAATTCTCCCTCTACTCACAATCATCACTTCACTATATCTAACGGATGTTGTTCATTTCCTCTCTTTCAGATCTACTATTACACATCCCAGGTCTGACCCATTACGTCCATAAGGTCCATCATGTTCAGGGACCCTGTCCAAGGCTTTCATCAACCCCCACTGTCTCTTTGTCACCACCGCCACCAGCGTGTCCACTTCTCCATCACCAGCATTTAGACCAGGGGTAAGGAAGCCTGGTCCTTGAAGGCTGCTGCCCTGCTTGTTTTCTAACTGTCCCTACCCTACCCACTGTTGATTACCTGCATCAGGTCTGCTCAGTCAATCAGAAGCTAATCAGATGCCAATTCACTTGTCCCCCCAGCCATTGAATGCTTCTTACTGATACAACCCAGCTCCTCCGCCAAGTTATGGAGGTGACTCCCTTCAGTGATGTTCAGGTACCCTGGAATCAGCCTGTCATGATGGAGTCCAACAGTAACAAAACACAATACAGTCTTTCACTAGAGATTTATATGGTACTGTTCTGTACTTCCATGTACACCAATCAGAGATTGACAGATCATTTGACTCGACAGTGTGCTAACATACTGTTACTGTAGTTTTGAATAATTCATTACTGTTACTTAAATAAGAATGTGAATGAGTAAAGAGAATGTGAAAGACTTTAACATGTAATGGAGTATTTCATGGTGTTGTATATTTTAACTTCAGTTTGGAGAGCCTCTAGCATGTCACTTACCCCCTCAGCAGTCAAGAGAAAAGAAAAGAGTCATTTGAAGCTTTGCATTATAAAAATGGCACATTTATTGCTACAGAATGGTCATGAACATGAACCTCATTGAATCACTACGAGATGAGAACCAACAGGCAGCAGAACGGCCGACTGCTGGGACAATACGAGGAAGAATTAAAAACCCTCAGCACAGAAATCAAAAAGAACCCGTTCCTCAACATCTCCACTGATCTGCAATAAAAATAAGTGTGATAACAGCAACATCAACAATAAGCAACAACAACCAGAAGAGCAAGAATGAATTATAGAACATAAAAATCAAAGTGAAAGAATAGAAAAGAAAAACAGATTTGTGGCGCTGACTCACACAATGGGGAAGAAGAACTGCAGTGTTTTGGTTTTTTTTTGCTGTGCCGGCCGTGAATTCTGACCATCCCACACAAAACACCCTTAAATCTATTAGAATTACATTACAAACTCTGTTCATCATTCACATTTGAACATTTTCAAAAAATTATAAAGTGGAATTTTATTCTAGCTGTTTTCATGGGGTAAGCTGAGGTGTATCGTTCTTCTTGACTTGCTCTATTCTGAAATCATGGAACAAAATAATAGCTCCTGAAAAATATAGGTCAGAGGTCATTGAATTTTAGTTTTTGCTTCTATAGGTTCATTAAGTCTAAGAATGGCATCACAAACCGCAAGAAAAAAAGGCCTCAGTTCATGTATTTGTACTTTTACATAATGACTGTAATACTGTATAGTGAAGCATATCATCATCTTAGTCAACTGTTCAGTTGTGCTTCTTCATACTGTTGTTCAATGGCAACTTCCTGTAATTATTTGAGACCTCCAATTCCAAATCACCAAATCACTGCCCATGTCTCTGTTTATCCAGTAAGGAGAAAAAATTGACCAGTTGTGGGTTGGATTAAGAATGTAGACGTTGTTTTGCTGCGGTAACTGAGCGTGGATGAGAGAGACGCAGCTGTACACTTTGTTGTAAGCTGACGTACAGAAATGACAACTGTTATTTATTTAGAACGACATTGGTGTAGATGGCAAAAAAGAAACGCCAATTCAGTCTGATTAACCATTCATCCTAAGTCATAAATACACGTTTTCTTACGTAAACTGTGGTTTGGGTTGTACTTGTTGTGGCTGTATGTGCCACCCATTACAATGCTGGGTTGTGATCCTGAAAAGCGGCATCAGCTCCAAAGCATATGTATCACGTTTATTGATCAGGTATAGAACTAAAACTAGGACATTGGGGCTGTTACAGTTACAGGGTGCACAGGCTGCTTGGTGATAGCCTGTTGAGAGATAGTGTAACATATGTTCCAGATAGCTTTGGACTTCTTGGAAAGTCCATTTGTTTCTCTGTCGAAGGACACAGCTTTCAGTCTTTGTGCTAAGCTCGGCCAAACACATCCTGGACCTGTCACAGAGCTGAAACTGATATCCATCTATCACTTTGACTCTATACATCAGGACTCTAACACCAGTACTAGTATAATCTAGTATTTACTGAAATGTAAAATATCTCAAACAGAATTTTTTAATGGCTGTAAATTTACTAAACACTGATAGCACATCATTTAAAACATCTGAAGTTCAAATATGTATTATTTTTATGATCCAAAAAGAAAGATTTTAGCAAAAAACAAAATCTCAGGACTGTACATTTCAGTTGATAGGGCTTTTACTTTTACTTTAAATCACCTGTGAACAAGTATGGACTACTAAAGATTACAGTGAATAATTTGACTTTTCAAAAAGTATAACATAGAATAATTTGTACTGATTTATTAACAGGAAACTGGAAAAATATTGATGCCATGAGATAAAACAAAGATGTAAAATATTGCCAGGAGTTTTAATGTTTTTTTTTTCTGGCAGTGGACATTTGTACGAATTATAACTTTCTTATAAGTTGAAGTTAACTACTGTACGTGAAAATGCTCTGTTGATTGTTCATATTGTCATTTTCTTTCGGAGGAATTAGAGTAATTTTCTGCAAAATAAGTGCCACATCAACATTCAAACTGGTCATTTATACTGTATATTAAGATTTTGTGTTAATTCTTTTGTGTGGAAAAAATATATATTGATTTTTATATAAATTGTAAGTTGTATATGGAGTTCACCTGGATGTATTAGTTCCTTTAAATAGAGTTTAGATGAGAAAAGGCAGAAAAGCTTCCAGTTTCTATCATCACTCGGAAAACAAAGGACAGGAGTGGCCATTTTGAATTCAACTCATTATTGCAGTAAAACTGGTACAGAGTAACAGATTACAAAGCTCATGGCACAGTCACTGAAAAAGAGAATGAGGTGCGTATGTACAACAAGGAGGGAAAAGAAAAAAGTTAACATTTTGGCTAATAGAAACATCAGGGGTAACATAAAAATGAAGATACTGCAATTCAGGAGATGACTTGATTATACAACAAAGAGAAAATCAGACATAAAGCATTGAAAAAATAACATTACTTAAAAAATACATTTAGCATTTACACTGACAGGTTCAATCCTAGTTTCTAACCTAGGTCCAATTCAAAGCAGTTTTCCATTTTGACCAAAAGCTCAATTTCAATGGCAAACACTAAAAACAAAAGACTGAAACTGCCTCGCACGTGATTTCTTTTTGGGGAAATAGCTGATAAGGTTGTTTGCTGACAACCGGCTTTTTAAAATTAGTAATAATCCAATTTTTTTTACTACATTTTCATAAATTAATCTTCAAACAGTTGCAGAGGATTGTTCATTTGATCAACATTTACATCCCATTTTGAAGAAAATAAATGCACAGAAGTCAGAGCCAACCCAAAGCCACATGGAGGCGCCAAAATGGATTGAACATGTCATCGATCTTTGGGTGCTTCAGTTCATTTTCAGTCATAATCCAAACATTTAAACATCACATTGTGTATTGTATGTATATTGTATGTCCGGTAGAATTACAGATTTTAATTATTTTCACATTTTTTAAATTTACAATTTTTTTGTCTGTGGGTGATTATATGAAATCAAAGAAATCCTTCAAGTGGCCCCAAAAATGGGTTGTGTCAAAGTGATTCTTGGTGCGAGCAGACAATAATTTGACTTACATTTGAGATGGTTGGCAACCACATACAGTACTGAGCACCACTGACCAAAACAAAAAGTTGGCACCTGGCTACTGTTACCGGACGAATATAACCTCACTAAAAGTCAAAACAATTTCATCATCATCATCGCCTCTCACTGGCAAGTCCTCACCCCACAGAAACCCCACAGAAAATGTTTTATTACTATTTACACATTTCTCTGCAAAAAATACAATTAAAAATGGTAATGTCATGAGGCATAGAGAACAAAACAAATATCATATATGATTTACGACTTCTCCCTCAAAAATGTTGCCCATGGATATAAACAAATGCTGAAAATTTGGGAAAAAATTGGTTTTGGAACTCTTTTGAACTCACTACACTTTCAATGTGACACATTTTTTCAACACAGACTGAATTTTACTTTTTCATCTTTTAACAAACCCCCCCCCCCAAAAAAAACAATACAACATATTTCTAAAACACAAAATAACAACAGTCTACATGTAAAAATATAACTTTTACATACACGATTTCAAAATAATGGTAAAGTTTGCCATTTTGTTGCATACAATTTACAAATGTCTGTTTGTTGTTGCCTTGGATAGATAGCAGTGATGGAGCTGATGAAACTCCGGTCCCATTTTGTCCTGCGCAGGGTGCCGTACTAGTCAAAGAGTGTTGTCATTGGCAACAACAGAGAACACAACAAAGTCAGTTGGAAATTAATAACACTGAGGGGCCTCGCCAACTTCTGCCAGTTCAGTCTTTGAGAAAATAACTCCTCCCCAAGCAAACGCTCCTTTGCAAGAAAAAATAAAAAAATAACAGAAAACGGCACCCTCCTTATATATCGTATATATTTTTTTGTACATTTATATATAGATTGATTTATTCAAATAGATTCTTTCCCAGGTTCTGTGCCGTCCTGTTGATTGGGTAGGATTTTAACTGCGTCAAAATGACCACCGACAGTGAGCAATGCTGTCAGAGAGCGAACTGTGTTCTTTTTTGTTTTTGTTTCGTTTTTTTTTTAACATTTTCTGTAACAGACATGTAAACCAGAACAGACAAAGAAAAAAGTAATAAGAGAAAAGATTCTTCTTAAAAAAGAGAGAGAGAGAGAGAGAGAGAAAGGAAGAAAATGTGTTTTACAACATACAACCACACACTTTGTACTGAAGACTACATTGGCTTACGGACAAGCCGATCAAATATTGATAAAAAGCTGATAAGCTATAATACAAGAAGAGACGCGTTGTTCACCATGGAAACAGGGCTGGGGCTTGGAACAGGAAAGTGGGGTTAGGGAGTTATAGAGGATTTGGGGGGAAGGGGGAGGACTGCTAAATCGAGCGTCTGTCCCATTGGCTCAAAGCCAGAACACGCTGTCTACTTACATATAAGCGTACAGTACATTAAATACAGTTTAGTTTTTTTATCCAAAAAAATACTTTTTTTTCCTTTTTAGCTTTTTTTAAATTCCCAGGTCTGGTAAAAAACCTGACTGCATAGAACCTAACGACTAAGAACAGGTTTCCCTAAGCTTGCATCCTATTAAAAGACCAGGTAAATGTCCTCCTCTGGCAACTTGAATGATATGAACTCTAAAAAGGCACATTGGTAGAAGTATGAATGTTCAAATTGCATCTGTGGGACCGCTTAGGTGGGGCAAGAGGCCAGGGAGACTCTGGTTTAGGGATCATAAGGCTAGGGTCAGCAGAGAGACAGCACTGGGACTGGGAATTAAACATAGGCCTGGACAGAGAAGGACTCAAGCTCAGGTGAAGATGAACGGGAGCTTTCAGATTGACACTATAAGATAACTGACACTCTTGCAGATTTCCAACCAGTCTTACAGTCTTTTTCTTCCAAAACTATCTGGTCTGGATTTATTTATTCCTGCTCCGACACGGTTGCAGCTATGTTTGTTGCAACCAGTCCCACCTTGTCCTCACATTGTCACGTAATTTTCCAAACCTGTATCACTCCCAAGTCAATGTTCACGATCACAGAACATCTACCCAGAGACTGATATTACTAAATACAAAAGGCAACGCTGAAATTCTGAAAGGGTATTATTAGTTAGGCTTCTGGACTGGACCAGTCTCAGATGTGAACTACTGATCAGGTTTGCCTGGATAAAAAGAAGACTAACAAATGTTCTTAATTTACAGATATATTGAGCAAACCAAGATAATAAATATGACTGGGCAGTCAACAGTGGCCTATATCAGACGTGTCTGGTTGCACACCCGAGAATACTCTGGTCATCCAAAGTCTAAAACCATAGAACCTTGCCTAATCCAGCAATGATGTGAGCCACAGAGTCTGCTCACATTTGGCCTTCTTTGTGCAAAAAACCTCAACAGTTCTTTCATTTAGCTGGAAGTGTAACTCATCTAGCTACCTGGAAACAGTCATAATCACCCAATCCTAAAACTGCACTGACATATGACACAACCATTGCAAAACCAATGGAATCTGAATCAGATAAACAAGACTGTCTGTTATCTGCTACGTGTCAATTGGAAATTACCCAAGGTTGTTAACTGGGGCAGGAGGTCTGAAATTGGGGTTAGAGGTTAAGGGTTACAATTGGCCAGATACTAAAAAAAGGAAATGAGGGAATCTACTCCATCCAATACAGGAATGTTTTGACAACAGCTGCTTGGCCCCTAAAAGAAAAGAATATACCCTTCACCCTGATGATTGTTCCCTTGCTTTTCCAGCAGCATCACCACCACTTTTATATCTGGATTCTCTGTTTTTTTGTTCTCTCCCCGGAGCTCAAGCTCCTCAGGATGTTGGCCCACCTCAATTCTAATTTCCCTTTCCATAACTCCCCCAACTCCAAGGACATCAGGAGCACTCGATTCAAGTAGATGGATCACGATTCAGGGAATGTGGTAAATGTGGAATAGATTTCACTTCAGTGCTTCAGTCCAACCCTCTCATCCACCCATCAGTCTTTCTTTTCTGTCATCTGTCCATCTTCACAACCATCTGCCTGGCAATTCCCTTTTTCTTAGTAACAGTCTGATCTGCCCATTCTGTTGAAGATCCAGCTAACTATCCTGATTGGAAATGTTAGCTAGGGCTCTTTCTTTTTGTTGTCAGTTTTGCACTTGCACCACAAACCCTTTTAACAATGACATCAGATGAAGATGTCAAGTAAGGTCTGCCACATTTTAAAGTACACTTTTTCATTTACTATGTGATCCTTCCAAATTTTCTCCGATAATTCCCCTACCTTCAGTAATTTAAACACCCCAGACCATCTTGGTTCACTCACTGATTGATTAAGTGATTCAATGATTGACTCTCTTAGTACTCTCTTGCTCCCAGTAGATACACACGGGCCATTTGGGTAAAACTGTCCATGCTTTCTGCATTTGTGTTCATGCTAAAAACGTATTAGTTCTCATAAATCTGCTGTGTAAAGACTGTGTAAATTCAACATGACTATTAGCATGAAACATGATAAAATACATAAATGTGATTCGTTTTACACTTACAATATACTGTAAATGTTTGCAGTTTAGGAGGGAATGCAATAGAAAGGGAAGAATGTTTTTCTTGTTTAGCATCTATGATACTCAAAAACATTTGCAAACTTACTTTTTGTTCAAATGACTCAGCAATTCAAGCAGATCCAACAGAATTTCCTTCCTAATCTCTCCTTTGTTTTAATGTAATTTATAATTTATATTTGAAGACGCGGATTTTGTAAGTGGATGTATGAGTGTGCAGACTGCTTCTGTGATACCTGATGGACACTTCCTGTTCATTTATTCTTTTTTCTTTTTTTTTTTTGTATTTTTTTGTTTTGTTTGCTTTGCTTCTCCGTGTGTATCTATCTGACTGGTCTGCATCCAAGAGGAGATCAGGCACAGCTTCATCCACAGTGTGGCGTTAGATTGCCATTCAGTCAGAGACGCGCTGAAGCTGCCTTCACCAACAGCTGCGCTGTGTTGCTTTAAAAAAAAATCTCTTTAAACATTTTGTGATATGTTTTGTTTTGTTCTAAATAACCCTCTTCAACCTCTAGCCTCCTCCCTGCCCACATCCAGTTGCACTTTTTCAATAAGTTTTTTGTTATTTTTTCCTTTTCTTATATATACATATATACGTATAAGTGTATACATATATATATATATATATATTAGAAATGTTTTGTTCTTTAAAACTGGGAATGCTAATAAAACAAGTAGTACAAGAAGAATTTCTTTGATGATGTGATTTC
This sequence comes from Sandelia bainsii, assembly GCA_032362345.1. Taxonomy (NCBI): domain Eukaryota; kingdom Metazoa; phylum Chordata; class Actinopteri; order Anabantiformes; family Anabantidae; genus Sandelia; species Sandelia bainsii. The sequence goes on from JAUMHL010000015.1 coordinate 20,096,331, forward strand.
AAAGACTTAAGTCCATTGTGTCACTTTGTGTCAAACGCTCCCACAAACTGCCACTTCATAGCAGTCATGGTACGAGAGCCGTTTGCATGTCACCACAAAGTAGCATCCGGTTCACTTCAGCTGGGGATGCAAAGTGAGGAAAGCGACTAATGTGACTCTGCAGTTCATGTTCTCGACAGAACGGGAGACGAAGGCGAAGGGGAGGATCACAGATGACAGACGAGAGGAGAGAAAGAGGCTGAAGTTCTGGAGAAACGGATTGGTCAGGCTGAGGGTTGGATCGATTGCCAGGCTGTCATGAAATGCCTTCAGAGGAAGTGGTCACTCATCATCTTGATGAACTCTGGCACCTTAGACCTGGAGGGACACAGAGAAAAATAAAGAAAAGGAGAATTAGAAAGAAACTTCATACATTACACACACGTACACACAACATACACATAGAAAAAAATGTTGACTTTAACACTAAAGCCTTTATGGTTGCAATTTTAAAAATCTGAAGTTTGCACCTCATGAACTGCCAAGTGGTTCATCTTCTGAGAACATGACTGTGTTCAATAAAACTCAAAGCTTCATCAAGATTCATCCTCTGGTGACAAGGAATTAAATAGTAGCTCTGAGTAGATCTTTTGGGCGATGAAAGAAAAGACAACACTATTCTACAACTCTCTGTTGGTGCACTCAGGGACCCTCAAACACATGCGGAGAGTCTACGACATTAGTTGTTGTTGTGCAGAAACAACATGAATAAAGTTATATGATAGCAAATAATGTAATTTCTTCAAAACCTACTGTAAACTGAAAAGTTTACAAGTCTGGAGATTGTGCAGGTTTTCAGAACATTTTAAAACATACAAGTTTTCTGAATGCACCACCAGAATAAGTTTTATGTGTGCTTTGCTTTAACATTTAATTTCAACAAAACATAACTTTTCCTACATGTTGACTAAAGTTATTTTCATAAAAACCAGCATCTGCCTGGACAAAGGCTGTTGCAGATAAGAGGCCTTGTGTGGTTTTGTCTCAGGTCACTCCTGCTCCTTATCAAGAACCTTTGGTACCTCAAGGCTACACAACATTAGAAAACAAACTCAACTACACATTTAACTTGCATGTCAAATGCAAACACAAATACAATTAGACTGTTTAAAAAAAATAAAAAGTTGCTGAGTCAAGAACAGAAATGACACGACACATATTCAGCGACAAACACAGTCACACATTAAAATCACACTTACTGCCAATCTGTTGTTCAAATGTACCCAGACCAGACAGAAACTAACTCAGTTCTGGCTGCCAACTGTCAGGACCTAAACAACATATCTCAACATAAAAAGTGATCTACATGGCATTTGATTTACATGTTGTCTGTGTAAGTTTTAACCTTTTGTTTTGGCTTTAAACGGAAATGACAGAAATGACAAAACAACTGGATTTTCTGTTTGTTTGGCATCTTTACATTTATATATTATCTATGCAGGTGGACCTTTTTTCAATAAATTTCCTTCAAATTTAAATTATTCATAAAATGAATTAAAAAAATCTGACCTCTCACCTGGACATATCTGCTTACATATGTATCCAGGGAAGTGTTGTTGGGAGCGGTGCTCTCTTTTTCAAATGAACATTCACATCTGTTCAAATTTATTACTAATTTTTTGTTTGCCCTTTTTATTCTGAAAGCTGGACATGTGTTTTTCCTGGTTAGTTTAGTCCTCAATGAAAATCATCAACTTATATTTTGGATTCATGATCCAAACTGAATGAGATTTTAAAAGACATCTTTCCAGTTGTATTGACATTTTGGCTACAATAATTCTGTGGTTAATAAGGAACACAAACAACATGTTAATGATGATCACTAATAGTGATGGACAAACTTGTCCATTATTTGAGATAACGTTTGACACTGAAAATAGAAATTTCATTTCCAAATGTATACACTAGAAGCCAATAATTACCAATATATAATTAGATATTAGTAACATCAGGTTGTATTCAATGGATGTTTTGTTTGCCTGTGAATTTTGATTATAATATGATTTTAGGTTCTGAACTGGAATTAGGATTTGTTGACTTCAGTTACAGGTACAACAGCAGATTAGTTTATAAGTGAAATCTTCTGACCATTCAGGGGGGAGGAGATGTTGCTGCATTTTACATTTGTCCCATGGGGTTCGACCCATCCCCCATGGCGGCAGCGGCGTGGTGCGCAGCAGCCAGCGAGAGGGGAGTTCCATCTGACGTCACGGTGACCTTCTCCTCCTCGCGGCGCTTCAGACAAGCTGCCTTAGGGTTTAGGTTTCGCTCTGAAGAAAGAGACAGACAGATTATTATTATGATTATAATGAGTTTACTATCTTGTTTTCTCTTATATTTCAGAGAGGTGATTTTTTTCAGCTGGATTAAACCAGCAGTGAGACTGAAGATCCTAAAACTTCAACCTGGTTCAACACAATCAACAGGTGCCACTGCTGCCCTCTCCTGGAGCTCTTGGAGCTCTGCATATGCTGGCACCTCCTAAACGCTGATTTTCATCTCAAATATTTTTATTTAAGTTGCTTTAAAGTTTGAATGTAAAGACACTTTTCACACTTTATGACATTATTAACTCTTTAAAGCTATGAAACTGACCTCTGACTTGTTGCTCCAGACTGAGGATGACGGCCACGGCCTGGTGCAGGATCAGTAACTTGGTCTGGGGTTTGTCGCTCTTCAGGTGCAACTGGACCATCCTGCCCAGCTCCTTGAACGCCTCATTGATGTCACGGACGCGCAGGCGCTCCCTCGCGTTGTTGGCCATCCTTCGTTCCCTCTCTCTCTCCATCTTCTGCTCTGGAGACAGGTCTTCATCATCGTTGTTGCTACGGTGACCAATGGTGAGTATGAGGAGAGGAAGCGGGGGACGAGGAAAGGAGAGGAAGAGGAAGGGGAAGTATTTGAAGATGAAACCTCAGTTAATATCTCAGAGTAGAACTTATTTGATACTAACCTGCAGTAGATGCTTCATGATGATGATTCATCAAGTGACAAAACAACAAGGGACACAGTTCTGGGTATTTCAAGGGCTATACAGTGGATAGGGCGGCACGGTGGTGTAGTGTTTAGCACTGCCGCCTCACAGCAAGACGCACCCGTGTTCAAATTCACATGTTGGCCGGGGGTGGTGGTTAGGATAATGGATGGATATTCAATGAATGATCAATCTACAGTATGCAACCTTTTCAAATATTTTCTTTAGGAGAAATATAAAATATAATATACATAAATATATGTTTTTGTGGAGATGCATCCTGTGATGTGCGGAGATATTCACTTTTAGAAGTTTTTGAGCCAGATAAACCAATCAGACGACTTCTGCTTGAAGGTCAGTGAGCAACAGCACAGTGAAGCACAGACATCCAGCTTGCTGCATCACATGATAATACATTCCCAAACTCTGTACCACAGCATGGGGATGAACATTTGTCATCTTCGTTTCATATCTTCATCATCAACACCCACATCATCATCATTAACATCATGGCCGCCACCATGTACTTTTCTCTGGGTTTGGGATCCAAATGTTTCAGATTCATCCTCCAAGGTGAAAATTAACCAGCTGAACAGTTTGTTCATCGCTGGAGGGCTGAAGGCTGCTCAGCTGCATTCAGAATGGGAAATCAACACCATGACCAAAACCAAGGCACATTTTTTGGTGCTTCTATTATTTCAAATATCAAGCTGACTGACTGACTGCGACTTGCGACTCGTCAGTAATCTTTATTAATGTTTCTGTTGGTGTTGCCGTTCCCAGACCTGAACACAAGGCAGCACTTCTTTGAGAATATTTACTGTGGGCTCTACTCTGTTGTGTGAGAAACAGTTAAAACCAGGCTCAAGACCATGGAGAGACTGACGGGATCAACCAGGAGCTCAGTTTCCACAAGAAACCTCTGTTCTGAGAAAAGAGAGTTGCATGGTGGACGCAGAGATTTTCTGAATTAAGAATATTTAGCTGTTTCTCATCACACTTGGTCACTTCATCAAAGTCCAGAGGCTGGTTCCCAAAACACTGACAGCTTTAAGTCCTTCTTTGTGTCCACTCTCTCCAAAAACAACACTATACTGTTTACTGTTGAATGACCGCGTGTTAATTCCTGCCTCGTGACTGGATTAAAAATAAGAGATACAGATGGTCACTTCAGTGTAACTGGAACCATTTCTGTCTCATGGAGAGGGTCAGTTTATCAATGGTATTAGAAACAAAGAAGGTCTCTGAGCATGGAGGTGCTTTGGGAAAGTTCGTGTCCCAGCCCAGCTGAGGGTTTTGATGGAAGTGAGCGTCTGAGAGGTAGGCGGGGTTACCTAGATCTTGACCTTTCAATAGCTTTGAGCTCCTTGCTGTCGACGTCCTCCTTCTTGGTCTCCAGGGACTTTGTGTCGAGGAGGTTCTCGTCGCCCTCGTCCTCAGACTTGATCTCCGAGCTGACGGAAGAGGTGCTCTGGCCTTGAAGGCCTCCAGACAGGGCTGCAGGAGGACAAAAGGAGAGGCATTAAAAGGCATATATTCTGAATGAAGATTGTGACATGTGATTTGAAAGTTCCAAAAGCTGGTAGGTGGATGTTTGAGTTGCAAATACAAAATGTAGCTGTGGTTAATGTGCAGCTTCTAGTTTAAAAAGCACAATTTAACCACACAATTTGAACACAGCACCAGATCTAATTCTGCAATCGACCTCCGTAATGGCGGCATGGGAGAGTTGTGCACATGCAGCCTCTGCACCCTCTGTCTGCCTCTCTGCTCAGCTGAACACTGCTGTCTTTATTTGACGTCTGTATGGATCCGTCACTGGGAAGCTGCCAACATCTCAGTCAACACAAAACACTCCGCTCTATTCCCCCACACACACACACACACACACACACACGACCAACTGTCGGCCATTTTGAATCTGTGTCTGCCTGACTGGAGGCATTTTGTGTGCAGCCGTGAGTGATGGTCTGTGTTTGGTTTGTGTGTGTGTGCGCGCCTCTTTCCGTACAATCGCAGCGTGTTCGTGCAGAATAGCTGCATTTACACAGTCTTAAAACGGTGAAGAGCGACTTTGTGCTTCTGAATGTCGTGACTGAAAACAGGCGCACACAAACGGACACTGCAGGAGAGGCTAACGGTAAAATGTCGTGGAATATGGCTACGTTTTAATGAACGTGGCTTTCCCAGGTCCCAGTCTCTTACTCATCTTCCTCCACGTTTCTTAACTTCCTGCTTGTTACTTCCTGTCTGTGTCTCATCCCAGACTGCATAATGAATCTAAGCGTTTTAAGTTGAATTTTTTTTTATAACACTATTTCAAGTTTATTGTACTAATTAGCATCATTATTGTTTCAAATATTACTGTTGTTGCTTATGTAATCACGGATATGTAATGTTATGGACAAATACTATAATAAAAATATTATGTAAGCAATTTATAAACTCACTGAACAAGGTACAGTGTATAAGTCAATATATTACTCAGGCTGCTGAACACGGATTAAACTGTTGGATAAAAGGGGAAAGAGATTATTATAAGTATATAAATGTTATAATAACATAAATATACTGTCAACATAACAAAAAATGTCAATATACAGTAATATAAATGAAATTGAGAGAGAAAGAGAGGAGAAATGCTCTGCCAGTGTATTTCTGTGTTTGCTGCCAAAACCATTTTAATACCCTTTATTTACACGCTCCACACACCCTCAAGTCAGTATGCATGTGTGTGTGTGAGAGTGTGTGAGTTATGGATGGATACAGTAAGTAAGGAGCAACTTCTTTTGCCTGAGTGTGTATGTGTGTGTGTTTCTCTCTCGCACCTCATTACACACTTGGCTGTGGTCGCTGCTGGCTGAACTTTGCTGCCAGCCAGACTCATTTTCAGCCTTTAAAAATGAGCTCAGGGCTAATTTGCTCCACAGCACGCTCATATACACATTTCCTCCTCCTCCATATTCATATCACGCATACTGTATGTTTATTTACCCTCCTCGTAAAGTTTTTTTTTTTTTTTTTTTTACCGCTCGGGCGGTGAAGTCGAGGCTCGCCAGCTGAGCTCTCTGACTCCACATGTTTCTCAACTTTCTGATCCTCATTCTCAAACTGTTTCTTCATCTTCACCTTAGATTTTCTATTTTAGTTTCCCTTATGATTGCTTTGTCCTATCATCTTTTAAATCTTCACCATCATTTTCAGCTTTTTCTTATCTGTTTTCTTATCTTGTCTGCTCTTCTTTTGTTGTTCATCTTTTTCATCCTTCTTTTTCTTGCTTTTCTCTTTTCTCATTCTTGATATTATTTTCTTCTCTATTTTCTATTCTCTATATCCAATCTATTATTAGAACATATATATTTATTATAGTTATTATTATGCAGGGTTTAAAATGCTCATTTTGTGTACTGTGTACTACTCAATTCAATCTTTGCAGAAAGAGAGTGGTTCTTCCAGAACACTTCCTCATTTTGTAGTTTGTAAAACTTAAGATTCAGGGGATGCTGTCAGATGTGGGGATGTGTGCCATGCTGGTTCTTACCGCGATAGGGGTCAGGCTGGCTGAGGTCCGGCGATGTGGCCGACTGAACAGGCAGCTGAGGCACGGGTACCTGACCTGCCATTGAGTGTCCGGCTCGCAAGCCACCCACTCCGCTGCCGTCTTCTCTGTGAGAGCCCACCTGGAAAAACAGAGAGCAGAGACACAAAGAAGTGAGAAGTCTGAACTTTTTAGGTCTGAACTGATGTTTCCAGTTGTACATATTGGCTTTGATTGCTTTCTAAAAGAGCTGCGCATTGAAGTCTTGAGCAAATGCTACTAAAGCTGTTTGTTGGGGACTACATTAAGTGTCAGACTGATTAACATTTGGTACCTTGCTGTGTATTAACAGCAGCAGGACCGTGTGGGACTGAGTCATGCTGACATTAAGAAAAAATACGTACACATACATACATATAGATCTTTAGCATCGCTGTACTGTGGTTGACCAAATAGTTTTATGTTGTTATCATCTGTAGTTATTTAGCTCCTGAATGAGAGTTTCATAGTAAGAGTTTGTGCACTTTGAGTCTGCTTGTTTGTCCAGTGTGAAGTGGTTTCTTTTTTCTTCTAACTAGATTTATGTACTCTAGTTGGCCCCATAGGACAACATAGTACCCCTTTCTATTTATGATTATAAAATATCAGTTTACTTGCGTGTCTGTCCTATTTTTCTGTTTACTGCATATTGAAATGAAAATGAACAACTTATTGGTATCATTTAAATATATTCTTATTGTGTTTACTACACTTTTTAGCCAAACGAGTATTATATGACTGTGAGTTACTGAATTACAGCAGAGCAGCAGAGGTGTGGAAGTTAAAAAATGTTCCTCTTCACCATAGAGAAACAATTTGACAACCTGACACATTTGGAAGATAAACACACACATTGCAGTGCTGTCTTTGGCCTGCTGAGGGCATCCTCACACTGAAGATCTCCACCTGTGGGGGGGGGGGGGGGGGGGGGGGGGGGGGGGGGGGGGGGGGGGG
>JAUMHL010000015.1:20103884-20127012 GCA_032362345.1 Sandelia bainsii
CCCCCCCCCCCCCCCCCCCCCCCCCCCCCCCCTTTCACACACAAACACACACACACACACACACATTCCTCCCATTAATCTTTTTCTCAAATTTTTCCAGTACAGTACAGCACAGGTAGGCAAACTGCGCTCTGCTCCTCCACACAGCAAACTGTGTTTGTGTGTATCTTTGCGTATGTGTGGCTCAGTCCAGGTTCATATCTGCATGTCTGACATGTATATTTACAGTTTTTTTTTTTTTTTGGAAGACTGTGGAAGAGTCCTCTTGTTTTTCATGTGAGCTTTTGGGGAAATACTGTAAGGGTGTGTGTGCTTGGCTGAATCCTATCCATCTGCCTGCCACACACACACACACACAGACACAGCACAACAACTGACAATTATCTTAATGCCCATATGTTTAATTGTGGGATTTCTAATTCCCAGAGCACCGTGAAGCTTCCAGCAGGGACTCACTGTTTTGGCACTAGATGGGTTCGCTTTATTTGTGTGTGTGTGTGTGTGTGTGTGTGTGCGATGCCTGCTTTTTATAGCATCCCGTGGTTCTCTCTCACCGTCCTTTACCCGAGCTTTGTTTTACTTTGAACATATCAGCAGAACAGTTGCTTGACATGAATCATGGTACAGTAGATACTTTGATGTGTATGGTGTAAATGGTAACGTTTAAATGCTGTTATTCAGCCTGACACTGAGCTCATGTTCACTGTTTCACTGCTACAGTCAGAGCACTGACTGTAACTCAGTGTTTGTCATTTGGCACTATGGAAATAAACTGAATTAAAGAATTATTTAACAGCTTTTATGTCTGTAATTGACTTATAACCCCGGTGTGATAAAATTCTGCATTTCTGGCTATGCCACGCTAGAGTGATGTTTCCCCTTCTTATTCCACTGATTCCACACTAGCACTGCAGTCCCAGAGACAGGCCAGAGACACAAGAAATAATATGAGTTAGAATAAAAAAACCTGGACCCCAGCATGTATGCACCATATGAGCACACAACAACATTAAACCATATTCTGAGGCAGGGCAACAAGATCAGCTGAAACAGAACCTGTCTTAACTTCTATTGGTGCAAATTCTGAGACAAATTTGAAATGAATTTAACTACTACTACTACTATTACTACTACTGCAATTAATTTAACTGCCATACAATGATTTAGAGTTGGTATATTTTGCTGCTGTTGCTGCTGCTGTTCTGTTGAGTGTAAAATAATAAAGAGGATTTTTCTATGTTAGCAAAAACATTTTTTTTTGTGAAACTTATGTTCATTTTTGCACATAATAATAGCTCAAACTAGGTAAAATTGGCAGCTCATTCATTTTAAATGAAATAATTAAAGGAGGAATGAGATGGACGGGATGGGAGGGGAAACAGGAAGGCCGCAAATGTTATCTTTGTTGTCTTATTGTGGAAAAAGTTTAATGATTTTATTGCCCAACAAATCAAACCGATTTCATAAAAACTATACATCTTCATTGTTTCACATACTTGATGTATGATGACCACAGTGTAAATAAAGTTGTTTTGAAAATCGAATCCCTCTGTCTGTCTGTTAATCCAGCTGGCTGACGGCGAGGTCTTGCCCACCACATGCCAAACCCCCCTCTCGCTCCATGCAAATATCACAAAATGTCGACTGGCTTGTTGGCATGCATGCATATGTGTTTGTGAGTGCGTATGTGTGTGCAGACATGTGTGTGTGCGTGTCTCAAACTGAGTATCCACTGTCTATCCATCTAAACTTCTGTTTGCTCCCTTATTTATTATTTGTCTTTTGTCTTTCTTGCTGTCTTTTCTTTCCATTCTCTGCCTTTCATCCCTGCCCGGATTCCCAAATGTAAAATGGCAGCGGAGAGGGAGACAGAGAGTGTGGCGTACATTTTTAATGGAGGGCTTTTATATTTTAACGAGCCTTCTTTCTCTCTTCCGTAATTTAGTTCAATGACGAGGAGCCAGACGGAGGAGAAAAATATAAATAAATTACACATAAACTGATCTGCTGCTGGTGTGTAGCTCTCACTGTTGCTGCGAAGTGCAGCCACGCCCACTAATCCACTGTTCATTAGGTTCAAGGCATCTGATTGGGTGGCAGATAAACTTAATCATGAACCCCGTGATGACATGGAAGCATCAGTAAAATGCTTTGATTTTATCGTCAACGAGTACAGTAAAGTTTGTGTTAGCTGCCAACATGAAATGCAGCTGAAAACTGTAAAAAGCTAGTAAGTGGACCTTGAGCTAAGATAATCTTGTCTGAGTTTTTGTTTTAGTGTGTTCAGATTTTTGTTGGAGGTGTGTTCAAGGACACTCTGATGTATGTGATTTGAGAGGCAAAAAACAAGACATGCATATGGTTACTGTGGAAATAAATAAGTTCTTTTTTACTTGCCTTAAAAAGTTGCTGTTCAGCAGCCAACTCTCAAATCTCAGATGTCAGAGTGTCCTTGAATGCACCAAATATCCTGTTTTTTTGTCACTGCTCTCAGCTGTATTATGATGTTACAATAATATAACAAAGCAAATCTGTCCTTGTTGGTGCATTCAAGGTCCCTCCAAAATTCAACATTTGGTTGCTCAATAGTCAAAATGACCAAATTTAAATCAGCCGGTTATAGTTGATGATTCTGATTTCCCAAATTAACATGTCAAACATACAGTGGCTCACAGAATGTGTGGCTGATGTTTATGAATAAACCGTTATGTCATGAAAATGTGTTTCACATGTCTGTAAGTTTATTATGATACAGGTGAACAGTGAAAATGCAGTGATGCTATTTAAAAGGTATATAAAAGGTACAATTAGGGCTGGGTATTTCACTATGTGTGTTAATGTGATACAGATGGTTTAGTACCAGAACCAAAACAGTAGTCTTTTTTAGTGCAACAATCAAAACTCCTCTAATAGCCGCACACAGGTAAAGTAGGATTTAAAGTTACAAATGTTTCTTTCTTTCTTTTATATATTTTTTAAAAGATTAGTGAATGGGCATAAAGTTACAGACAGATTTTGATGGTTGATTCTATACACACAAAATACAATACAAATACAATTGTGAAATATGAGATCCAAATTCATAATCAAATAAAAAAAAGTTTTCTTTTATTGTGAAAGGAATGAATGTGATACACTACACTGCACTGAATATTTAAATAAACTGGATTGGAGTCTACATTGGTCTAACTTTTTAGACACAGACACACACACACAAGGTTGGAACATTCTCCAAACTGTGCAGTCTTTCCTCTGTGGAAACTGAGCTCTTGACAGAAAGCACCTGCTGTAGCAACAGCAGCACACACACGTATCTGTACACACACAGCGTGCAGTGTTGAGGTTCAACTTCCATGAGAGGAAAACTACAGCATCATTTTCCAATATATGTATTTTTTTTTTTTTTTTGTAATTAAAAGAGTGACGAACAACAGGTTCCTGTGTCAAGTAAAATGTCAATCAAAAATAAAAAACCAAACAGTGGAAAATATAAAGAAGCTGGTACTGGGAAATACACCACCTGGGAAAGTTTTGTTATGGAGTGAACATTTCTGAGCAAATGTGGGTGATATGTTATTAGTGAGTGAGAAGAAATGAGAATTTACATGTAATTAAATTAATAATAATTAATTCGGAGTAAAATTTAAACCACATAGGTAGTGAGACACATCTGGTATTTAAATAGTTTTGTGTGACAGCCAGCATTCATTTTATATTCTAAAATGTATAACTTGAATAAAGTAGAATTATTTACAATGCTTTGTCACATGTCACATTTACATTTTTTTATAGAGATGCTCCTTTAAATATTCTATACTGGATTAAAGTGAAGTTTCACACAGGATCTTAGAAGGAGTACTTTGGGACATTATTTTTTTGTTTTGTTTTGATTTCAACGATATTTTAAAAATAATAATAAATATTAACAATATAAAGTGGAGGCTATTTAAGTCATTTCTTTAGTCTCACTTTGTCCTCCATACAACCAAAAACCTGAGACTCTAAAACACGTATTAATCAATAGTAAAGCTTGTTAAAGTTTATTTATCTAGTTAACTTCATGGAAATGACAGCTACACACCAACATCCAATAATCACAATCTATTTTTCTCATAAATATTCATTTAACACAGCTTTGAAATATGAAGAGTGAAGGCTGACTGCACTGAAAAATTATCATACTATAGCACCGCATATTAACATACAGCGCTGTAATTTACTCCTTCAAGAAGGAATGTGTTGAAAAGCAAACACAGCAGCCCATGTTTATCAAATGAATGGTAACTTTTTTATGTTAACTGCTGCTATAACTATATACAGTATATGTGAAGATTTAAAATACAAACAGAAACAAATGCCTTTTTGTTTGCAGTGTCTATATATGAGGTATGTTGTATATGTGGACACTCAGCTACAGTATATGTGATAATGGAGCATGTTATTACAAAAGTGTGGGCATTCACTCCACTCCACTCTTCAGAACCCCTGCAGTATGGTGTAGCAATAAGATTAAGTCCATATATAGTTGGTTAAACAGTATAGTTTTATAATAGTTTTAGAATGATGCCATTAAAAAAAGTTCATTATACCAACTATTATTATTGTGCTGGAGCTAAATTGAGGGGAGTAGATTTCCATCAGCTTATAGGAGTGAATTTAGTGGCTGAGAAAAGAGAGGAGATGCAGAGTATTAAAAGGCATTAGTGTGTTTTACAGCAAAATGATGCAGATTACGATCCATTTCACTTACTGTAACACTGCTTAATGGAGTGAGGATGAGATGTTTCTATCCCTTAACCTTTCCGCTCATTTCAGAGTCACCCTCCATACCGAACTGAGTATAAAATAACTAGCGTGACTTAAATACATTATCAGAGGCAGTCAGCAGAACAGAAAACACATTTTAAAGCCTCCGCAGACAATCTGGACAGTCGTGTATTTTTTCCTCTTCAGTTAAATGTCATGTGCCTTTGTGGCTCTTTATTCATTTGCTTTTAGCTGCTTGCAGAGGGGTATGGTTGGATCAGACTTTGATATCAGCCCAATGATGTTCCAAAATCACAGCTGGGTTTTAACTGCTGGAAGACGACACTGATTTATCGAGGGTCATATGAGCACACAGTTGCACATAGACTGTAGTGATCTGGTCAGATGTAAAGGAATTGCAGAGTTAAATGATATAAGGACATATCGGAGCACACGTGTGTCTGTAACAGTGTGTTTATGGACAGACTTGGTTTTGGCAGTTTTTGGAGTTAGAATAAGGTTCGTTGAAGGGTCAGACATTTAGTTGTGATGGTTGAGGTTAAGGTACGAGGCTAGGGAATGCATGATGTCAAAGAGTGTCCTCGCAACTGTAAAAAGACCAGCATGTGTGTTTTTGAGTGAGTGTATAATGCATACATGACTATGTATATGTCCCTCTTCCACATCAGTGTACCACCTGTTTTCCCAGAGTTATGACCTCAGCCTGCAGCCGTCTGTGCTTTACACTGCCAAACTACATACAGCTGTGTGTGTGTGTGTATGTGTGAAAGAGAGGGAGGGAGGGACAGCGAGAAAGAGAGAGAGAAGTATGCATAGACGAGAGGAGGAAGATGAAAACAAAAGTGCCAAAAAAAACATGTTATAAAGTAAATGCATGATAACAAGTGTGTCAAAAACAGAAAACAAGTGAGTAGAGGACAAGAAACACAGAGGAGATATGAAGTGGATACATGTTTATGGAAGTAAAAGAATATGTGAAGACATTATAGGAAGGTTACAAAAAGAGAAGGGAACGGCATAAGAAAAGAAAAGTGTAGAGAGGGCCCAGCAAGGGAAAATATAAAAATGACCAGAAGTAGGAGAATGTGAAGGAAAGACTAGTGAAAGAGAAGACAGAGGTGCTGGTGGATGACAGAGAAAGAAAGAACAAACACAATGACTTCATTTTAGAAATTAGCTCTTCCACCTGCTCCATTATTTCCAGTTTCTGCTCTTTTCTATTTTCAGCATTTCTTCAGGATCTGTTCCTTTTCTTTTGCTTCAAACCTTGATCATTTACAATTGGATGGAAACCAGCTTTTGTTCTATTAGAACGAAAGCCACGGCTCATGTGTTCGCAGTTGAGAAAAAGTATTAGTGCTTTAAGAAAACTCTTCACTGATGTCCAGCACAGGTAAAGACATAGTACAGAAAAAAACTTTGCGTATGTGAACCTCTGACATGCCTAAAGTTATCTAACTACATCCTCGCATCCTTTGCCTCTTCGTTTATCCTTTTTCCTTCATTTGTACTATGATTAAGACGTTACCCCTAACCTAACCCAAACCTATATGACCCAAGGCCAGGGGCTTCTAAAAATTATTCAAACTGATTAGAGTCTGGTGAAATGGTCGAGGGCACTCCTGTGTTTTTATGTTGAGCAACACTAAGGAGATCTTTCTTTCAGTGAAAACTTTACAATGGGAATTTACAAGTGGGGAGAAATACCTCTCGTTGCCTGTTAGGTTTGGGTTCCCACTATGTGACGTTAACCAGCCTCATGCATTGGTCCAAGACATTTATAAGGACGTATGTGTGTGTGTGTGTGTGTGTGTGTGTGTGTAGTTATAAAGCTTCTGTGTTTTCAGACTTACAGTAATGAGTCTGTTTTTCTATTAGCCAATAATCCGGAGCCTGAATAAACACACACACACTCGCTGCTCCTAATGACAACACAGGGAGCAATTTATGAGCTTCAGCGTGTGTGTGTTTTTAAAGTGTCTGTAAGTAAACAGTTTTTTCTTCAGCACACATCCGTCACTTCACTTTATTCTCTTTTTCCACTGCACACATATAAAAACAAGTCATAAATGTATCTGGAATCATTTCAAGGTTAAACTCAAAAGTAGTTTGTTAAAATATTAGCCTTAACAAAAAAGTAAACTTTAAATGTTTTCTTGGGCTAAACCTCACATCCCTTCATGCAGCTATGGTAAATGCCAAATTTGTCTCTGCAGGACGTCCCAAGAGGAGAGTGTTTAAAACAACCTCCAAATGAAGCTGAAAAGTAGTTTGCAGGAACTTCCATTAAATATTAAACTTTTTTTTAACCACAAAACTTAAAATTACATCATCCAAATGCACATTTATGTTCTGTATCTGTTTTGTCTAAAAAGCTCTAAATTCCCAACAATTTCAGGTGTTTTCTTGAGAATTCAAATAAGATTTTAAATTGATTTTAGCCATAAGTCCAATATTTCTTCAAAGCATAAGGCTGGTGATTTTCTAAATGTTTGTTATTGTCATCAAATCCCACACAGAGACTAAAACCACAATGAACTGTGTCTACTCACTGTAACATAATGATTTTAGCTTATTTGTCTGTGTCGTAGAGCCCCCTTATTGTTACTGTTAAATATACATAAACATATTAAATGCATCAGCGAAGCACACTGCTGCACTGGTTTCTTCCTCACAAAAAAATACAGTAGCCATCAGCCGACACTACCCTGCCACTTCGACTAATAACTAGACATCGAGAACCCCCAGCAGAACTAATGTTACTTGAGACTGGTGGTGCAGCAATACCAACGAAGGCAGAATGGTAATACTGCAACGAATGGGATATCGTGGAGGTTATTCTACATGATCTGCAAGATGACAGAGATGAAGATGATGTGTCACACACCACCTGAACCAGAGCAGAAACCGCATCCAAGCTGGTTCTGATGAGTAATCGCTTTTCAGTAATGACTTGTTTGAATGGGATTACGCTGCTGCATTAAACAATAACTCGATAATATATGATCACTATTACAACTTGAAGTATAACATTATGATTGAGTTGTGTGGACTGCATGAAGCTAATAAACTAGTGTAACCAATACACCTCTGGTGCAGAGGCCATGCATATTCACAGTTGACTCCACTTCAGAGTCTGTAAAGAGTGACGGTTGTTACGTGTTTGAAAAAAAGACAGCAGCACTTTGTGTCAGGAAAATGTGTGTGAGAGACAGACAGAGGGAGACAGCTGGACAGATATGCGTGAGAAGAAGATAATCTTTGTGGGAGTGGGCCAGCGCGTGCACGCACACACATGCGCAAACAAACACACACACACACACAGACACAAAGACACTGCCCTCTACCACAGGTGCTCTCCATTTTGAAAACAATGCTTCAAAGAAAATACTTTAACAAAGAACAGAGAGTGAGGGACAAAGCTCCTGAACTACTGTAGTGAGAACAGAGTAAAGCTGCTGCTGGTGTGTCCCCTATAGGACACAGTGTGTATTACAGCCACAATGTAAAACAGCTGGACAGAATAAAAGTCCAGGGCTGAGTCTATGATTTTCTACATGAGAGGTGTTGATGAGGTTGTGACAGTGTGCAGGGGGGCTTTTGTTTTAGCTTCAATGAACATCTGGTGTGTCTGTGTGAGTACAGGTGAATGTGCACAAACAGATAAATAAAATGAACATTTCCAGGCATCTGAATGTGTCTATTTTGGTCTTACTCACCCTCCTACATCTCCTTATGTCACACAGCTGTTTGGTTCTTTATGTTTGTTGTTTCAAGTTGACAAAAAAGCCATGGAAAACGTGACTGCTGCCTTACTTCATGTTTTCACTTCAACCTAATTTCCTCTTCTTTGCAGCATATGAAAATTATATTTCTGTTGGGTAACATGAACCCCTTTTCACTGGTCAATTTAAATGCACTGTGAAAAAGACAGTTCAACAGGTTTTACTTTCCAAATGCAATCTTGTCAATTATCACTTATCGATTCAATTATCAGCAATTTTTCCATCTGGCAAAGCTCCACGCAATAGTGAAGATGCATTATTGTATTTTATTATCTCCTGTAATGAACCAAATTTAAAGAAGAATGTAGGTTCAAATTATCCATATTATGGCAAAAGATGACTTTTACTGGGATTAATGAGACTTCAATGTACCTCCCACCCATGACATCAAAGTAGAAAAACATGGTCCTACCATGAGGGAGTGTCTGTTGGCCGACAACAGCCCTGTCCCGTACCCGCTGCCCAGAGCGCCCATGGCGCCATTGTGCGTATGTGCGGCACTGATGAGGGTGTGCATGTCACTGTGCCCGCTGGTCATACCCGTCGACGGTCCCACCGCGTGGCTCCGCAGTACGTGGATGGCATCGTCCAAACGCTCTAGACGGTCCTCAATACGACTTTGCTGCAGGATGAAGGGATAAAAAAATGAAACATGATAAACCTGCTGAAATGATGTCTTATCTACATGTGAAAATTGTATGTCTGACTTTAAACACTCATCACATCATCAAGTGATGAAACTCCAAAAGTTGGTTTTCCATCCCCAACGTTACAACAGTCAGACAGACAGAGCCAAGATATTTTGAGCAAGTTTATAGGGTAACATCAGTGATATTCAGTATTTTGCCTATTGTCACCAATTCCCATAAAACCAAACAAACTGATCCCACTAACAAAAACTTTGTATCTTCATTACCATGAACACACCACACACGGGTACTTTAAGAGCACTAAAGTGGATTAATCCACTGCTGAAAATAGTACCAAACAAAAAGACAAAGCGAATGTAAAATGACTGTTAAATTACACAGATAAGACAGAAGTAATGGGTCGTAAATGTTTTTGGGATGGAATCTTGTCAGATTGCTTTATAATGGTAGCTAATGATAGCTTGTAATTTAGTGATGTAGTCATAGAGTTTCTGATGATGAAGAAACACCTGCTGAAGGTGAGACAACAACATGCTATTCTACCACGACTTCTATCACTTACACATCATTCTGACATGTACAGAAATGGTGAGTGTGTGTGTGTGTCTTCATACCAGAGAGTGCAGAGGAGCTTCGTAGTTTGGCGATGATGCTCCCTGTCCACCATTCCTCGACCAGACAGCAGAACTGGCAGCTAGGGAAGAGACAAGAAGGAAACATCAGCAGAGGAGATGTTTAGTTTAGTTCAAACTGACATCCTTTTATCTGCATGTACAGTATGTTCTGTGATAGACTGTCAGTCTGTCCAGGCTGTAACCTGCCTCTCTCCCAGTGCATGCTGGGATATGCTCCAGCCTCTTGCGGCCCTGCACAGAATAAGCACGTACACAAAAAGGATGGACGTCTGTGTGTGGATTACAGCCAAACCCTCCTCTCCTTTCATATGTCAAAAAAAAAAAGAAACCACTCGACATACAGCGCCAAACACCACACAAAAAGTCTTTACACATGAGGAGTCTCTCATCATATCCACTTGTGGTGCTCGGACATAATAGACACAGAGATGAGAAGGAAAAAAAACCAAACCAACCCATATCTCTGAGCAGAAATGCTAATATCAGGCTTTTGTCTGTGAAAAAGGTACAAGTGGTTGATTAGCATGGGCCCTCTGCGGAATAAACAAGCTTTGTGTCTCTGTTCTTTTCTGCTTTTGTGTTTGTCAACGCTCTGAAGGGTTGTATCTGAATCGACAGGTCTCATTAGCTGGTAGACAGATGAGAGACAGTGACTTGTGTGAAGTTACGGATGATTTATGTAAAGGCCCAGGCATGCCGGAAAATGGCACAGTGACATTCAGTTGCATGTCCTTGTGAAATACGGGGTTCTGGAGGCTTGATGATGCAGGAACAACTTGCAGGGCTAGGTGGTGAACTACTGCAGCTGCCAAGCTAACTGCTTACACGTTAGCCAGCTAGCTAAATGCTAGCACTGGCTTCTTTCTATCTTCTCCGTTGTGAGCCATTTACTGTTTATATTCTCTGACAATATAGCAATTGGTTAATTAAAAGACCAGGCCTTGAGTCAACACAAGCTCATAGCAATATTAATATTAGCTAATTACTAACTAATACTAATGACATTCAGCGTGGTTAGAGATTCCTCATAGAATGTCTAAAAACTGCTTTCACCCAATCAGACAATGAGAGCATTCATAATGTGTGGTGTGTGATGTTTAAGTTGTAACCACGCAGAACCTAGTTAGGTAAATCACATAGCAAGCGTTACGTTTTAAATGTTTCGTCTTTCTCTTATCCTCTTATCTCTTTTACCCATTCAGTTCAGCATTTCTTGTTTCCTCTCCTTTACCTTTCTTTCATTCTCGTTCCCTCCTCCTGCTCCTCTGTGCCCTCACCACTGATTTCTCCCTTGTAACTCTGATCTCATCTCATTAGCTCATGTTTCTCTTTTTTATTGTCTTCCCATTTTGTCTCACAGCCTTTTCTCTCCTCTTTCCTTTAGTCATATTACATGCTCATTTCCATATGCTAATTAATGAATAATCACCTGGGTATATTCATGTGCAAATACAAATATATGTATTAAATGGCAGGGAGTCCAACACTGTAAAACACCCTCGCAAAATTAGCCTTGGATATCAATTTGCATGTAGTTTGCTCTAATAGGCTTCATTTGTAATTTGCAAAAAGTGGAGTAACTCTGACACAATGATAAACACCAATTAAGGTTTAGCAGGCAATATCCCAGGCAGCTATAATGACGACGAGGAGGATGAGGAAGAGGGGAGGGGTCTCGTGTTAACAGCGCTGGTAGGTTTGTGAACGATTTGTTCGAAGTGGTGCTCGTAATTAAAGCTATCAGTCACAAGGCGCTGCAGAGAAATATCAAACGGAGTGTGTAGCAGCGACAATTAGATACAAATTCGACACAACTATTATAAGGAAAAGTCATTTATCACTGTAAGGAGCGAGGAGAGTTTACAACTTCAGCCGAGGGGAGAAGTAATTGGTGGAATTATGAGGATGAGAAGGAGGGGTATGGAGAGGAGGAGTTATTAATGTGTATGGATTGCTTTTATGCCTTGTCATCACTCTTCTCATAAGAAAACCGAAATGTCTTTAAAAATTAATAATTTAAGTTAAAGGTAAGCAGTTTCTTAATTCCTCTTACTCTTCCACTTAGAGCTGAATTTAAGTCTGGCCAAAGTTCAAAGAAGTCTCAAGTCATCTGTAAAAGGTTCAAGTTAGGTCAAATTTTCTTTGGGATAATTCAATGAGAAGTCTCAAGTCATTTCAAACCAGTTCAAGTTTAAAGACATGTGAAACCAGTTCAAGTTTCAAGAAATGTGAAACCAGTTCAGGTGTCAAGTCATTTGTGAAACCACTTCAGGTTTTAAGACATGCGAAACCAGTTCAAGACAAGTCGGAAGTCAAGGCTCCAATAATAACTAATAACGAATTTGAATCACATATCAGATCATTTTAAATGACGTTAATGCAAGTTATTCATACTTGCTCTGCTTCCTGCTTGTGTGAATGATGGTTGTGTGTTGGCTTTGTGTTGATGTAGCTGGTGTGGTGATTGGAAAGCGAATGTCATGTACCTGTGAGAGAGGGTGGGGAGCCGACTGGGGTTGAGGGATTGGATGAAAAGCTGTTGTTCGTGTGGTCTGGGGAGTAGATCTGAAAAAGAAAAGACCAGAGTGCTTGAAAATGAAACTCAGGTATAAGGAAAGCCATACGATACACTCAAAACTATTCTATGAAAAGATATGAAGAGAGAAAATGAATTAGAAAATCATTTTGCATAATTCAGGGGCCAAACAGGTCACTCACATCTGTACTGTATGTATGTGTGTGTTTGTGTGTGTGTGCTGTACTTACTGATGCAAGTGCTTTCCCTAAGGCATCTCCTGTCTGAGAGCTGCTGGCTGCTCCGCTCTGTGCTCGGTTAGCTGAGACACACACGTACACGCACACAGGGGGAAAAAAAGTGGGGATAAGAATGTGGTTGACCACATATTTTAATTATTCCTTCCAACCGTACTCCACCAGTCCATTTGTGGCAACACATTTTCATTAAAACAGAAAATCATGCACTCCTTTCAGTGGAGCACTTTATAGCCATAGCACAGGGCTATATAATATATATTATATATATATTAATAAGAATAAGAATATATATATATTCTTATTGCAGTATTTTGATGAGAATCAGAAAGAAAACACATTACAAGTTTATTCACATTTTAACAATGTGTGTGTGTTTGTCTCTGTGGATGCTGGACTTAAATACACCTAAATCTGTTTCACACACTTGAAGAGCTCTGAGGCCAGAGAGGAAGGAAGTGACCTCACCAGACCAGATGAGCGCCCACACACACATGCACACACACACACTGAGGCAGAGAGACTCTGACATGCTTACAGCTCATCTCTCCTGATAGCAGATCCCAGATGGAAAGTTTACGCTCGCACACACAAGTTAGACACGCGCACACACATACAGCACAGCAAAAACACATCGCTTCATGGCAAATGAATCCATTACATACAGTAGATTGGCAGAACCGGACGTCTTTAAGCTGTTAGAGAGAGAGAGTCAGAGCAGCATATGTTTTGGGGTTAAAGCCTCATGTCTCACTCACGCCACACCACTGGCCTAGTAAACCAACCAAGGGATTACAGTTTTACACACGTACACACACAAAATCGGATCCTGACTTGATGCATAATTTAGAACATATGCAAGGGAAAGCCTTTTTCATAAATGAGAGCTTATAGCCACAAAGGAGGAGAGCATTCAGAAAATGACATTAGAAAACAAATTTTTTTTTTTTATGTGCATCACCTCCATCCATCTATCCATTATCCTAACTGTTTGTCCTCTTAAGGGTCTCAGGAGTGCTGGAACCTCTGCAAGCTGTCACACAGACACAGGGAGAACATGCATACTCCACGCATGTGGATTCAAACCCGAGTCCTTCTTCCTGTGAGGCGACTGCTAACTACTACACCTCCTCAAAGAGAAAAATAGTGTTTTTTCTTAATCTTTTTAATCATCTCTTCTTGTCTTGATATATTTGAGCCCCTTTCATTTCAACTTAAAATATGTAGCTGCCACTACACAGCAGTTCCTTTGCTGCAAAGTCCATTGTGGTACAATCAACAGCACGATAAATAAAGCTCCGTTTTAAGTCTGCATCTAACTAACTGAAAAATCATAATGACATAATTCACTTTTACAGTGTGAACACCGTACACTCTCACAATCGTGCACAGTAGGAGAGTGGAGAGTAGGATTGAACTCTTGATTCTCACTGTTCTCTGTTGTATGGCTTTATGCTTTCATTATCTGTATATTACAGGAAAATGATACTACACACTATTTTGAGAATGAAATATCTAGTGGGCTGCATGGTGACTGTAAAACATTTGTACAACAGTTTGTTTCTTCACAAAAAAACAACAGCCATTGTCACTTGTCATAGTTTCTGCATTAGGGACATAACAAATGGCTACAAAAAACTTATACTTTGGTCTATAAAACATCAGAAAATTAATATCTTCTGTCACGTTTGCATTTTTTCTGTTTAACTGTCAAATATATAGAGTGTTAATTAGTGTTAGTGTTTGTGATATAATCAAAGATAATTTGCTTCTTTTAGTGACATGGCCTCAATAAGCCAGTAAACTACAATAAGAATGAACATACTGATCATTCAGATGGACAGAGCTGACTTGTGTTTCTGAAGGTTTTTGAAGGGTTTTTACGGAGAGATTCACGCCCTTTTCAACTTTATGGGCAGTGGTCAACATAAATCTGTAGTAAGCACAGCTGCAGTTTTCTGTCAAAAGAACTCATCCACTTGTTTACTCATACAAAATCAGACTGAGGCAGAAAAACAGCTGTAAACACAGTGTGTGTGTGTGTGTGTGTGTCATGTGTTTATACTTATACAACAGAATCATGTTTTTTATTAGGTTCCTCTTGTGTTTACACTCATCTGCTCTTACTTGTGTGTGTGTGTGTGTGTGTGTGATATCTTTGTGGAATGTTGGAGATGTCTTCCCATGAAAACAAACTTTCAATCTGTTTCTTATTGCTGTTCTATTTGTTCTATGGGGCTCAAAGCAAGGGGTCCATATGGCATGCTGTTTGTGTCAATGATGTCAAGTTTGAGCCAAAATGGAGTACGAGTGTTACGCTCAGTTTGGTTCTATTCACTTTTTTGACTGCCTGTCTTTTCCTCTGACAGTGAAGTTTAGTTTCTAAACACTGCAGGAAAAGTTCTTAGCATTTATGTCAAGATAAATAAAAATACAGTCCAGCTATTGTTGTCTTCCGACTGGTAAAATTGACTCTCAAGTCTAGGAATTCTCCAAAAGACAAAACACAAACACAAACAGAAAAGTGCAGGTTTGTGACCCTAAATGAAAAAATCCAAATCATCAGTATCTTTCACAGACAGTGAATATTGTTGTAGCAGAAGGCTAATGATAAGAATTAAAGCTTACAGACAGCAGAGCTTGATTTGTTTTGGTAATGTCAGTGTCAAAGTCGTCTAACGCAGTCTGCATTACAGACTGCTGCAGTAAAGCTACAGGCATTTCACATTTCTGATTGTACCAGATCAAAGCTTGAGACTTGAACTTTTTCAAGTGTTAAAAAAGTCCAAGTGAGCAGTCAAGTCTAAAGTCATTATTGCTGCTATTTAGGACTAATGCAGTACTAAGTCTTCAGTCTTAAGTCTACAGCTCTGACACAATTATTAGTTTACAGGCATTCAAGCAAAAAAAGGAAGAAAAGATCATGTAACCTCACGTAAATGATCACATACTATCAACACATCAACTACACTGAAAGGCTACAGTCCTGCTAGCAGCTCTCTGAGGCTGTATTTAGGTAGAGCATGAATGCTAACGTGCTCATGTGAAGCAAGTATACAGTACACCACCTTCACCACCTTAGTTTAGTATGCTAGCATGAGAACATTTGTTAATTAGCACCAAAGTGTTTTTGGTTTTCATGTATCTGTTCATAAACCAATACGATGTTGAACTGATGATGGAAGTGCAAGTTGAGATATCACCAGTAATTAAAATTAATCCTGAAGAGAGTAAATGTCAACTTCATGGTCAACTGCAGGGGATCCCAAAGTTAGTAGGATTTATCCTCTGGGGACCATGAATGCCTGCACAAATTTTCATAGAAATCCATTCTATAGTTGTTTTCTCATAGACTGACACTGCCATGCCTAGAGTGGTGGCTAAAACTATAATGTAATTAGCTACATCAATAACTGGTTAATGGTAGATCACATTTAAAAGATATACACTGTGTCAATACACAAACACACATACACATGCAGGTGCCTTACCCATGATGCTGTCTGTGCCATTGGTGGGGGCGGTGCATGAGGCAGTGCTGTAATGATTGGCACCGCCCCCACTCCCTCCCCCTCGGTGGAAGCTGGACATGGGAGGAAGGCTGGAGCTGATATCTGCAGATGAGTGTGACGGGTAGCTCTGCAGAGAGACGGACAACACAGGATGAAAGTTGAACAAGGAAATAACAAAATGCTGCAAAACTGGAAAGACTGCACAAGAACAGGATCGAAAAGAAAAGGCAGTCAAGAAAAATGTGAAGCCCTTCCATTGAATAACTACACAAAGCTCTCATAAGTTTGACAGAATTACCACCCAGTGACCTTTGACAGATTTACAGCTTCACATTTGTGTAGAATTTATAAATGTATTTCATGTGCAAGTGTGCTCCAGTAAGCACAGACACTAAACCCAACCTACAGCCAACTGAAGATAATTGGAAAAATGCAGCATTTAAGAGATGCTTGCTGGTTAGAAATCTATGACTTTTATCAGTTCTATAACTTTCAATATCTAACTACCATATCTTCAGCTTGTACCAAATGCAGTCATGTAAATAAATGAAATTAGAATTTTTACTAAAGGTCTACTTATCTGGTCATCTTATGCTCCCATTGTAAGATGTGGTTGAAAGCTTTATAAAAAGCTAATAAGTGGACCCTGACTTAAGATAAGTATCTTTACTATATTTCTTTTCTAAGGTTTGTAAACACTAGTGATGTGTCGTTCACAAATGAGCCGTCTCTAAGATCTGATGCTTTGTAACGTACCAGAAGAGCCGACTCCCGGGACTTTATTTTGATGGCACAATCCTGGTCAATCACATGTAAAGACATGTAAGAATCATACCCTTATGTGAAATAAGGAAGGGGGGCAGATGCGCTGATGACAGCGAGTGTAGTGGTACAGGCCAGGTACACAGAGCGACAGAGACTTAAATGCAAGTGCGTGGGGAAAAGTTAAGAAATAAACAAACATTTCTGAATGCCAACCTGCAGTAAAGACTTTTTTCTAAAGTCTCATAATGTTAAGACTTTGGTCTTTATTTATTTGATTTGTTTGCTGTGGTTCTGTGTTCGGTTGTTTATTTAAAGGTTTGATTAAAATGTTAAATAGTAACCGTTTATTTTTTTGTAAAGAAAAAATGAAAAAAATGAAGGCTTTAATGAAAAAATAAAAAAAAAATAAAAAATTATTACCAACACATAAAGAATTCACAGTTGTTAAATTAGGCAAAAATACAAGGCTCTGAGTGATACTAAATGAAAAGCCATTTGGGAGCCGTAAGAGCCACCTCTTCTAAAGGAGCCGAGCCAAAAGAGCCGAATCTTTGAAAAGAACCGGACTTCCCATCATTAGTATACACTGCAATTGACAGCTCTGCTCACCAATCTGTCATGTGGGTGAATCCCGCAGTAGGAGGAGCTCTGGGAGGGGCCATGGCCTGAGTTCCCGCCCCCCAGCATGCTGCCGTGGTATCCCTGCTGGCTCATACTGCTACTACTGCTGCTCCAGGGATCGCCGCTGTGGTGACCATCTAATAGAGACACACAGAAAGAGAGGGTCAGGAGGTTACACATGATGTGTTGTATGCTGCTTTCAGATCAGTTTAATCACTGCGCTGCTAATCACTGCAAAGTACTGAGGTTTCTCTGTGCTGTGTTCTTTTCTGTCAAACCTTCCAGTGACTCAGTGTGTCTACATACAGTCTAGTTTTCTGTCTGACCCACTTTGTGTAGTAGCCTGATTTCAGAAAACACCTGCTGGTCTCCTTCAGGTTTTAAGAACAAACCGATTAACAGAGACTGAAGGAGAAACCTGTTCTGTGTACTTTTATCCATGCCTTTTTGTGTGTGTGAATTTTTGTGAAAGATGGCCATGTGACATGGAAAAAGAGAGTCTGAAAGAAGAATATGTTCAAATTTGTATGGACAGAAACTGGGAAAAAAAAAATCACTTTTCATTCAGTTTGAAGACACTTAAGGAGCCACTATACCAGGCTACATCCATAGAAATGACTTGTTTAATTGGCTAGCAGGTGTTGTGGTATCAGTGTCAACTTCAGCCATCAGCTTGGTTTATACACTTATTTCATCACTTTTGATGGTTTTACTCAAAAAGCACAAGCACTGCCCTTCAGAGAAGAGCAGCCACAGTCTTTGCTGAATGTAATGCTGCACTGCTGTAAAAGCAAGGTTATCTGTCAGCTGTTATCTGTTAGCTGCAAAGAACAGCTGCAATGTTAGCATACAAAAACCTGTTGACATCACTGTCGTCTTCATGCAAAGATCATTGTCACTCAGACGTCAAGTTGATTTTGGCCTAAGAACATCTATCAGCTTGGGGTAGCCTGAGCTCACTCTGTCTCTGATCCACTGTCCACAATGTGCTCAGGAATTCAGTGGTGGGAGTTTTGATGAAGGACAGAACCTGTGTGTGTGTGTGTGTGTGTGTGTGGTCTGAATACCTGGCATAAAGAATGAGCTTGGGAAGCCAGCACTGGGAGGTTTGGAGGAGGGATAACCCGGTGAGTCCCTGTTGTAGTCGGCTGTACTAGCAGACGGAGCGTACACCTGCAGCACAAACACAGAAATGCAACACGTCATTCAGGAGTGTGCACACGGATCAAAACACAACTTGTTCACATCAAAAACTCATTTTATTCTGACACTCAGCAGGAATCTGCATTATTATTTTTTTATTTAAACAACATATTAAATATTAAATTCAAAATAAGCTTAAAAGTTTTTATACTGCTTTTTTTAACATTAAACTTTTTGAAGCTTATTTGTAGGATGCTTAAAAAGTATGTTCATATATTAAGTTTAAATATCGTAAAAAAAAGAGCATATTCTTTAACTTTATATTTAAATATGAGTAGATTTTTAACTTTTAAAATCTTTTAAAAAATGACTTAAAAATAGAATAAAAAATGGTAAATAATAGTAACAGGATTTCAGGATTTACATTCGTTCCTCTCTCTATATATACAGTAAAAAAAATAAAATAAAATAAAACTGTTTTCTTCAGCTGTGCTACCACTGTACTTTAAAAGTACAGTGGTAGCTCTAGTAATGCGTTGATTGCATCTGCAGTGCCCACCACTCATGCTGAAATTACTACGTAGTTCCCAGTATACAGTACAGAAGAGCAACAAAGCAGTGATTTTTTGGAGTGACTCCCCTCAGAGGGGGGAGCAAGCAGAACCAGCAGCCTGTCATCACTCAAAATAGGTGACGTTCCTCCTCAGCAACATAGCGGCTGCATGAGAACACAGTGCCTGTGTTCGGTCATGCCTTCGACTGGGGGGTCCCTGCAGCATGCCTCCGCGTATATGTGTGTGTGCATAGCGTGCAAACACTCAGCCATGACGCTAGCTCGCGCCGCATGACGCAAACCCTGGAACAGCTGTTGAAAGCGCTCTTCCTTCTCTCTGTCTCCCCCACTGATGCACATTAAAATGAAAAACCCACTCCACAGCTACCCACTCAATCCACTAAAAAAACGACATGGGCTGCTTTGTTAACTTTGGAGTATTTGCATATGAATGGAATACAGATGTGGTTCAAAACTCTCATGATAAAACACAGAGAGAGAAGAAATAAAAGAAAAAGATGAAAAAAAAACACTTAAGGGCATTATAAAAAACTCCCATCTCACTTCCCACACACCCTGAGAGAAATTATTAAAAACAGAAAACAGCCTAAAACTGTTTCTGTCAAACTACCCCTCCCCTGACTTTTCCTTTAGATCACTAAAACCTTTTTCTGAAGCTTTCAGATTTTACTTCTGAGGGGAAAAACTGGCACTAATTTCCTTAAATGTTATTGTCATGTGCTCTTCAAGGTAAAAAATATTCAAGACGCAATGTGAACATACAAAGAATCGAAGAAGCAATGAACAACCAGGTGTGCACAGATGTGACAAATGTAGAAGCCAGAATCACACAGAGGCTCCTGTACGTTCTGTTCCAGCAATGAACTCTGCGACACACAAGAAATGAACCCCTCTGGTCCTCAGCAAAGGGTCCTGACAACCAATAATACATTTCATCAGTTCAATCAAAAATTTGCAGTATTCCGCCCATGTCCACAGACTCTCCCTTCATCTCTACGCCATGTTTTACAGTAAGCATCAACCCCACACTACATCTTCTGACCTCTATGCTTTGAGAGGTACTCTCATTACATCCCAGCTAATGACTGCACCAAATCCACTGTGTTTTTACTACGCATGCCACGTGTCTGCTTGTGCGTTGGCCTGTTGGTAGTGTGCATAAATGCAACCCAAAGTGTATTTTTACACTTTAAGTCTATTTTTTTCCAGTGTACGTACATAAAACACTCCACAGAAGGCTACAAACCTAAGTATTTTTTACAGAAAATAGAGCTCAAACAAACAATCTAGCTACACTACCCCAATACTCAGAGAAATATGATTACAATATGTAACTAAGGTTGAGTGAACACGCACCACGTGCCCGGTATAGACACGCTGCTTACGCTATACTTACAGTATACACCACAGCTAGCTGTGATCCTGTTATTGCATTGAGAGATTGTTAAAATATCATGCAACAACTACTAGATCTGCAGCGTATTCTAAGAATGTGTTGTAAGTTGTGGAGTATTGTGTGTGGTAGTCTAATATATGAGACTGAAGTTTGTGTCCCATCATAGACCATCAGTTATAGTTTGCCTTTTTATTATATGTAACCAGGACCTTTCCCTAACCTTTACCTTGTCAAAGCTCCCATGTGTGATACTGCAGACAGGAAGAATTTAAAAAATGGCTGCGTTAGACTTATAAAAACAAAAGTATTATACAGTATTTATACAGTAGTATAGCGGATAGTTGAAAACATCCATATATGGTCCTTTTACCTCCTGCAACTAGCGAGGCAGTTCAGCAACTCCAACAACTAGTAACTGTTCAGCTGCTACGTAAATATAAAGTAGAAGTTGTGCTCCAGATCGTAGCCTGGTGTCGACTCTGTTTCGTGAAAAATGAGTGGCTGCGGAAAGACGCCAACAACGCGATAAATACCACAATGATCAGGATGTCGGAGCAGCAGGGAACCTTGGGAAATGTGGGAATGAAAAGCTGAGGTCAGGAACCACACACACACACACAAACTGTATTAGACAGACATAAGGTGCTAAGAGATGCTAATCAGCTGGGAAAGGTTTTCACAATGCACCTTGCATGACTTTAAGGATCAAAATACTTTAGTCTCCGCTTTCTGTCACACAAACACGCACACACATATGTACTGTAGATGTCTGTAGATGTCATTAGATCTAAACTGAATTTCCCTCAAACTTCATCCTCCTCCTTCCCCTCTGAGAACTGAGTTTGTGCTACGATCATAAAACCACATTTACTGACCCAAAGCCTGTACAAGAAAACACACACACACACACACACGCACACAGGATTATGTTGTTCCTGCTGAAAATATTTAGATTTATGTCTCATGTTGTGCAGGAGTATTTTCCCATTCAGTGTTGTTAGACTGGTAAGGAAAGTGAGTGTGTGACTGTGTCTGCGTATTAAGTGTGTGTGTGTTTGTGTTTGTATTTCAGATAGACAGGAACAGGTGCAGAATGTGTTCAAGTCTGAAGAATGCACAGCGACACAATAACAACCTCATCTGAAACACACACACACACGCACAGCAGTGTCAGTAATCCTAGCAGACCTTGAGCTAATCAGAGAAACCCTGGACTGTGTTGTCATCTCACTGACGACTGACAAACCACAAACCACAGAAATATAATGCGAACCACAATAGAAACCAGGGGATGTCATTCAGTAACCTTCATATGGAGCTGTTTTCCACAACATGTCTCAGTTGGATGTTCCCACAAAAACCTTGTCAGATACTTACTATGTGAATGTAAGTGGAATTAGGATGGGTCTCAGTAGATTTCTACTACAAAACAGAACCAGTCCACCAGGTGTGGGAAATCATTTCTGTGCTGTGACACAACCAACCAAACCACATCTCTGTGCCACAATAGAGTCATAATCAGTGGACCACAGAAGAGACAAAAAAAAAAGAACAGAAAAAGAAACCAGTCAAACAAATGTTCAATTACAATAACTGGGAGTGCAGTATTGGTTCTGTTATTGTATTAGATCCTAATCTTAATCCCAACACAAGACACTAAAGCAAATTTTCCATAAAATAACAGAAACACTTGATCTGAATTACAGTAGAAACACAACAGTTGCCATTCAAACCCTCCTCTCTGCAATGATAAAGACACAATGGAAACGGTTCTGTGGAATTTCACACAGAAACAGTCAAACCAGCTCATAGATTAAGGGCGTTTTCAAAACTAGATCGTTTATAGATCGTTTGCTCTGGTCTGAATCAGTGGACCGTTTTTTAAAACAGTTTCCCACCTGGTTCGTTTGTGGACCAGAATAAAAGTAGTAAGTGTAGTTATTGTTATTATTATTATATGTAAGTTATAGTTATTGTATTGTGGTGCAACATAATGGAACCAGTTATGATCTGTACCACAGTAGAAACAGAGCAGAACCTCTCCCCTGAACCAGTTTATTCTACCACAATAGCTACACTATGGAAACCTGTGGAACCAGTTCTTCAATGGGATCTGCATTGAATCCAACTAAACTAGTTCTGTGTGTAATTACAGAAACAACAGAACTCAATGGAACCACCTCTGCATTATGGGGAAAATGAAAACCTGTCTTTATAAGCTTTATGAACCTTTTTCATAAAGCTTATAGTTAGCGCTCATATGCCAATACTGCGTGTCTTCTCTCTCCCATAGTTCTGCTTCTTCCTCTTTGTCCCCCTCTCTCTGTAGCTCTTTGCAGGAATCCCTGGCTCGGAGCTGTATGATATCCAGTGTGCAGCTACTGGCCCTACCAACCCCTACCAACCTGCCCAGTGTTTGGTCTGCTGCTTCTTGTTGTTTTTGATTTGCCTGCTGTTCTTTTCTCTCTCCTCTTTCCACTCACCCCAACCGGTCGAGGCAGATGACCG
>JAUMHL010000015.1:20127112-20154903 GCA_032362345.1 Sandelia bainsii
GTAAAGTGCCTCAAGATGACTTTTGTTGTGATTTGGCGCTATATAAATAAAACTGAATTGAATTGAATTGAATTGAACTGTCCAATAAGTGAAAAAGCAGTGGAACCAATGCTTATTGTGTCACAGTAAAACACACCCAAACAGAACCCAACCAACTTGTTCTCAAAACCAAACAAAAGACAAAACTGAAAGTTTGGTAAATGCAACCTGTACCATAATAGAAACCACTCAGTGAAAACAACAAAACCAGTTCTTTGTAATACAGTTCTACATAACAACATTGTGTCAGAACAGAACCCAAATGGGAAGTAACCAAACCATTCCTCTGATCCATGATAGAAAAACAACAGAAGGGCACTGAAAAACAGTGGAACCAGTTCTGTACAACTAAACCAGCTCTGTGTAAAATAATAGAAACACAATAGAAAGGAGCAGAACCAGTTCTATAAAACAGCTATTATATCAATGCAGGGTTCCCTAAACAAACAAAAAAAAACAGTTATGCATGTTTGACTCTGTAACAGAGCAATGCCTCTAATAGAAACCAGGAGAGCCTGTTGTGTCAACGAGTAGGAGCGGTTGTTAAACCTCCCGCTGCGTCATGACGTTTGACGGATTGAGAGAATCTTCAGAGATTGTGAAACATCACAGGTTTCATCAAAGCTTTGTTCTGCATAGCCCCCAGCAACAATGCGAGGAAATAAAGACACATTCCACTGAAAATTGATTCCTCATGGAGCTGGCAACAATCATACCCAACATCACACAGTTGTGCAACTCAGTGACCTGAACCACAGGTAGAAAGACAAAAAAAACAATGAGTTTAACTTTGAAAAAGATGATGAGTCAAATTCCACACATAGAGACATCAGCTGGTTTTGGGGATTAAGCCTTAGACCAACAAGTTGCGGAAGTCTCCTACAGAGCACCTAGCACTGTACAAGTACAAAGTTTCTTTTCCATTAGGAGGTACTCATGGTGTTACTTCTAAAACTTTTAGTTTCTAAAATTGTATTGTGTGTGTTAATCTTTGGCTTTGTAATTAGAGATTACCGGAAAAGTTGATTCTGTACTCAGGCTACATTTCGACAGTGATTTAAGTTATGTCTTCTCAGACTTCGTGGGGACAACTTTGTGGGTTGCTCACAGCGTATGGATCCTCTCACTCCAACATTTAAACCTCATCCAGTCCTTAAACATAGCCCCAGTTTCAGCTGCAGCTGTTGATCTTATTCATTTGATTTATTCACTTTCACCCAAAGGAAAAGACCCACAATGTCCAAATTACTTTCCAGGAAAACACAATGTTTTTCAAGACATTTGACTACTTTTCTTATTTTCGATGACTTTTCCATGAATACAATCCAGGTTTTCCATGACATGTGGGAACCCCGCACTGTGGAGGAATAATGTAAGCATGGCCAAAGAAGATGACAAAAGAAACAAACTTTATTTTCTCTGCAGTGTTTCAGTTGTAACTTGTTGACAGTGATGGAAATGCTGTCGGGCCCCGAAGGGTTTCGTTAGAGAGGAGGAATGTAAAGACAATGGAAAAACAATAAATAGAACAGAATGAAATGCAAAAAGTTGGATGCAGATAAAAGAACAGTTAACTGAAACAAAAGAGAGCAAAGTGGAAAGAGAGTAAAGATGGGAAGAAAAGAAGAAGAAGCAGGAGGCTTTTTGTGTTTGTGGTGTTTGATGGTTCTTCTCCCTGTTATTGTCTCCAAATGTGGGGAGCATCTGTTCAACCTCTCTGTCTCTCCTTCTCCTTCAACTCCTCTGCTCTGATGGAAATAAGGAGAAGAGGATGAAAAAGAGGAGATGGTTAAGGAGAATAAGGAGCTCTTCGATTCAAGACTCCTAGCAGCTGACTGTAGTGTGATGCCTAAAGAAACTTGCAGGAAGCGGATGTTTATTGATGAATACACAGTTAACTTTATAGGATGAGAAGAACAGGATGAAGATTATCTAGTAGTAACTAGTGATTGAGGTGATACAGTATATAGTACAGTACAGCAGGGAATCCTAGCTAAATGCTAACATTAGCCAGACATCAGCCAGTTTAGCATATTAGCCAGTTAGCATATTAGCATGCTAATAATTTGGTAACTATCTATGAACCCCAGGGTTGGTGTTATCCTGGTCCCTCCCTAGTTCCGGTCCTAAGCCAGGTGGGGAGGGTTGCGTCAGGAAGGGCATCCGGTGTAAAATCCTTGCTAAATCAACTATGCAGAGTGATCCGCTGTGGTGACCCCGAAAGGGAGCAGCCGAAAGAAACTTACTATCAAACACCAACTGCAGCTCAAGCAAATTTGTCATAAACCAAAATACTTCCCGGACTACCCTGAAGTGGACATGGATGGCCGTACCAGATTTCATGGCAGGCCATCCAGTTTCAAGAGACTTCACTCAAATTCACTTCAATCAGGGCAATGGCCTTGAAGGACTAAGGTTGCCCAAAAGTTTCTTCCAACCTGTCTGGAAGATGTCAAGAAACTGTATCTAACAGGTAAAGTCAAAACTTTGAACTCCTAGTGGAACTAAAGTGTTGGAACATCATCAAAGTTTGAATGGAAGGTCACTGGTTCACTGGCAAGATGGAATCTTTTTTTGGAATAAGTGAAAACCCAGCACTTGCTCATCCTCTTATCAACACCACTGTGGTGTGTGTGAATGTGCGTAACTGTGATCAGGGCGTTAAATAATATTAATAATACTAAAACACTTTTGACCATTATGCTTCAACAGCACAAGCTCATATTCAAGCAGACTGATATTACTGAGAAAATAGATCCTAACTGCTTCCAGGTCAAGAGCTCTCAAATCTTGCTGCACTTTGTACATGTGGCCAATGACCTGGGAGTAGATTGTCAGAGCAAATGAGTGCTGAAAAACCAACTATACTCATGACTCCGTCTTCAATAGCTCTCAAAATCTTGATTTGCAGGTTAATGATTGGATTTTGGTTTTAAGCTCACTCAACAGATTTGTCTTAAACGCAACTTCACCAACAGCTGAATGTGAAACAAGTCAGCGTTTTGTTCAATAAATGACTTAAAACTGTTCCTGTCTTTTTTTCTTTTCTTTCTCTCTGCCTCCTGCTACTCATCTCTCTCTCTCTCTCTCTTACTCAAGACACAGACACGCACACACATACACACACAGTTTACCATGCTTCATCCAAAGCAGATGTGCTGGAATGTGAACACTCAAAGGAGCAGTCACGAAACCTCTTGACAGACACACACACACACACACCCACGCTCATACACACACAAACATACACAGTCGACTGCACCTGTGCCTGTCCAATTTTTTCCCTCTTTGTTTCACTCTCTCCCTCCTCCTCTCTGTCCTCTGCCACTCTCATTTCCAACAGGCTGGCTCCGCTTTCATCTCGTCTTTATTCACCTTCACATAAACAGTTTAGCACCACAGGAACCAGGAACAGAAGGCACCCGCAGAAAAGTCTACAGCTCAAAATACAATATAAACAATAATTTAGGAAGAACTGAAGTCAGTCCGTGTCTGGAGGATCGGCTGCTCTCTTCCGTCAGAGTACAACATAGAAATCATCGCTGACATGCATATATTCATCTGCTGCACCCATCTCCTCCTCGCTCCACCTGTACACGTTTCATCTCCGTTTTACCACTCATGCTGTTGCGCTCAGCGCACCGTCCAGAGGCAGACATGGGAAAGCGAATCAAGCGCACCACAGACGGATCAAACGTATTTTTTTGGGGGGGGTTTCTGTTTTTTAGATGTATTTTTATAGCGGAGATCTGAGCCGCGGCCTCAGAATCCTCTGAAGGTTAATTATGTGCCTGATCCAAAACACATGGAGGGAAAAATTGTGTGTGTGTGTGTGTGTTTGTGAGAAAGGGAGAGAAAGCGGAAGGAAATCCCACCCACCACCTCCGAGCCGAGCCCTTTATTCTACCAACCTGCAATTGCACTAATGTGAACCAGATGTACACACACACGCACGTACACAGTTTGAGTTTTGAGCATGGCTGACTAATTGACTCCATATGATGCAGAGATATTAGGAAAGAAAGAGGGAGGCAAAGAGAAAAATCAGGAGAAAAAGGAAAGAAACAGGAGCAGAAGAAGGGAGAAGGAGGGAGACAGAGAGATCTAAAGTTCATGAAAAGTAGGGAGACAGAGTGACAGGGAAACACTATATATGGTGTTAAAGAGGCAATGAAATGGGTTTTCAATGTGTGATAAAACAGAAGTGAAATCAGAAAATAGATCAATTGCATATAAGAAAAACTAAACAGAGAATAAAGAAATGACAAAAACAGACAAAACTAGACAGAAAATGAGAGACAGACTGAAACGAGTCAGAATAAGAGGAATAAAAACAGAACGTCAAACAAGTAAAGAGAGAATAAGACAAAATTTAATACAAATAAAAAAAACATGCAGAAATTATTCAAAATTATTTTGAAATGTATAGCTACGAAGATACACATTTTTAAAATAATTGAAAACAGGAAACACAGTGATAGGATGAGCAATGATAGAAAGTGACAGCTCACACACACACCACTGCAAAAATACTTGTGTGTAATTGAAAACATGCAGAGCTTTCACACACTCGCAGTGAGTTTCATGGACCGAAACACATTCTTCAAGTCACTTGTAAGTGAACACACACACACACACACACACAGTCCCTGTGGAGCTCAGGCTTCCTGTGGCTTGATTAGAGCCCCCTATGTGAAGACAAGTGGACTCAGCGCGTGTGTGTGTGTGTGCGTGTGTGTTAGCCTGGTGCACCTGTGACTGAAGGGGGGTCGAGTTACTCAGACAGAAAACACTGGGGGGTCGGAAAAAGAGAGAGAGTAAGGGAGAAAAGAGGTGTGTGACACATGTATGTGTGAACTTTTTAGCATTGAAAAAGTGTGTGTGTGTGTTGAGCTGAGAACAGGAAAAGGATAAATTGGCCTGTGAGTGTGTGTGTATAGAAGAACAGGGCGATTCATGACTTCCTCCAACACACACACATAAACTCATGACGTTTCCTTTAATAGATCAAATGACGTTTCCATTAATTGTAATGTATCTATTTTTGCATCCACCCATCTCCTCTCCTCTTTTCTTTCCTTCTTGCCTCTTTTGGTTCCTCCTTTCCTCTCCTTGCCCATTTGTTTCTTCTTCTCTTCTCCTTGCCACTTTTGTTTCCTTCTTTCCTCTTCTCCCTCTTCTCCTTTTTTTGTTTCCTCCTCTCCTCTCCTCTCGTTTCCTCCTCTCCTCTCCTCTTTTGTTTCCTCCTCTCCTCTCCTCTCGTTTCTTCCTCTCCTCTCCTCTTTTGTTTCCTTCTTCCCTCTCCTCTCCTCTCGTTTCTTCCTGTCCTGTCCTCTCCTCTCGTTTCTTCCTCTCCTCTCCTCTTTTGTTTCCTTCTTCCCTCTCCCCTCGTTTCTTCCTGTCCTCTCCTCTTTTGTTTCCTCCTCTCCTCTCTTCTTTTGTTTCCTTCTTCCCTCTCCTCTCCTCTCGTTTCTTCCTCTCCTCTCCTCTCCTCTTTTGTTTCCTCCTCTCCTCTCCTCTCCTCTCTTCTTCTCTTTTGTTTCCTTCTTCCCTCTCCTCTCCTCTCCTGCAGCAGACTGTTTATCTATTATTTACTGCTCTTCTCCATCAGCAGTAACCCAGTTTGCGGCTCTTCGTCTCTCCAGCCTCAGTCACAAATTTTTGACTGCCGCTGTGGTTCACAGCCTTTCACCAATTTCTTACACTTGAGTTGTTGATGTCTGTCTGTGACTCAGAGTGAGTCAAACTGCTGAGTAAAATCTAGTTCCTTCATCATCAAAACCAACAGCGAGGATGGCTTATGTCTCTACAAATGATGATTTAATGATCATTTGATCATTTTATAGAAGTAGAAGGAAACAAAGAAAGAAAGAAAGAGGAAAGAAAGGTGAGAAGGAAACAGCAGTAAAATAAAATGAGGAAGAGATGTAGAAAGAGAAAAGAAGCAGCAGTGTGGCGTGTTTACACTGCGGCCTGTAAATGAATTCAAGATGGCGGATGGTCTCGCCAGGAGCCACAGCATCAAAGAGTCAGACAGCCGGTGAAGTCACAGCACTTTAATTGACCACTAATTACACTGAATTAACTCAAAGACTGGTGTGTGTGTGTGTGTGTGTCTTCTCTGGGGCCTTGTCTATATGTATTTGAGAACAGTCTAATTGTGTAATGTGCCAGCGTAACCCTACATATTGTGTGTCTATGTTCAACTTTCACTCCTTCGACCTTTCATTTCCCACATCTCCATACATCTAGCCATCACTAAAGAGTCCAATTCAACACACAATCCCAAAAACCGATGAGTCCCAAACAAAGACACAATAATCTCTCTCTCCTGGCATCTGTTTGATTCCTTTTGGATGAATTGATATGTTTCGATAATAATTTTGCTCCCCCAAACTGTTTTGTCTGTTGTCTTCATTTTATCAGCCACTCTGAACTTCTTAAATGTTTGGTTTCCGACATCTCTGTAACATTTTCTGCTCTCTGATTAGTCAACAGTTTGTGGGTGACTGAAACTGCCGTCATTTGGCACCAACGCCCAACTTGAGCCACTGAACAACTCATTCAGATTCCGAGCTCTGGATCTGGGACATAATGTTGTGAACCTTCCACTTCTGGGCCTGGTGCAGCTTCAGTACCAACAGCAGGATGTTCTCACACTGACAGGCTGTTTGGAATCAATTCTAAGCACAGCAGAACAAATCCCAGCGCATTCTTCCATATGAGACACTCAATTTTGTAACCAACAAAACATTTTAGAACTAGTGTGACTGCTCCGACCTTTAGAAGACAACTTTTAACATCCTTCCAGAATTTCCCAGGAGAAAACTGATTCCGATATGTCCACAGAAGTAACAGAAGATTCAGAAAGAGTTCATTTAACACATCACATACAGTCCCCATCTGTATGTTTGAGCACAAAATCATGGTGGTTTAAAAAAAAAAAAGACTTGTCCAGTAAACATATGTCATTTTATGCTGTCGTTTTTTTTCTAATGAGGACAAAAAAACAGCAGAAGGAAAAGTGGTAATTTTTACCTCAGTGACAAGAAAAATGTTGTAGTTTCCCTACCATGTCTCTCACAGATCAAGAAAGTGATGCATAATTCAACACTTTCTCAAAGATACACAACACTGCAGCCCAGCTTTATGTTCTGATGGTCTGTTTCTGTTTCACTGTTTCATGCAGACTGATGATCTGCGTCTCAGAAACGCATCAAACTAATCCAATCTGTGTATGTTTGTGTGTGCGCGATATCACGGCCATTCACATCTCTTTTCCCAGGAAATTGAGTTCTTTGCTCACACACACACACACAC
Source organism: Sandelia bainsii (assembly GCA_032362345.1). Taxonomy (NCBI): domain Eukaryota; kingdom Metazoa; phylum Chordata; class Actinopteri; order Anabantiformes; family Anabantidae; genus Sandelia; species Sandelia bainsii. The sequence continues at coordinate 20,134,472 of JAUMHL010000015.1, forward strand.
ACACACACACACACACACACACACACACACACACACAGAGGATGATTCCAGTGATGGGGGAATATGGAGGCTCATAGCGAACATAATGTGGCTTTATAATGTTCCCCCTGACACAGGAAATAGCCAGAGGTCTGGGACACTGTGTGTGTGTGTGTGCGTGTGTGAGTGCCTGAGAGGAGAAATACCCATCAGAGGAAGGAAATAACGAATAGCTGTGGCTTTTCAGAACACAGAGGGCTCCATAACTATGCATGCATGCACACACACACACACACACACCAGTCTCATCACTATTAATCCTATGAAAACCACATATTTCCATATAATTTCCTACTGACAACAATATCTTTCAGGAATTTTTTTTCAATATGAAATTTCCTTTTTAAAATTGTTGCCATTTTGTAATATTATAAAGAATATTGACAAACCTGCTGGCACAGCTCAGTGGACTTACTGGAAAATCAAACCAGTTAAGCTGCACCATATGAGCACAACTAAAAATATAATATTTAATATCTTAAAATACAGATTTTGTCAGATGTACTCTGGTCTGACATGCCAGGTAGTTTTTCAACAGCTACAAGATTTGTTTTTTTTAAATTTTAGGATTAATTTTGCAGCGACAACAGGTTAAACACACATGCAAGCATTTGCGCACACAAACACACGAAAAAAAACAAACAAGAAAACAGAAAGAACCTAGTGTGAATTTATTTTTTTGCAGCTGTTTTTCAACATGATGATAAATAATTATAAGATTGATGTATAATTATTTTTGAAAATGTATTACTTTATTTATTATTAAGTGTCAACTTCTTTTTCTAATAATAATAATCATAATAATAGATGCTAGAAAAAGCTCTTTTTCCTTAATCTATTGTTTGTACATTCATTTACAGAGTCCGACCTTTGTGTGTGTGTGTGTGTGTGCATGCTTTCCCCATCTGCGCAAGTAAAAAACTAGGCAGGTATGTGTGTGTCTGTCGGCACATGTGAGAACCGTCACAAGTGCGTGTGTGTGTGTGTGTGATTGTGCGCAGGTTTTCAGGCCGGAGAACAAAAAGCATTTCTCCACAGGTGACGGCTCTTTACGAGTCTCTTCCACACTCATTTTATTAGCCTGCCCCATTTTCCTTTCAACCACCAGGACTTTTTTTTTGTTGTTTGTGGCAAAGTCTCCACACAGATGTTTTTTTTCCACCTCTCTTTTTCACCAATTTCCTTTGATTTAATTACTGCCACATGCTGCCGGCTGCCAGAGATTGTTAGCGAGAGAACCGCCTCGACCAATGCAGAGTCGTGACAGGCCCAAAGACGAAGACACAGAAAACACATGGAAATAAAAATGTACTCACACACATACACATAAAGGCCTGCGTATGAGAAAACAATGAAAAAAAAGGAGGCAGATGCAAAAAAGTTTTAAATTACTATACCTTTGAGGACCGTTACTGTCTGTGTTCCTTTGTTTTCATCTAGTGGTTGTTAATCAGCATAGAGCTCCATTCTTTATGCTAAGCTAGGCTAAACACGTCTTGGGGGCTACAGTGGATCAGTTGGTAGGATAGTTGTCCATGAAACCCACAATTGGTGGTTCATTCCCCAGAGGTTGGAGTGTCCTTGGACAAGACACTGAAACCCTGTAGTAGCACCATCATCTATGTGCAGCTGTCCAACAATAATTTCCCCATGGGGATCAATAAAGTAGCTAAAAAAAATTCCAAACATGTTCCAAACTGTTCCTTTAAACATTGACTAGGGAAAACTTGTGCTAATTTGGAGGATATTTTCAGTCTCGTAGTTTATGACCCCACAGACATGGAAACACACACACAGACACACACACTGATAAATTCAATATGACAAAGTCTAAAACCCCACAGAGAGTGAGACAACTGAAAACCTGATCCAGTCTAAATAATTTCTTTATCCAACATGTCTGTTCCTGTTTGTCTTGAAACAGATGAGGACACAAAGAAAAAAAGTGAGTATGTGTGTGAGAGAGACTTTAGACTGGAGGTCATTTTTTGTGGCATTTAGCTGATTCCTAGTGCTTAAATGTGCATTGTTTCGTCCTGACGCTTTCTGTCAAAGGTCACGGCAAGTAGCTGGTAATGATTCTGTGTGTTGTTTAAGGGCACTGCGGCAGGACAGGTGGTGGGTGAATCTGGAATCTGAACCCACATCCTGCTGCTTTATGAGAAAGAAAGAAGGAAAGAAGAAACACACTGCAGAGGTAAAGAGCTGGTGTCGAGCCAGTTGGCTCCCTGACAGCTCATTAAGTGGTTTTATAAATAATCAACTGATGAAGTAATTAACTATCTCTAACATAAGTTGCAGAGAGACATATACACACAGAGAACATTTCTATGGGCTTTTGTCATAAAAGGGGGGTGATGCACTGTCCATCATCACTGATTCATGTACACTACTCCACAAACACACAAACAGCGTGTGTCTAGTGTGACACGTTGTCCCTAAAGAACTGGGTTTGTGTTCGAGTGTTTGTGAGTTTCAGGTTCGATTCCCAGACGAGCAGGATAAATTTGGGAGGAGAATGTGGAAGAGAAGTTTTGCAGAGAAATACTAATTGCATTTAAAGCAACAAACTAAACTCAGCAAGTCCATGTGCTACATCAATAAAATGTTGTGTCAACAATTTAAATCCACTTAACAGCAATTTTAGTATTTTGTTGCTGAAGCATCAAAGCAACAAAAGTAATGGCACCTGTAAGTCCTAACAAAGACTAATTACACCAACAAGGTTTTAAAAGAATCTGTCAACACCACAGACTCATTTTTGTCTGTGTAATGCAACATGGCTCCGCCCTGTAAGGAACTACATGAACACAATTCAGTATTTACACATTTACGAGTACTACAGTGACTGCAAAGTGCCAGCTGTGACACACAGAGGTGACAGTGTGAAGATGCAAAAGGTGTAGAGGAGAAGACATTTATAGAGGTGGGTTTGTAAACCCAAATACTGAATGAAAAGATGATTCTCAGTCATTGGCTGGAGAGGAATTTTCCAACAGCTGAAAAGAATCATCAGGACGACACAACATCCCTCCACAGATTTGTACAAGATCAGGGATAAAGCTGGAACCATAAAATATTTTAAAAATGAAAAATGGACTTGTTGTTGCAGCTGGTTTTAAATTGTTTCATTACAGTTTAATTAGTAATCGGCCACCAAACAAGTAAAACAACTTTTTCCAAACAACATCACCGGCTTCTCATCATGAAAAAAGATGTAGAAGAAGAGAAGAGATGAACACAAAGAGACTGAGATATAGAGAGAGAGCAACCTTTTGATTGGATGCTTGCTGCCACCATGTCACACACACGCGCGCGCACACACACACACAAACATGTTCCCTCAGCTGGCACGGTGGCAGCCGGCCCGACAGCCAATCAAAATGCTTGTTGCAGGGCACGCCGCCAATGAGACCTCTGCTCTCTGTGGCAGCCAAGCTGTCAGGGTGAGAACAAGAGTGTACGTAGGAGGCAGAACGCGCGTGCGTGTGTGTGTGCGACTACACACTGCCATGGACAGACACACACACACATATACAAATGTTTATACCACTGATCACGCTGTCAGTCACTTTCTACTTTTGAGTTCAGTTTACAGAATATTTGAGGATTCAGTTTTCTACTCAAAGACATTTCCTTTCCTTTTCTTTTCGCTTCATAATTTAGTTTCATTCCTTTACGCCCTTATTCTATATTCATTGATGATTGTCTGATGTACAAGCCTGTATAACTGTATTTTCATTTCTTGGTTCCATTTGAGGCTGATCTCTGCATCTTATTTCATTCTGTGTTTAATTTTCAAGTTTTTTTTATCCTTTAATGTTTTGGTACTTGGCGGTCACCCACACTGAACCTCAAATAAAGCTCATAAATAAATAATCACTGTGTAAATAAATTTAACTGATCACACAAGGTCCTGAGCTGAACACATGTGCGTCACCTTGGATACACACGGGACGTCCGGCCTGCTGCGCTGCTGTAAACATTAAACTCTGCTGTGAAATACTGACAGATGTAGAAAATTGGAGCTCACTCATAATAACACACTTATATAATCTCATTTTAACTCGGGACTGTTGTGATCAACTGATATCCAAATGTTTGTGGGTATCATTTGGATGTGTGTGTGTGTGTTTCTCATCCTGTCTCTACTATCTCCCTCACCTCCTCTAAGATGGCTGCCATGGTGTTTTAATCAGATTTGTGGATTCCAACCGGGAAAGTTGGAGTGTTACAACACGACCAACGTCACCACAGTGCTGGGTCGCAGGGACACCGTTGCCGAGGCAACGCGCCGGCAGGCATCTGAACCGAGCCAAAAGCTAAGATGGCTGCCGTGGCATGTAAATTATTGAAGAGGGTGCAGAAGGAGAGTAGGGAGTAGGGAGCAGCGAGCATGGCTGCTGGTAGGATGCTGGGTCACAGTGATCCCGTTGCCACGGTGATGCAAGCTGGCGACGGGCACCCGGGTCTCATTCACCACGGCAACCGAAACATGGCAACCCGAGCATCCAGCGTGAGGACTAACCCAAACCAAACACTAAGATGGCTGCTGCAAAAAGCTGAGTGGGTCAGAGTAAGAACATGTGAAAACAGACTTGTGCATTATAATGTTACAGTAAAAGCAGAGTTTAGCAACAGCAAAAGAGAGGGCGAGAGCACTAAAGTATTGCACACACCAACATACATTAACACACTTAATCCTTCATGTTCATCGCTTAGGCTTGCAGGGAGTTTAACCCTTGACCTTTTCCTGTTGAGAGAGGCTGTGCAGCCATTAGACTGTCCGGTTGATGCGTTACATCACTGGATCTCTTTCTTCATACCATGTTCACCAGGAAAGACTTAATGTCAGAACCTGGAGACTGATGTGCAGGTGGCAGATATGTTAACCAGCTACACTACACTCAAGATGGATTCAAAGTTAAGACAAAGTTAGTATTTTCATTTCTGGGAAGGGATCAGAGGAATTTGAATGTTTCGTCACGCTCACCAAATCGAGAAAATGAACGACGTTGGCAAGCTTGTGCTAAGAAATCCAGGAAGACACGGTTATTTTTCTGTGTGGAAATTAGTTTTCCCTGTCACGCTTCACCAATAACTTACAAACTAAACACATAATTTAAAATCTAATTAAGAGAACACAAACGTGAGACAAGAATGCCTAAACATAATGCAATTAGGTAAGATGTAGTTAAAATAGAAACAGGAGACCTCAGTGTCCCACAGATGTCTCACAAGTTAATGGTTTTCTAAAGTTGTTGATATCATTTGATCTAAATTTGATCATCCTTTTCTGCAAAGCTTTATCACAATCCACAACTTTCTACCACTTTAATTCTGTTTGATTCCAGTACAAAATGGCAAAGGAGTAAAATTCAAGCTTATGTCCAAAAATATTTTAGACATTACAACAGCGTTTAATCCATAATAGAAGCGAGATGATGCTGAGAGCTCCATGCTCCTATATCTATAGAGATGTTATTGCCTCAGGGGTTAGTTCCAAGAGCCTGACAGCTTAAATCAAACGCACCTTAACCGGTTCAAATTGAGCGGGCGGGTCGTATGAACATCTGATTCTCATCCCGTTCAGCCTGGTGATCCATACAGATGTTAATAAGGATTAGAGTATCCGCCTCCTGTGTGGACTGACTCGCTGCGCGCTCTGGTCTCATTTTCAGTGGACCTGTCAGTCCGGCGGGATCACAGTGGATTATATTACTTTCTGCTGGCTGATGTATTTGTCTAATGTGACTTACATTAAGTGCATGAACGCTGAGGACAGCACATCAAAGAACACGAGCAGAAAGAAAGTAATTAGACAGAACTTCTCTCTGTTAGTAGCAACAGATTCCTACTGCCTATCTATGTAACTACGTAAAGAAATAATGCAAACACATTTGCTGCAGTCTATGTAATCAAAGCATGATCATGTTGTGACGCAAAACCTATGTCATGTCATGTATGTCATGTCATGATGGCACTGCTGCAGTATAAGTCCAATTTAACACAGATTCTATATTTTCTGTAAAATGCCAACTCAAACTGCGTAACGATTTTTTATTATAAAATAAACAGAGCTACATTTATAAATGTCTTGTTTTGTCTGATCAACAGTCTACAAACACAATCTGACCCAAACTCATTCAAGTTCATATCTGAACCCGACCCGAGCATGATGCAGTTGAGACTGTGCAGTGTTTTTCTAATATGCCTAACGCAGAGGAGAAGACATACGGGTCAAAATGTTAGTCTCCTGAACCCTACCCACACCGAAACATGATTTCTTAATGTCCATATGAACCCTGGGGTACCAACAAGTCCTGTTGGGTCTAGTTTGGGTATCAAATCTCTACTGTAATGTAAAGAAAGGCAACAAATCAGCTCAACCCAGAATAAATTAGCCTTAAAAATGACTAAAGCACTTATTCCTTTCTTAAAATAGCCAATGAATGGTCAGTTGATCAATGAATAGATGACTCAACTACTAACTCACAACCTGCAGCTCTACTGACAACATCCATTACTTACTTCCATATACAGTACAATATACTGTATATGACTGTGTGACATTCAAATTGCTCAAACACATTAAAAGCTTTTTTTTCACTGCTTCTCGTCATTTGCCTTAACTTAAAATCACTCCTAGGGAAAGAAATACTGTCAATAATTAAATAAATTAATAATAATAAAAAAAAACTGGACCTGTGACCCTTTGGGAAGCATCACAGAAGAAGCCGTTTTCAGCAGGAGTGTGGAAACGCAGCCGGTAAGAGCCTCTAATAGGCAACATATGGAAGCTCACTGGTTGCCAGCAACACAATCAGGACTGCATTATTTGGCCCACACTGGAATAATAAAGGAGCTAGATCAAAGAGCTGATTACTTCAGCACTGCAGAGCTGCAGGATTCTTTTCTGTTTGTCCTTGCTTTATGTCCTCCTTTATTTCTCTTTGTTGTCTTTGACTCATTCTTCCTCTTTCTTTCTTTCTTTCTTTCTTTCTTTCTTACTACTACCAGGTAAAGTCCCTTTTGTAAACTGTATGGAATCTGCATAACATCCATTTGTGGCTGAAGATGCATCTTAGTACAAACAGCAGCATAACACAAATCTAAATGGACAAAAAGTGAAAACAGACAGTGTCATGTTGACCAGATGTTTGACTGCATGAGCATTCTTTTCTTATGACCTATAGATAGATAGATAGATAAATACTTTAAGATACCAGTTAGTTCAGTATATGCAGAGTTGAGCGTTTACACAGTGACAGCAGGGGCTGCGGCTCCAAACTGTTTCATACGGTCTGTTATTATGTGTGTGTTTGTGTGTGACCTATTTGCATGCAGCCTGGCAGTGCCAGCGCGGGACAAAATGGGCATCATACCAACGGTCCTCTCAGCATGGCACACCGACAGTCCCTACAGTGTGTGTGTGTGTTTGACGCAGTGTTAAACAGCCTATTCCACACACATGCCAGCCTACTTTTACTTCCACATACAAAAAGAAACTGTATTGTTCAAATTAAAATGTTGATCAGTCATTTTACAAGGGGCAAGCACTACTGCTGCAGGGGTTGCTGGTGCAATTCCCCACAATATAAATACAATAGAAAAAGAATAAATTACTTTCATACAGTATGTTTGGACATATAAAAAAAAAGATTAGAAAATTTCCTCTCATCCAAATATAGTTGCGTCATTAGAAAAGTGGACACGTTCTAAACACAGTTAGCATGACTGCACCTGAAGGCACCATCATCCTCAAAGACACAGAGCACTCACTCGCCTCTCTGACTGAACACAGCACTGTAAGGTCCTCATATAAACTGTCACTGCCACCAGAGCTCAACTGCTAACGCAATATGTGCTAGCTGTCTGAGCTAAAACAGCCCCTTAACTGACATTCAGCTGTACTGTGCTGCATTGTGTTGTATTTTTGTTGTCTTGTTGTTTAAAGTGTGACAGCTGTCCAGTGTTTATCAGCGAGTCCATGCAGCCTCCCTAACAGCTCACCACAGCATGACTGACCCACTAAAACACACACACACATCCTTAACAAAATGACAACCGCCCCATTTTCCACTTTCATAAAGAAGACGGGGTGGGTTTTATGTGCTATACAAATACACGCGCACACACACACAGCTTTTCTTTATTCACTCACCAAGAATGTTAATTTACTTACGCTCGCCTTTCTGCTGCGACTCTTGTGATTAGTACATATGAGTGTAGGCTTTAGTGCGCGCGTACGCACACACACACACACACACACGGAATACAGCAAATCAGCCATTGAAAATCACCAGTTTAACACCAGCTAACAGTAACGGGAGTGAGGGTCTGAGCCACAGCAGCCACACAGCAGAGCAACCAAATACTCCTGATCACAGAACTATGTAAGTAGAATACTGAAACGCAGCACAAAGAAATAAGAGCTGAAGTGATAATGTAGTACAGACAGTGTTTTACAACAGTATGGAGCATTAATCCCCAGCTGGGGTTTTGTTTTATGAAACCGAAGCTGAAGCTGAGTGAGTAAAACTCAAACCAAAGCACCAAATAAACCCTGTGATACAACAGCATTTCTACTTCTTAATTAAATCAAGAGTTTCAAGAAAAGTACAATTTAGGGTTACAGCATCTACACAGTAGCCACAAGTATCAATTGTTTTATAGCTTCTCAAATGTTGCAGGCAGAACTAAATGAACACAGTCAGTTAGCAAGTTACAGCAAGTTACAGGTGCAGACGTTTCATGCTGATGTTCACAATTAAATTAATTATGGATCAGTTCACAATCAGAAAATGTATAGAAATTAGTTGACTACAGAAGCCAATCAGCAGGTCAGAGTCTCTAGAGCTCCAACATGGCTGCCAGAGGGCTTGTTGTGTGCAGCTAAAAGGCATCTGTACCCTGATGGTCTGTGCAGACCAGCCAGCCGACCACATAATACACAAACCGTCATCAAGTGCCGCTGATGCTGCCTGTTGCTGTCTGCCAGCTGACCTTGATGTTCAGAGGTTTGATCAGGCTGGCAGACATTCAGTCAGACACCGGGAATCAAACCTGTGACTAAGAGACAAAGAGAGAGAGAGAGAGAGAGAGAGAGAGAGAGAGTACCATGGACAGGTCAGGGTGGAAATTTACAGCAATCCAAAGAATGCAGTCCCATTCTGCTCTGCTACGGTCCATCTTCCTTATGGGACACACAGGCACGGATGATTTGCTCTTTCACTGTGTGTGTGTGTGTGTGTTTAGGAGCAATAACATGCACACACATCATTTTGGCGGCTGAGACCTTGCACATTAAGGTCAAGGGTTTATAAAGACAGAGAGAGAGTCTCTTTTACACAACCTGTATATTATCAAAATACAACAGATCCTCTGATTATTTTCACTGCTTTTGACAAATACAGTCGACAAGAAACACAGGAACACACACACACACATATATATATATATAGTACATTACATACATTAGTATCAGTAGATAAATCAGTGAGCAGCTGTGTGCAGTTGAAGGTTTCAGATATTTCACTACACAATGATTTTGCTCACATGATTCAAATCCTCGATATCACAGCTGTGATTTGCCCTAACATGACAAGCAAGCTACTTGTAGAAAACACATATCAACAAATTTCAAACTGGACGACAATGTGTGTGTCAAGGTCTCTTTTCATGCAGCTTCGCATACAGAAAAATCTAATAAGAGGAAATGTAAACATCCAAGAACTGATTTGTATCCGTAATTTATCAAATTAATTTTAGGATACGTGAAGTCATGCTTCTATTGCAGATGTATCCGTAACATGGAAAACAGTACACCTGAAAATAAAAGTATAAAACGCCTCGGGCTTTTCATCGTACCGGCTACATACTGCCTCACTCTCTCAGTCTCATTCATTGCAGATGAAAGAGCCATAAGTCCCTGTTTTTACTAGAAAAAAGAAAAGAAAAAGTTGATGCTATACGTGATTGTTTAAACCTCTAATCCCAACAATGTCACGCATCATTTAAATCTCACAGGCGCATTTTAATACCACACAGAGTGAGCATTAACCCCCGACTTAAGAGAACACATTAAAAACATACACATAAAGGAAGTAAATCATAAATATGAACCATCATTTTACACTACAGCTGAATAACACAGGGGCATTAGCAGCAAATGAACCAGAACCTACCAGGCTCCATTTAGAAAACACACAAAACGTGTGTTTGGCTACTAGTAAAAGTATCCTTCCGCCTTTGTGCAAGATGAAAAAACTCATCAGCAGCCACTCTGACATTTATATTTCAAACATGACAACTATGACATCATTAATGACATGGTAATTAGCCTTTCCCGTACATTAGTAATGAAGAGCAGAAATAAAGAAGTCATGAAGGTCTCATCTTTCTGTGACTAAATATTGTAATGACAACACATCACAGGTCCACAGCAGTACAAATGCACAGAAATAATGTATGGAAGCAGGTAAAGCCAAATATTAGGAACAGTCTAAAGGTGCCTAAATGCACCACACTCTCATTTTTTTACCTACTTCCTGATTAATGACTAAAAAAATAGCTTTGAGTGTTGAAACTGCAGTGTGTACATGTGTGTATCAGCTGTAGCTTGTGTATCAGAGTGTATATCAGCAGCATCAGTGTCACATAATCTGATGCATTTAAAGTTTAAGCCTCAGTGGTGTGTGAGGCTTTAACCGGCCCGGGCAACACACACACACACACGCGCCCACACAACAACCATGTAGCAAAACTGAATGACCCGTCAGACTGGGCAGCACTTTAGTACACACACACACACACACACACACACACACACAAACACATTTTAAGCAGAAGTGCATCATTCAAAGAAACGCCCAGGAGAGTGCTCAGAAACACACAAAATAATTTTGATCCTCCAGTACAGAGTGTAAGGTAAGACACAAACACACACAGATTTTTTCCAGTGTTAACAGAACATTTTTAACCATAGACAAAGAAAAGTCACCATCTATTTAACAAAACACTATATATATATTCATGTACACAAACATATGCATTACACATGCTTAAAAACTGAACACACACTTTTTAAAAATGTGATTAAATTCTAGCTAAATTCCAAAGGAAAGGACCAGCCTCAGAGCTCATGAACAGGAAGTCGAATGAACACATCTTGAATCTTGAATTGAATAAACTTATTTCTGTTATACTTGTAAGGAATACACAAACGCACCATAACATTACCGCTTTTTTTTGTTTTGTTGTTCAAACAGAACAAGTCAAGCAGACGGAGAAAGATCGAGGTCTGCACAAACACACACACAGTCAAACAATGTGTCTATTTATAAAGTTGTAATTGCATAACATGCTGTGCTCTAATTCCAGCCTACTGAGCACACAGGATGTCCACACACACACACTCGCGCACACACACACACACTTCTACTAAAACTTGCCTTAACCTTGAAATTTACAGCAGTATTAGTATGCAAAAACTCACAGATTCACAGAAAGTATTTACATTTTATTTATGTTTCTAAGTTGAGACAGATTCATTCAATTGTTAATAATAAAAATATTCTTAATAATCCTATAAATGTTACTAAATTATATTTGTTTGTGTAGATGTTTTTTTTTTAATAAATGACACATTTCTATTAGAAAAAGAAAAAATTCCTGTTTAACAAAATAAAATTTAGCAGCACACTTTGACCTTTGACCTCGTCTCACATGGTTTTAAACTGCAGCTTCTGCTGTTCGACAGTTGTTCAATTTAAAGGAAGAATTCTAATAGTAGTTCAAATGTATTTAGTGTAAAATGCATTTACATAAATCTGAGTATTTTACATTCATTTAAAAAGACAGAATTTAGATATAAAGATGTTATAACGAGTGCTTTTACAAAAACTATAAATTGAATTTAAAATATCGAGGATTCTTCTCACATCTGGAGTGCTGTTTGTCTCAGCGAACATAAAATAAATTGCAGACAAACAGACTTGTCAGTTTAAAGTGTGTCTTTCCTGTGGCTGCACATTGAGAGCGGGCTGCAGGATTTTGGCAGGCTGCTTCAGGACTCTCCTAATTAAAACTTGCTGAATATTCAAATGCTGTGTTAGCATAACAATAGCCGGCTGGCCGGGCCGGCTTTAAATGAGGCCTTTTGTTTTAGCCGAGCTTTCTGCTGCCTCATTAAGCCTCTGGAGCTTAAGTTAGCGAGCCACTAACCGAAGCTCAGGCCTTGGCCCTGGCCCTCGCCCTCCTCCTCTCCTCTCCTCTCCTCTCCTCTCCTCCGCCCTCCCCCACACTCTACCCAAACCAAAGCCACCGTTTCAGCCTCTTCACTGTTTGGTCTCCCTGGGCCGAGGCTCGCCGCTGCTGCTCCTGCTGCAGATCTGTGCGAGCATTTCTGTCTCTTCTCTCAAACCTCCACCACCCTGCCCCAGTTTCAACTCGCTCTCCCTTTTCTACCTCCCGACACACAACCCGGCCTCAGTGTGCTTACACACAAGCACCGGATCACCGAAACATCTGAAGCCCAGCTGGCTGAAACCACCAAACAGTTACAAAAACAGGACACGAGAAGACAAACAACATTACTTTATTCCAGCAATTCTCCTATTTGTGTGTTTTCTCTTTCTGCCAGCGGACGACGGGGGTAAACAAGCTGTGACACAGACAGACTGAGTGAGGCAGGGGGGGTAAAATGAACATAGAAAGGAGCTTGGCACTCGATCAAGACCGACGGCACAATGTGCCATGCAGCAAGCCAGCCACCAAACAATGCGGCGGTGCCACATCGTGCCCCGTGGCATCGGCAAACTAAAGAGCTCTGGCTCCAAACGAATGTACCAAGATACAAAGAAGGCCTTGAACTATGGCTAGAGAGCAGGTACAAAAAGTGCGAGGCTCAGGAGCCAACGGCCGACAGCGCGGGTGAAGTGTTCGGTGGCCGGATTGGAGGCCGGAGCCCGGCGCTAAACAGACAGAGAGCGACTGTCTGCAGGTCTGTGGCGGCATTCAAACAACAGAGGCTCTGTTTAAAACCATCTGAAGACACGTTTCTGTTAGTTCACGTCTTACAAGATCAAAACCTACAAAAATGTAAGGTTAGAATCATGTTAAAAAAAAATTAATCTAAACAGTAGAAAATGTTCAGTTTTTTTCATATATTTGTCTACAAACATAAAAGGATACAGGTCTAAAAGGATACAGAAAATTCAGATTTGAGCACAAGAACTGAATCAATCAGACTCATAAATTATAACAATGAAACCATCTTGTGCAAAAACATAATTGAACATTTTCTTTACTAAATAAAGCAAAAATAATAAAATGTTTTCTTGCTGCTGAATAATAAAAATTCAGGTTTTGAGGGACATTTGCAGCTATGATCTTGTGGCTGACTGAAGGCCTTGATGAAAAATCATTTTGTTCTTCTGATTATTAATTTCTGTAACAGCATGAAGCTTACAAATTCTGGGCATGGAAATACACACATATGTACATATTCTATTTCGGTTGGTTGTTGCTTTCACCTTATCTTAATTTTCCCTCCGTCCTGGCTGTCATCACCTCTTTATTTTCTCCTTCACCTTTCACTCAGGAAAAAGCAGAAATGAGGAGTCAAAGGTGCGACAGAGACAGGCAGAAAGAGGACTGACAGTTCACTGACAGGTGGATCTGTAGGAAATCCCAGCCTTCCATCTTCATTTGCACCTGCAAGACATTCCTGCTTTTTACACTAGAAAACCTGTGAAATTCTTTTTTCTTTCTTCACCCTGCTTCGCTTTACACCCAGTTTCACATTTCTAGGCTTCGCTTTGCCTCCCCCCAGCCACCACCACCACCACCGAGTCTGTCTCTATAAATCACTTCACCCTGCACCTTGTGTTTTACAGGTGGGGCTTACTGGGAGACAGCGAGACAGACAGTCAGGTTCACAGGAGGTCAGACAGCTTCATACTTGTAGAAGACTTTGTTAGACCTGTTTTTCTTTTTATTTCCACATAGTGTCTTATGTGTGTTCTTTATCTATTAGAGAGTATTTTTTAATTGAAAATAAGAATTATATGCCCCATATCTTTAAATAGATGCATTCAGAAAGATAAATAAATAGATAGATGGCTAGTCCTGCAGAGGCTTCTAATTTTCCTGTTTAGAATTTGCTGCGTTGATACTATTTTAATTGTATAAAAAGTGATTAAAAAACATAATTGAAAGATATATTAAATACAACTCTCCACGTGTAGCAATTCAGCACAGACTGATTTGCTTTAAATGCATTTTCAAGGTTAAGAAAAAAAGACTATATAATAAAAACCATCATAGGAAATCACAAACACAAATTATGACAGAAAATTTATGACAGAAAAAACAACTTTTCTTGGTGAAATTAGAAATCTAAAAAGCCACAAGTCCCTGAATCAAACACAAAACCAAAGCCCCAAAACCAAGTGTACAATTATGAGAAAGCATGAGGGCAACAAAAAAAACATGAAAACATTTGACTTATTTTGTTGCGTTTACGTGCACTTGAAAAAAAAAGCCACAGAGAAAGATGGAGATAAAAAAAAAGACGATTACTTCAAGCTGACTCTTGAAGCGTCTGACGCGCAAAAAAATGTGGAGGATGTGAGCGAACATTTATGATTTGGGACTGTTTTAAACATATATGTATTTGGTTCTATAGCTGGAGTGCGTAGGACACACACACACACACACACACACACTGTAAAGACGCATTTATCACATTTGTGAAGGGTCTGTCCAACCTATTTATCCAAGCACTTCGACACTGCACAGAAGCTACTTTCCCCGCTCGACACACACACACACACACACACTCTCTCTCACACACACACTTTAATTCCCCCCGATAAACAACAGCCACTGCGGCCTTTTCCAAAAATAAAACCCCGACACACGGACAGAAAAGCCGTTCACAGTCCGTTCGCACTTTGCCGCGCGGCAACGCGCAGTTTAAGGTGCTGCGCAAGAAGCGACGCTCTTCACCTTCACACCCCCTCCTCCTCCTCCTCCCCCCCTCTCTCTTCTTTTCATTCCCTCTCTCTCTCTCTCTCTCTCGACATCTCGCACCCTCTCTCTATTTCTCTGCCTGACTCCCAAAGCCGTCGCGGAGGAATGCTAGGAGACGGTAGAAAGGACAGGAGTGCGTCTTACCGCTTTGCCGTTGTAGTAGTACATGAGTGAGCTGCCTGTCATCCCGGGGATGGTGTACGCACAATACATCGTTCCTCTCCTCCGAGAAAAAGAAGAAAAACTCTGTCTCCTCTTTCTGTCACTCCGCGTCTCGCTCTCTCTCTCTCTCTCTCTTTTTTAAATGTTGTTGTTTTGTTTTTTAACGCTCCCCCCGCCCCTTCTCTTTCTTCTTCTTCTTCTCCACCTTTCTTCTCGTCCGTCTCCTGGTTTTAACTTTTCTGGGCTTGTTGTGATGTTCCGCTCTCGTCGCCGCTCCGCTCGCGTGTTCCTGCCTGCGCGTTTTTTTTCCCCGCCGACAATTCCTTCAGTTGCATTTTCCCATATGGCCGAGCCGAGGCAC
Organism: Sandelia bainsii; assembly: GCA_032362345.1. NCBI lineage: Eukaryota > Metazoa > Chordata > Actinopteri > Anabantiformes > Anabantidae > Sandelia > Sandelia bainsii. The sequence continues at coordinate 20,150,070 of JAUMHL010000015.1, forward strand.
GCGGAATATGCAAAGTAGGCAGAGAGAGAGAGAGAGAGAGAGAGAGAGAGAGAGAGGCGTGCCCCTCCCCTTCTCTCGCTCTCTCTCTCTCTCTCACACACACACACAACACGCTCGCGCCGCGGACACGCGCGCGGTCGCCGGCACTTCTTTCAACTTTCCGCAGTAAATCTGGAAACCGCCACCCCCCCCCCCCCGCCTCCCTCCTCTCGCGGGGCTGCAGTTCGCCGCCTGCCTTTGAACTGAGCCGAATATTCACTTTTTCCACCGCGCGCTTCTGTCAACCCACTCTCCCCCCATTTTTACTCATCTTCTCCCCTTCCTCTCGTCCCTTCGTCTCATGTCCTTCTTCCTACATCCTTTCTTACTTCTTGATTGTCCCACTCCCCCTTTTCCACCTCTTCTCCCTTGTTTTTCCTCGACTATCGCTTCCTTCCATCTTCTCTCCTTTCCTTTTCCTATTATTCCCCTCTCCTCTCATATCCTCCTTCCTCTCTTCTTGTTTTCTTGCTTCCTCTTTATTTACTTTCCTCCTCCTCCAACTCTTTTCATTCTCATTTTTCTGGTTTTCTCTTCCTACCCCTCTTCTTTTCTCGCACTGTAAACCAATTAAACACCCAAAATAGTCCCTGGCTGAAATATTGATCGTCAGCTGCCTCTGGTCACATGCTGGTCCATTTTTCTTTCAGAGGTTGTATTTTTTAAATTAAATACACCTACATAGAAGCAAAGATTGTAACACATTAATAATGCGTTCAATCAAATTAAAGACCATTCATTTTATTAATAGTTAAAATAGTCATAGGCCATCACCAAACAATCTAACATTCTAGCTCAGACATAAATCTCAAACCTATGCAACTTATCATAGTTAAAAATTAAGTTAAATTACCTTAAAAAGAAAAATTATATACAAAATAAATAAATACAAGTAAATCAAGTTAACTTATACATGGCAGAAGGAAAGCATAAATAATTGAATTGAACTGTCTATTGTGTTTATTTGCTGTTTATCAGAAAATCTTAAGTATATGACATTTCTTTTACTCTGTAAAGTTGACTATACAGACTTTTCTTAATTTCTATAAAATAAACCTTTTTAAAAAAATATTCCCAGGTCAACAGAGTTTGTGTTGCTATGGTGACCTGCTACAACCTGTCGGTGGTGCTAGAACTGGTACCTGAGTGAGGGCTCAGTAGACATGCTGTCTGTAGCCACTGCATTAGTTATCGACTTCATGATACACATCTTAGTTTTCTCCATCATCATTTTCAGTTCACATGATGTCATTTGGTGGCATATGCTACAAAGTAGTCCTGTCAACCCTGCTCCACCAGATGACATCATCTGAACTGGCAGTTTTTCAGCTAGAAGCTTAGAGATATTTTAATGTAGAGAAGGCAAAGGGAAGTTTAATACCATTTGTAAATATCAACAGACAGGAAGCAAGTTAAAAATCAGTACAGTTGCCCTTTAAGGAAACAGCGTTGGCCTGTAGATTCCTTAAGTACCTACTTTTCTGAATGAACTGCTGAACATATTCTGGCACACAATATTACTACACCTGGCTGAGACTGTTTTATTTTATTCTTTTATTATTTTATGTAAATATAATTGTTTGCAAATGACTGCCAGGCTTCACTAAAACTAGTCAGATGGCATTAAATTAAAGGTAAACTTTAAAATACCGCTGAGCCTCCACTGTAAGCCTTACTGACGTGCAGGTTTGTGTACAGATCCAGAAATACTGACTCCCTGGATTTATCACAACCGCCATAAAGATTTATGATATTTCTAGTTTCTTAAAGTGACCAACTGTACTTGTCATTATGCACACACAATGAGCTATTGTTACTGCCGCTCTGGGTCTTTTATGGCTTTATCCTTTGGCAAAGTGCACGTTCTTTGGTTAAAAATCTGCACCTGCAATTTTAGCATTACGCTCCCGCAAAGTTGGTGGACTCACAATAAAAGAAGTGTGTCAAGGACAAAGCTGCATATACGTAGCCTGATTTCCAATCCAATAACTGCATTTCCCATAATGCAACTCAAACACCATAAATCCTTCCTGCCTGAGAATATCTTTTAAACTCCAACTGAAAGAAACAAGACTCGGAGCCAATGCTGAGACAACCATGACATCTTCCAGGTCCACAGACGGCATTACACAACTTGTCGTTCTGACCCCGATGACTGAACAGGACTGACTGTCAAGTTTAAAACTGGCGGAGCGCCCCTTTAAAAAACACACTCAAAGAAAGAGCGGGATAGAGGGGGAAACGGGCAGTCACCAAACCAGTCAGTGGCTGAGTCTTCCAAATTTCATATTAACATCGTCATCGTTCATCCTATTCAAACACATAATAGACTCCAAATCAAGCGAACAGACCTCCTAAACCTCTCTCTCTCTCTCACTCTCTATCTCTCTCTTCCTCTCTTCTTTCAGCTTTAATTTGATTAAAAAGCGAGCTGCAGGAAGAGGAGGGAGGGCTGATGCACATCTAATAAGTGGACCATCTGTCTGCAGAGCTGGCTGGCTCCCAGCATTGTACCCAACCAGACTGCATGGGAAATGAAGGGAGAGATGGAGGGATGGAGAGATGGAGGCAGGCAGAGAGGCAGAGAGGGAGGGAATGGAGTGCAGGGGAAAAAATAAATATGTAGAGCCCAAAAAGAGTGACCCGGTTGAGGAGAAGAAGCAGAGGCAGCATTTTTAATTTTGTCTGACGCTTGCTTGGTCAACAATCCTGTGGAGGAGATGAAGAAGAATGAAGAGCAGAGGAAAGAGGGAGAAGGAGAGCAAGGAAGAAAGAGCGCTAAAAGGAGAGCATTAGGAGAGGAGAGGAGGAGAGGAAAAAGGAAAGAGGGAGGACAGGAGGGGTGAAGAGCAAAGGGGATGAGAGGGCAAAAGAAGGGAGCACATGAGAAAATTAGAGAGGTGAGGACAGAGAGAGGTGAGGAGAGGAGAAACAGAGGTGACCGGAGGAGAAAAGGAGGGGGGGAAGAGATAAATTAAGGGAGGTTGAAGAGAGGCGGGGTGTGGAAAAGAAGAAACTGAGCAAGGAAAGGAGGTGGGAAGGTAAAGGAAAGAAGAAAAGAGAAAGGAGGAAAGAAAGTGAGGAGAGGAGAAAGGTAAAGAAGGAGAGGAAAGGAAAAAGAAAGGAAGGGGGGGACGACAGGGAAGGGAAGAGGAAAACAGCAGAGGAGGTGTGAAGGAAAAAGAATAAGAAAGAGAGGAGAAAAAGGAGGGGAGATAGACGAGGAGAGACTTTTAGCTGAGTACTCATTTCTGTTTTTAAAAACTCCTTCAATCTGACCTTTGATCTTAAGGTGGAACAGTCTATTCCGAACGCCTACCTATTTAAGGTGGACTGGAGACATAAATGGAACAACACAGGGCACCGTCTGATGTTGGTGTGCGCGGTTCTTCCTCATATCCTCCTTTTCTCGTTCCTCCCTGCCTTGTCCTCTTCTTTCCTTTTTCCCTCCTTTCTTCACTAACTCCTCCTCCCTCTTCATCTTCCTGCCTCCTATCTCCTTATTTCCTCTTCTTGTTCATCTTTTAAGCACCTCCTTTCCTTAGGCCCTCTCTCGTTTGCTCCCTTCTTTCTCTCTCACCTCCTTCACCAATCTCCACCTTCTATCCTTCTCTTCCTCCACCTCAATAGTCTCCTTTCTCCCTTATTTCCTCCTTCCTATCACTTGTTTCCTTCCCTCCTCCTCCACCCATTCCTTTTACAAGCTTCCCATCCTATCTCACATTCTTCTACACTTCCTTCCCTTCATCCTTTTCCTCCCTCCTTCTTTACCCTTTGTACTTTCTCCCTCCTCACATTCTCCTTCTCCTCCTCCTCCTCCTCCTCTCTGGTGGGGAGATGACAGTTATATTATAATCTCACATTTCATCCTGATTTCACGCTGACAGGATTTTCCTTCATATTACAACACCCAGTTGTCAATCTCTCTCTCTCGCTGCTTTTTGTCAATGTCTCTTGCCCTTTCTTTACGTCTCTCTTTTTGTGTCTCTCTTCTCTCCTGTTATTTATCCAACATGTTTGCTTTCTTTCTGTCATTTTCCTTCCTTCCATCTGTGCTTTATTTCCCTCTTTCTTGCCTTTTTTCCTTCCTTTTTTTCTCCCCTTGTTCCTTTTCCTCTTTCATTTCTTCTTTCTTTCTTTCTTTCTTTCATTTTTTTGGCATTAACTATCTGATTGTTTCTCCCTGCCTCACAGGGAGCGGTGCTGGCCTAAAGGCCTAGGAACCCTCTGTCGCTCACACACACACACAGACACACACACACACACACACACACACTCAGCACGATTGCACTTTGTTCTCCTCATACAGCCACTTCACTATCACTACTGTGAGCCTTTGATTTGAGCCTTTTTATGTTGCAGGTCTGAATTTACGAACAATAAAGTTATCGACAGGACTGAAGAGTCGAGAGAAGGCAGCTACACACACACACGCACACATGCAGGAACATAAAGGTACACACACTTTGATCTGAAACAGAGGCACATGTAAGCGCTGAAAGGCAGACTCATAGTCGATGTATTTCCAGTCTACCATGCTTAAATGTTACTTCATACACCGACATATGGAGGTAATACATGTAATTATCACCAGGTTTATACATTTCCTTCAGTAGTAGTAGTAGTCCAGGTTATTGTTGTTTGTATCCATGGTTACAGAAGCTGCTAGGAGTTAATCTAATTGTTTTTTCATGCCATAGATTCACAGAACATCACCCACAGCATGATGAGGGGGGGGGGGGGGGGGGGGGGGGGGGGGGGGGGGGGGGGGGGGGGGGGGGGGGGGGGGGGGGGG
>JAUMHL010000015.1:20157793-20183848 GCA_032362345.1 Sandelia bainsii
AGCTTGCTGGGACTGAGAATCGAACCGCTAACCCTTGGGTTGGGAGACGACTGCTCTACCCACTGAGCTATCATGCTTATAATGATTATGGTTAGCGATTGTTAATTCAGCTAGCCTGATTTCAACCTGCTACCGGACACTCAGTGTCAGTTAAATAGCATCAAATATTTTTGTAGCTATTAATGCAGTCGTAACACTTTAATATAGTAACATTAATTCCGGTGTCATTTTAAATTAAGGAGGGCCATATAATGTGTCTGTTGAAACATTATGTTGACATCTATGCCTCTGTGTAGTAACCTAAAAGGGGATTAAAAAAAGTTTTAGTGGACCATCTGCAGGGATAGTCTCTGACCGATGATGGTGGGCCGCCTGAGCCAAAAATGCCATGGACGATTTATCTGTCACAGTCCAGCCCTGACACATAACAATTTTCCCTGAAGACTGTCAGTGCTGACTGATCCAGACTGGAAGAGACCCCGTTCAATTAGGTTCAACCAATAGTCAAGACCAAATCACATTTATAACTGTTTGTAAGTGGGTGCCCACTTTAAGGTTCAAGACAAAACACCCCTTACCCTTTACATCCTTCGCCATTGCCACTGGTTGCTGTGAAGTCCATGCTTGAATATGTTTACTGAATAAAACTAAAGAGCAGGTCAGTTGGCTCTTTTGGCAGACTCGCAGTCTGTTCAACATTTACACAGTAAAACCTGAGATCAGTTTCTGATCTCTGGCTTGATGTGAAATGTTTTCCTCCCGCTGAGCAGTTCATCCAGCTCACACTACAACCTGCTGCTGAACGAAAGGCCCGCTCAGTGCTTTGTGTTCAGGTATACTTTACACAGAGCGTGCTCAGAATGAAAACAGCGATTAAAGAGAAAGCAGATCCACAGCATCAGCATGCACTACAGCCACACAACAGGCTGTGTGTGCTTTATGTGTGTGTCTATTATGAGGCTAATACTCACATCGCTAAGACGGAGGCTTTGTTGAAGCCAGTGCTCTTATTAGAACAAGGTAAAAACAGCCCGTTTACCCCTCAATGACTTCAATGACGATTTATTATTCTTTCTTGTAATAAAACACTAAAATCATCACTAAAACAACAAATTAGCTATTAGATATTGGTACTGGTATCGTTAGTTATTATAGTCAAATACCTGCAATTCAGATTCATTTATGTGTGGCTACTACTGAGGGACTCAGTCTTTCAAGAGTTCAAGAGCAACCTTGCAGAAACTCAAACTTGCTCTGTGTGATAGGTGCTGGTAAATATGTCTCACTTTTTGTTTTTCCGAGATCACACATTAATTTTTCCACAAGAAGACAGTTTTGACAGTTTGACATGCTAAGATCACTGAGCAATTAGCCATCAGCAGGCTCCGCTCTCCAAATACTACTTGATGTTGCATTCAAGGAAGCTCTGACATCTAAGAACTGATAAGCATCTTAAAAATACTATACTATTTACTGGCATATACTTGCTTTTTACAATGAGCACAAGCAGACAACGGTGTCTCATCTCCACGTCATTGTTCATATACTTCTTCACATACTTTGTGTGTGTCTGGAGGATTTAAATGTTCTCCATCAGGAGACAGACTTGTGCTTAATCATACCTGACCAAAGATGAATTTTGTTCCTCATGAACTTTCACATTTCCACAAGCCAATTATCCTAAAAGAAGTTAATCACGACAGCAAAAACAGTTATGACATAAATTGCAGGTATAGGTGCGGGTAGTTGTTGACTAACTCCCTAAGCACAGCCAACAGTCCAAATCAGTGCAGGAAGATCACAGATCATCATGCAGGATCATCAACTTCACTTACCTGTTGCCACATTAACTGATCAGTTCATTTTGCAATTTTTAAATAAAGCTGTAAAACCTTATATGCAGAAAAGAAGTAAAATCACACTCCCTGAAAGGCGAAATGATGAAAGCATGACTGTGCTTGATAGCTTTTGTGCATCTGAAAAGAACCACTGAGAAATATTTAACACGTCGTCAACAACTTAAAGCAGTTTTGTCACCACCACCAGTACAGGCTGATGTGTCAATGTGTGACAAAATGTGATATTCATCGTAGCCCTGGAGAGTGCCGCAAATCATAGCACTGCTCTCTGCTGCCTGCTAATGCAGCCAAATATTTGGACTCCGGAATGCGGGAATTCACGAGGGAACGTTCACATCTGCAGCAGGCGCTCGTGTGTGTGTGTGTGTGTGTGTTTGTGCGTGTGTATGTGGGGCTGAGACTGAGTGAAAGACAGAGGTCCTTGTAGAAGCCAAATGTCCTCACTTGGACAGAAAGGCAGCAGACATCTGAAGACTGAGGTCATTTCATTGACAAGGATCCTTTGAAGCACTGAGGCAGATGTGGAAGAAAAACTCAGATCTTTTTATTAAAGTAAAGGTCAGATGGTGGGTGTCAACAACTAACTCTGCTAACTGAAGTACCAGGGACATGTCCAGACCAGTTTATTAGGGCGGCCTGTGGGGGCTGGTGGTAGTGGAAAGGTTTAAATGCATGTTTTGTAAGCTAACCAGAAAAGCAGTAAACCATTGGTAGGCTTTGAAAAACTAACTATTGCAGACTAACTACTTGTGGGTTTTGGATAGTGATCTAACATCACCTAATGAAGGTTGATTCCCAAAAGTTGCATATTGTTGCTTTAAGTGCAATCAAACATACTGCACAGTATCGCCTATCATTTGTGTGTCTAGGTTAACCTCAGTTCAATATCAGATCACAGGGCACCAAAGCTAGTATAACTTTAGCAAAGCGTTAGCAGGGCTAAGTTGGTGTTGCACCCAGAACATTTATTATTTTAGTGTATTATGCCCCATAGTTCATTGTGTTTTATCTTTGTTCCACCACTACTACCTTTTAAATTCTCATTTAAAATGCTATATGGCTCCTATAAAACAATTATAGCTTTTTTTTTGTTAACTTTAGAGTGATCCCTCTTTTTGCCAGAGGTGGAAGTAGTAACTTTGCTATGTGAATGACTTGTGCTGTAATAATTGTGTAGCAGGATGTAAAGTTAGTGTAAACACAATGCAGAGCAGGCACGTTAGTAGATTGTGCTCATCTTTGGTCTTTTCTGTGCTAGATTTTGCAGGTGAGCACAGTGCACAAGCACATGACCTATTTGTATATTCACGTTAATTCATTTGTGAGGTCATATTGTTGCATTTACTATGAAAACGTTAGTGTTTCTATGCAAGCTGTTCTGGGGATACTAATGGCATACAGTAGCTTAATGAGCAGTATTGTGTTTGAGTGGGCTACACATTTCACGTAATCATACAAAAAAAAAAAAAACACCAAAAAATCTTTTGAAGTATAATATTTGAATTACACTTTCACTCCTAGTTTACATTTAATATTTTTAATTTATTTGGGTTTGAACTGTTACAAGCAATTTAAGCCAGAAGTAAATGTTCTCATACTGTACAATAACAAATTAGTACAATGAAGATGTTCTTTTCCGCATGTATATGTAAGTTATATTTGTGTAGGTACAGTATATACTGTGTACATTATGTAAAAAATTTTTGTGTCAAACAAACGTTCTCTTTGGGGAAAAGAGGCTGCACAAACATGTGCACATGCATGTGAGTACACAAACGGATGCCTTGTAATTCAATTAGTCAGTTTCCCATCTGACACAAAATGGCAGCCGCGGTGTAGGACACTGTGGGGCTGTGAGCCAAGCAAATAGCTTATAACACATTCATAAACACACACTTACTAACTTTTTTTGTTTTGTTTTATTGTAGGACGTGTTTAATGCATTAATGTTACAAACAGTTCAAACTCAAATTGACTTGGGGAAAAGACAGGCCAACAGAATGAGTCACTGAAGCCTCCACACCACATAACTGAACACACAGCTGTCTGTCAGCATACGGCTGTGTGTGCCAGTTAAAGCATGAGGTCATCCCGGACTAAAGCTACTTTCTGTTTTTCCCAGCATAAACACTGACACGGATGCAGCACAACAGCTCCATACCAAACTCAGGTGGCTGCTTTTTTCTGCTGAGTTCATTACATTACTGCTTTTATATGAGCAGAAAGAAAAGCAGAACTGTGTTTTAAATCCCCCTCCATGTGTTTTCAGTTCAATTTAATCCATGGTTAGTTTCAAGTGTCACCTGTAGCATCAAGTGTTAATGCAGTTGCTATGGCCACAGCCAGCTGAATAAACACTGAATGTGGATTTACTGTTGCTACTTTGAGATAACACATATTAGTACCATATGATGGTCATCTGCAACTATAAATCTGCTAATGAAAAAACAAAGTGTCTATTGTTTGATTGTCTATTAAAGTTATATGGTCCATATTTTTACAGATTAAACATAATGATAAGTATTGCTATGAAAAACAGGGCCATCGTATGAATGCTAGATCTCTTGCCACACACTGTATTTTGCTGCTCTGTTTTTTTTTATTGTCAGATGAGCTAAATTGAATGACTTTACTTTATATATGTAACGTCCTCCTGCTATTGTCATACTTCTGTCATATTTCGATTTGTTTTTCTTTACATTGACTTACATTTGTTTCATTTACTAGATCGAACCCTAATCTTAAACCTTACCCAAACCCACTACTTGTCTAACCTGATCCTCAACCTAAACCTGACCATACGCTAATCTTAAGCCAAGTCATCACTCTATACACCACTGATTTAATGGGTGGGATGTGGTCCTGGTGAAGAAGGCACTGTCCCCATGACATCAGTGTGAAAATAGGTTTCAGGTTCTCACAATGTGAGTAACACACACAATGTGACCATATGAGCTATGAATCAGGAGATCGACTGAGTCATTCACCAGTGACAGCGTCTGTGGTTTGATACCTGGCTCTTTTAGTAGTATGTGAAACATAGGACTGTGCTTCAGGTTTTTTCATCAGGGACTTTGATGCCATAGAGTAATATTTTAGACAATAAAAATCCAACTTTGTGTCAGCAGTATAGGGAAGACGCTTCTCTGTTTGAACAAGTGGATTCAAAGCCAGCTCCATAAACAAATTGTCCCAGTTTGATGAACTGGACATGTCTGCACATACTCTTGGCTCCAACGCCATCCAATGTCTCTAAGATCAACTCCATCTATCCATTATCTAAACTGTTTCATCCTGTTAAGGGTTGCTGGGGTGCTGGAGCAGATCCCAGAAGTCTATCTCAGGTTTAAGATGAATTTAAACAACAAATCATTTCACAAATTCTCTTGTGTGTGAATTGGAAAAAATCCCTGCAGTTAGTTTCTAAAATCATGAGGAAGGTCTGAATAGAAGCTGTTAAAGCAGCAGATTTATTCTCAGAGTTTTGAAATAAATTTTTGCTTTAAACATCAAACTATTTCAAGACTGAACTTTGTCTTAAAGTTCATGTTCAATGGGTGTCTGTATTCATTAAATCCAAACATATAAATCTACATTTAAAGGAATTAAATAAAGAAACTCACAACAGAATCCCGGTGTAGTTCACTGGTGGAGTCTGTGGCTCCTCTCTGATACAAGGGACCACCTGAAGGGGGCAGTATGGCTCACCAAACCACTTTCTTCTACCCCCCCATACCGCCCCCATCACCATCACCCCCCACCCACCCCCATCCCTCCTCCACCCGCGGCCCACCGGGGACCGCCAGCTCTCCTACTGTGCCTTCTGCAAGACCTGGCTTAATTTAATTAACGCTGTCGACTTTAAACAAAACCACATCTGAGCCGAGGAGAGGAAGAGAGAGAGAGAGACGGGAAAAGAGAGAGGGAGACAGAAGGGAGGAAGTAGCCAGAGATGGGAGGAGATCGCCCCGGTCAGATCGCTGAGAGGATTTAATCGGCTCAGGGCTTGAAAATATTTCACCTTTGAGGAGCATGGTTTCAAAAGCGAGACCTTAAAAAAAAGTTTTTAAAAGACATCCCAGGATTCCATCTTTACATGACTAAAATCTAAAAGATCTGTTCTTAAAGGCTGGTGCTGTTAGGGAGCTGAAGATAAGACTCTTCACATTCTGGATCCTTCAAATTAAAACTAGAGTACTTAATGATGAGCTTCAGGTAAAAATGTGATTTTATTTTTTGGTATTTCAAAAATCAAGTCATCACTGTAGCTTTGGTCTTTTCTAACACATTCCTGATAGTTTAACATCATGTTTTTTCTGTGTTTTACACATGATGATGAGTTCTTTAAAGAAATTAGCAATTAAAAGGAAAAGTCATCAATCAATGTAGAGTTTTGAGAAACCTTTACAACCTGGAGCCTGCAGATTGAGTATTTTCAGTAACTGAAACTTTTTACAACATAATCAAATGTTTAACATCTTTAAAAAAGTAATTTACCAAATTACTGATACATTTTACAGCAAACGTGCTTATTTGAATTAACGAGACACTTGTACAGTCTGAAGGATAAATGATAAATGTGTCCCTTTAGATTTTTCTTCTAAACAGATAAGAAGAAATTTCACATAATAACACGTTTGACAATATGTTAATTTCCAAATATCCAGTCATGAGTTGTATCTTTAGCTTTTTTCTCAATAAACATTTAAGAAAGAAGGAGCTGTACCTATTGTGTATTTCACAATAAAAGCAAGTTATTTTCTTTAACTCTTCAAATGCAGACTGATTTTGGAAAATATATAGTACATAATAAAGGACACATTGGAGCAATAATAATTATTTTTATGATATAAAATAAAAATGTTAACTATGAACTGAGTCATGGAATTATTTCATATCATATGTAAACTCATTCACATTCATAAACCAGTTTAATGACTGGTCCCAGTGTCACAGTGAGAAAAAGAAAGAAGGAGAGAGAGTGTATCTGTATATGCAACTGGAAAAAAAAAGAGAAAAAGCATTTAATGGACCAAAAATGAACTATAAACACCCTCATGCTGACGCATACAAATCATATTATTTCTATTGCCTTTAATAGCACATTTCCATGGTTTCATTAAAGCCCTTTTTGGGGATAATCTTGATATATATGTGTGCGTTTTGTTTATCAGCATTAGCAAAGCTCCGAGGACGAGCCGGAGACTCTATCAGCCCCAACAACAAATTAACCAAAACAATGATATCGAAAGCAAAAAAAAAGAAAAAAAAAGCTGTTATACTCTCAACACCAACAAAGAAAGAAAAAAAACAACAGCGAGATGGCACTCTGCAACCTGCTAATGTTAGCAACTGATGCCTAATTTCCTTTTGATTACAAAGACGTCCCACGCTTTCCTCTCAAGTGACGTTTAATTGTTTCTCAAAGTAAATCATCAACTCAGCAAACTAAATTTGACAAACAACAATAACAAACTTGCAGCACAGGGAGATGAGAAGGAAGGAGGAGGGAAAAAAAGAAGAGAAATGAATTAATTAAAAGAAAAAGACCCATCGCCCGCAGTGGATGTAAAACACAGATTAAAGCAAAAAGACAAGACTTTTTTTTGCCTTAAATGAAGGGTGTTCACAAGCTGGAGCATATGGGAGGGCAGCAACACAACAACGAGGAAGTTAAAACACACAACAGTGACACAACGATCTTTCTAAATTCATCAGAAGATGTGTAAATTCAAAAGCAGAAAATAATTGTCTTTATGTTCCTTGTGTAAAAAAGAAAACAAAACAGTAATGTGATTAAAATATAAATGCAAGCAAAGTATGATTAAAGAAATATAAATGTCACTGTAATTTCCAATCAAGTGTTCAGCAAAAACTGATGAGATGTAAAAGCAGTTCAGTTTATCGAAGGCTGTAAAATATCATTCAAAACAAGCTGAAAGACACTAAAATGGCACTTCAAATCATTTAAAGTTGGCAAAGCAAGTGTGACAGAATGTAGAGGGTCAAATCAAGATCAGTATGTTCCAGTTTATCATATTAACTCCCTTAAAGTATCAACCAAACAAATTCAGATTTATTTCCTCAAACAAAATATTGATCCAGCAAAAGGCTTAACTGCCCAGGCTCAAATTCATTTTCACTTAATAGTCAAACTACAGTCTTCTGGGTTTGGTTGTCTTTGAATTTAATGCTGACAAAATAGCTGCAGTGCCACTAGTGGTCACAATTTCAATTATTGCAGCTTTAACAGAACAGAAATGTCACACAAAAGACACATACGCCAATACAAACAGCAGGAGTTAGCTCATCAGCTATCACCCTTCATAGTTTAAAAGCATAAAAATATTACAAAACTTTTTACACTGTAAAAACGGCATGAAAATATATATATTTTGGCTTAAATTAAAAAAAAAGTTAAGCTTTAGAAACTTAAACTATCAGCCAGTAAAACTTTACTCAACTTACTCTTTGATTGATTACAAACTGTTAACTTGTGCTTGTACTTTAGTTCGGGAATACAGGAAAACACTTTTCCTATATTCTATCATAATTCACAATTAATAAACATTTCTCATAAATTCATTGTAATTACATAACCTACAAATTGTTCAATATCAATTTTAAAACTTAAAATTATCACTAAATTTAGTCCAGCTGACTAAATGTCCACTATATTGTTTAGTTAACTCAAGAAAAATTAAGTTATTATTTGCACTTACTTCCCAGCATGCATTTCATCAAGGTTAAAATGTACAGTAGCTGCTCTTGCAGCTAACCTTTCATGATGGTTAAAATAATAACCAGTAAACATTCTGAGTTGGATAAACCAAAAATCTAAACTAAGCTGAAATTAAGTTAAATCACCCAACTCAAAAGTTTGTTCTGTTAACTTTTACTTTTCTCAATGTGTTTTTTTTTTTTCACATCGCTGAAGTGACAAGACATTAACAGTGAGGAAAGTTTGGGAAAATTAGGACATTTTCTTTGGTCCTCACTAGTATAAAGGACTGTTTAAGGGTGTCATAACAAAAAGTTATGGGTCGCTATAATCATTTCTAATGTCCATACATTCCATGAAACAGTTCCTTTCTAAAGAACTAAGTTATGTCTGTGAGGGTCAGTGTGTGTGTGTGTGTGTGTGCTTATACACAAAACCAATTTTCTCACAAAGACAACTTTTGTTTTTGGCCTCTGTGTTTTGCCATAGGACTACACAGACACACACACATGTACATTGCAGGCATTCCTCTGTGAAACTGTGTTTGTACTCGGAGCAGGTGCAGGCTGGGAAAAGAGAGCAAGAAAGAGAGAGAGAAAGAGTGTGTGTTATTTCATGGGAGCAGACTCTAGCCCTGTTAGAGCTCAGGGTGTGTTAAATCATCTGGAGATCTGTGACATCCAGCTAGTTCACCTCCATGCAATCATGAAAAATATATAGTACAAATTAAGTTTTCTTGTCATCTTCTTGCAGTCACACTGTGATTTGTTATAATTCTTCTTTTTAATGTTGACTTTTTTCCTCCTACAAATCTGCATTTGAATATGAATTCTTCATTAAAATTAAGTCTATATTGTATGAAACTACACACTTAAGTTTACATATGCAGCACATGCATTGTTAAATTCTAAGCAGCAGCATATACTCATTCATATAATCTAAATTCTTTGTAAATTTTACAATAAGCAGCAACAATCTGAGGTTTGTTAAATGAACAAATGACAATTAGTCAATTAGAAAATATCAAATAATACTACAGTTAATATTAATGTCAAAATGATCAAGCTATAAATGAAGCAGAAAAAACCCCAGAATATATAAATATGTCAAAAAATATGATAGAGAATATAAATCAGAAAGTCAGATCACTATGAGATGTCCAATACAAGCTTCAGGAAATAAACTGTCAAATTACTGATGATCTAATTACTCAATAAATGAACTTAATATTTGCATCAATTGATAAATATTCCTTTAAAAAAACAGGCAAAGCAAAATAAATGCAAATTGGATTTTGGACATCTAACGATTGAAGTATTGACTACGACTATTGACGATTGAGTACAATTTTATGCATTAAAGGGACGAAAAAAGACGAAAAAACAAGCTCTGCCGGGAATGAAACACGTTTCTGCCTCATCGTCGTCACTGTTGGCAGCAGTTTGTTGTTTTTTTTCCTTTTTTTTTTATTGGAGGCTGGACCATCAGAAGGAAACTCCAAACAGACACCCGAATGGGGAGATTTAAAAGACAAATGGACAAGGGACAGAAACATGTTGTGGGGGACTGTTGGAAGTCAGAAAAAAAAGGCAGCTGATGGGGTTAAAGCTTCAATCCCTGCAGCGAGGCACCAACAATCAATTTCATATGTGAGTGTTCTGAAGGGTTTTGTGGACGAACAGGAACCAACGTGAAAAACACAGAAATCACACCGTTTGTTTCTGCTGACGTCAAACTCCCATTCATTGCAGGAAAAACCCAGTTCAGCCTTAACACCGTCAAAATAACTCAACAAAACTGATAACACACTGCTGCTTTTACTGTCAGTGCTTCAACACGGTGTGAAGTGTATCAGTGTTTAGGTCGTCAGGAAAGCAAGTTTTGAGCTCTTCTTTCCCCCCCGACTGAAAGCACTAAAATAAAACAGAAGTGATTATGAAAATGAACACCTGTCAGGAGTCTGACGCTTCTTCACAATAAAAGTCAGGGCTCCATCCTGAAACTGACTCGTGACACAACAGAACCGGGTTTTCAAAGACATCTAAAATTAAAATGAAATAATAAAAATAACAGCAACTTTAAGCCCACAGAGCTCTCGGTTCAGTTTCTGCTCCCCGTCACACATACTGATACTTGTGCCAAAGAAGTGAATTTATTTATTTTTTTCTGCAGTCGAGCCACTTCTCCATTTCACAGGCAGCGGGTCCTCCTCTCGTTCCTTTTTTCCTGACGTAATTGAGAGGAAGCAGGCAGGATTACTCACATCACAGACGTGGAAACGGAGAGAGGGTTACAGCGGGGAGGGGAGGTGACTCAGAGAGCCGCAGACATGAAGGCAACGCAAGTACAGACGGATCCAAAACCTGGATCACATGGCTGGGCACACCAGACTTTTAGAGTCGTCCTGGTTAGTCAGTCAGACAGGAGTTTGACGTTCTATTAAGGTGCAGATGTTATGTAGTGGGACGTACAACACTGCGGGCTAAAATTGTTCTACTCTACTGTTCTATTGAAGATGCTATTAGAGTGGATTGTACTATTAACATTAGGGGTGTAACGGTCCTTAAACTGAGGCAAAAAACCACAACACAAACATCCATGGTCTTGTGACACCCCCACCACCACCATCAACCAACTGCCACAGGATCCCACTTCCCACATACAGTATTAATAGCAGCTCCCTGACGTCTGTAAATTCGATACATCCCGGAAGTCGGACATTTTCCTGTAAGACAACCTGTCACTTGCTTTACACTGACTGAGCTGTCTGTCAGCTTCATTTCTGGTGAGGTTTTTCAGGCACAGTACAGACTGTAGCTGTGTGGTGAGGTGTTCAAGGGGACAGTAAAGACTTGTGCTTCAAATGTGGTCATAGCCTAATGGCATTAGTGATTTATTAAGACCCAACAACAAATCTATATAACCCAACATGTGGCTTTGGAGAATCATTACACCCCAAGTTATCATGACATATAAAAGTCAGTTATCATCATTCCCATTCGTTATGTTTCAGTTTGGCACTTAGTTATGGCAACTACCAACAGGTTTATTGTCATCGATACACTGGGTATGCTTTGTGCCTTGCCTAACCTAACCTAACCTAACCTAACCTAACCTTGTAGTTTTTGTACATAATTCGTTTTTTGTGTCTGAATAGTTTTGCATTCAGTATTGTAAACATGACAATGAAGGTCCAGCACATGTTAATGCATGACAAGCATCTACTGTGCCTCATGGTAGGTTCTCTCTAAGTAACAAGAGAGTAACAAGTCTTGAATACAAGTCTTGTTGAACTTGCTGTCCTTGTCCTGTTTGTTGACATAGTGTCAGATGTGCAAGAGGGGTAAACAGCACAGTACAGTGAAATGGATTGACTAGGGCTAACATATCTCTTGCTGCTGTGTGTGTTTTGCAGTTAGCTTGCCAAGTAGTACATCATCAAGTAGCCCAATAAAAAGTTGCAGACTCCTTAACTTTAGGAGAACACAGTATTGTAGCTGTAGATAAGTGATGTGAACGTCCTCTACTTAGTTGTATATGGTGTTAAACATACTTAGAAAATCATGTAGCTTCTAGGAGACAATAGTAAGAAGATAAAAACAACAGCAACCTGTCAAACAAACCACGCTCCTTCTCCTTCCTGCTTTTCTATTTTTTTTTTTTTCAAATCCTTTCCTCTGCTCTCCTGGTTTCCCTTCTATCCACTTTGCCTCCCTCCCTCTCTCTCTGAAGATAATGTAGACACAGAGAGGTGGAGGAAAGAGGGGAGGAAGTAGGGACAAAGCAGGCCAAGGCCACAGAAAGACGGACTCCTGCCGGGCCGAAGATGCGGCTGACACGCTGTACATTCAGCGGCCGTTAACTGGCGATTAATGAGGTCAACATTAGGAAAAAAAGAACAAAAAAGAAAGCTCAGCTCTCCACACATAAAAGAGCTTTAGGCAAAATGTCTACTACACATTCTCATCATCAACCCACATATCTATATAAAGGCCATATAAAAAAGGGCAAAACAAGCAAATCGTTCTACAAGGCTTCAGTGAGACCTAAACCAAACTAACTGCTCCATGCTACGTCTGCTGCATGGTCTCCTTCCATCAAACGCTCTCAAATCACAAGCTGATGTCCTCACACGTCCAGAGATAATCACTTTATAGTGATGTCAAACGTCACATTACGGAAGGTGGAAGCAAATATTTGTTGCATTAAAAGACAGCAACGGTCTGTTAGCTGTTTTAGGCTCATAATTCTCAAGTCCTTCAACCAGCAGCTCCCAATGAAAAAGGAGCCAAGTAATTCATGAATGATAATAATAATATAATAATAATAATAGACATGTAATAAAGACCTTATATCACACTGTAGTGCAGTTGTAAGCAGATATAAGTCTATATTCATGATTCTTTGTACAACTCTAAAGCAGAGGATGGTGTAGAAACAGTAGAGCTATGTCTTCACAGGAGAAGTTACCATATATTAAACGCTTACAGGCTGCTTACTAACGCTAAAACTGGAGAATGGGAAATAGAATTTTCAACGTTTTCCTTTCAACAGGAGCTGACAACAAAAAGCCAACAGCTGTTCGTGTCCAGCTCGGCCCTGAAAGCAGCATCATCTTCATCTACATACAATCACACAACCAGAAAATATTTAAATATTTGCAGCTTTTCTTTTTACACACTTTTATGCCCCCCCCCCTCCAAACACACTAAAAAGAATCCAAACCTCCAACTAGCGTCCGAGAGCCAAAATCCCACACACTGATCTAACCCAATCACTTATTAATTCATCTATTAATTGATCAATCAAAAGAAAAACCAAGCATACATTTATGTTGATATTTTCCTTTTTTTGCCGTTAATCTTTAGTAAAGAAGCATGTTTACATTTGGATGAACGGATGCATTTTTGAAATGCTGGGTCACATATTCTGGCACGAAACTATTCCAGTTGTTTCCTAAAACCATCAACTGACAAGGAAAAGCCGACAGCTGTTGGTGAGCAGCCCACCCCCCACCACCCCCTCCGCTGATGGCGGCATCATCTTCACTGCCACACGTTTGCAGAAAACCAGCCAACATTTGCAGTTTGACAAAGCAGCTCAGCGATTCCAAACATGCAGGAGCATCCGCAGCTTCTTCTTCAGAAACACACACTCGAAACAGCGATAATACCTTGGAAATAACAATAAAACAGGCGTTATCACTTACTGAGGACGGCAAGCCGGGAGGGACCTTCCGCACTTTTTTTGTCTGAATGTCTGAAAGAGAAAAGAAAAAAAGCAACAAAACATTATGTGAGGGTTTAACAGGCGTAGAGGCTTTTATTTGTCTTGTAAAGAAACAGAAAAAGCACAAAAAAAAAGACGTTCTGGTTTGATTTGTTTGGATTTAATCGATCACCCGAAGACGAAAGAGCGAGGCCACTTTTCCCACCTCCGTCGATATGTTCACAAAAAAAAGCTGCGCACTGCAAACAAGCACGAGATGCAGCAAATAAAAAGACAGGACACAAAAAGGACAAGGTTGATATTTTTTTCTTTTTGATTCGATAAAAGGCGGCTTTTGACATGTTTATATTATTTTTCAGGGTTTCTCTCAAGGGGAGCGAGGGAGCAGGCTATTAACTTGGAAGGTGAGACTTTGATGGAAAAATGAAGGAGCATTTTTTTTTTTTTTTTGGAAATTGGCCCAGAGCTCTGTGTGTGTTTGTGTGTGTGTGTGTGTCTTCTCTCAAGGCTATCGAGGCTACACGACATCCCCTATTGTCCTGCTTTTTAAAAGACTTCCCTGTACTTTTTTTCTTAAACTCTCCTTCCAAAACACACACACACACACACACACACACACACAGGGACAAACAGGATGGACACGCACTCATAATGCTCGGCCTTCTAAACAGCCGGGTTTCAGAGAGTACACACGGCAATCTGGGATCTGGGATTTCACCACAGTTGCTACAAAACTTTGCTGTTTGGACGCAGAGAACAACACTTTATTTCAGCAGCTTATACAGGAGAAATGCAGTAATCTATTAAAATACTGACATTGGAGAAACAGTGAAAATTGGTGTAGTGTAATAGCAGACCACCTAATAATAATAATAATTCATATTTATTAATTCATAATTTTAACACTTTTTTTAATGAATGAAGCGATGCCTGTGTGTATTTATAAAAACAACAAAACAGGATGGATCATCTTATTTCTCATTTAGTTTCTGCTAAATAAATATACTGTAATGCGATGGAACCTCATTTGAGCATGAAACCTCAGCCTTCACAACAATTTGTTTTTGTAAAACTTTCAAATTAAATACTCAAACTTGTACCAAAATGAGTCATTATATAAATTTGAGTAAGAACAAATTTAAGGAGTAAAATCACTGAGTAAACAATTAAAATATAAAATTTACTTCCGATTTGAAAAGAGTGTATTTAAAATTCACATAGCACAGAAAACATGTCTAATTTAATTAGCATTAGATCACAACAGCAGCATAATGCTGTGTTATACTGCTGGTAGCAACAGTACTGTAGCCACACGAGGTCACTTGATATGTACAGGGTGATGATGCAGAGGTGTTTCTAATATTTTAACCTCTATCAGTCAGGCTGGATTTATGTTATTGGACTAACTTAGTTTTAGCTAAATTGAGCTATTTAACTGAGAGCTGAGTGTATATTGTTATATCTTTGATCATTTCTACTGTATGTAACAAACCTGGAGTTCCCTAATAACACTGTTGATAAAAAAACTCAACAGCCGACTAATGACGGAACTGTTCCTGTGAATGTTTGTGTCACTCATTCTCTGAGAGTATAATGAATGTATCATGTGTGCATTAGTGGCGTCTCACCCATAGAGTCCATATGCAGTGCTCTCCTCCGTGGGTTGGAGCTGTAGTGCTGGTAGTACTGACCGGCTGGCTTGGTGGGCGACGCCGCGCCGGGGCTCCCCAAACCCATCTCACCACCCAGTATCGACTGGCCGACAGACACAGAGAGAGAGAGGGAAAGAGAGAGAGAATATTAATCTCATGATCAAGAAAATTTATGTGACCTTCTGGCTCATGGACAGTAAAAGACCCACCATTATTCTTACATAAGAAACCAAGTTGCAGCAAATTATATAATATAATATAACAGTGAAATTATACAAAAATAAAAAGAGAGAACAAAAAAAAAATTGTTTACAAACAAGTCAGAAATATAGAATTTCATTTAGAATATTCTTCCTAAGGAGTAGGAAATCACAACTTTGTTGGGGACTATATTCAGTAACGGGTGAATACACATTTGGTGCATGATGCAAGCATTTAATTGCATGGTATATACTGGTTAATACCACCTTAAAAAGGGTCTGAAACAGTCAAAAACGTTATATATAAACAAAATATGATGTGATAGAATACAACTGGAATACAAAACTATACGAAATCTAAAGGTGAAGTGTGTCATGCTCTAAAGGCCAACTCATGGTTACTTCTTGCCCTCTGACAGACCTGCACTCTCACCACAAACATACAACAATTGGGGATGTATACACTGACATGTTCCACATGTGCACAACTCTGGACAGTAAGCCACAGCAGGAAGAAGAGCTCCTTCATTTGTTGTACAAGTGCCGTGTCAAGGATGTCGAAATAAACAGTTAACAATTTTAATGCATGAAACAAACGTTCGTCACGATCGTCACAGATTTGGAATGTGTTGAAATTTGTGTCAGGGATACCCTAACCGACAAGCACTTATTTGAACCCAAACCATCCTCTTTTCCTAAACCAAACCAAACTGTAACCACACAACAACCGTAATCACGTGTTTATCCATACTATGGCAATGAAGATGTAATATGCCTGTTGCTCGAATGTCCCTAAGGTCGAATCTGAACAATATGGCTGTGTTTTTTTTTTTTTAGGAGTTCTTATGAATAAAAAAAAAACTGATATTAAGCAGCGATCAGGAATGTTGACATGAAATCTGAATAAAGGCTGTGATGGTTGGTACACGTCATGAGGAGGTTACCATACAGTACCATTACCAGATGAGACTTGAGAGTTGATTTTGACAGTATATATCATTTGACACTAAATATAGGAGTGCCTGAAAAGAAAACACTTGTCATGGTAATTAACTCCCAATGTAATGTATAGGCCTATGTATTGTTAATTTACATGTCATTTTTAACTCTCACTTCCTTTCCTGTGTGATGGTAAAAGCAGAATATTGATGATCTGAATATTGACAATAGATGTTCATGTTTAAGTCATATTTGTCAGTGTGTTACAGAATACATATACATACACGTGCTGCTGCCGAAAAGGTTTAGTATAGTGTAGGTAGCTACAGTATCTATGGAAGCCAATGTCTGCCATTATTACTATTAAATAATTTAATCAAATTAAAATACTGAACTGAATGTTTTTAAACAAGTCTTACACAAGTAATGGTATAGCTCATTTCAACTCATTTCTCCAAGTCCTCACATTATATGTCATACATACAGTACATAAGTGATACTAAAAGTTCAACATTCGAACAGCAAATAAAGAAATAACTCCCCCTTATGTCTCAGAACAAAGCCTACCTCACACACCTCAAACGAAACTGACGATGACAAGCAAAACCGTGGCTGTGGTGCTATTTACCTCCATGGGAGCGGCCTCAAGCTGCTCGAGGTGGAGACGTTCATCTCCCAGCGTTTCCACAGCTCAGAGTCTAACTTCTCCTCTGTCCCTCTAACCGCGACTCTGTTTACGGCTCAAACTTAGCAAACCGCTCACACATTGTCCCGCTAATTAAGTTCAATGATTCGGTGGCAACAAGTGGCGTCTGGGCTGATTCAGAGAGAAAAGAGCACAAGAATAAGAGACGGAGACAGACGGATGGAGGAGAGGGTCATTTTTTTTAAAAGTGGCACAAAAAGTTAGTGAGGAGGAAAGATGTGAAAAAGAACCTGCCACAACCCCCCCTTCTCCTAATTTAAATAGACTCCACCACTACTCCGTTAAAGTGTAGATTTTTTTCCCCAGCTTTCTCGTTAAGTAATTAGTGTGCAGTGTATTTAAAGCAGAGGGTGGAGGAGTGTGTTTGGAATGGGGAGGGGTTGGATTTTTTTTTTTCACGGCTAATCTGAATTCTGATCAGCGCGTTCGTCCTCTCTGAGGCTGAAAACAAGGGTTAGCTTGGCACTGCTGGGCCGAAGAAGGCTTTTCTCATGCTAAACAGGGCCTAAGTAGGCCAATTACAGGGCCAACCTCGGTCTCTGAGCCATTCTCTGGCTTAAAACAAAAGGGCTCTTGTCTTAAATAAAGTCAGTCTCACACACATACACAGGGGGAGAGGGAGTCAGACACAAAGACACACACACAATCGCACACCGATTCAGACAGCCTGTTCCTCTGTCCGTGTGAGTGTGTGTGTGTGTGTCGTGGGGTAAAAGGGGGTTCCCACTAAAACAAAAAGGGTCTCATTGATTGTGGAGCTTTTCTTTCTTTTCACTTCTTTCTTTTCTTTTTTTCTTCTTCATACTCTAGCATCGAGTCCGACCCCCCCCCAAGGAACTACACGAGCTGGAGGAGAGACAGAATGCCCATCTGTCTCTGTGTCTGACTCTCTTTACCTGTTTGTTTCACTGCCTCTGCTCACTACACTTTAGCTGATGAGGATAAGAATAGTTATAGTCAGATGGAAGTTTGTTGTCCTCCTGCATTTCTCATAACACAAAAGGCTTGTTTTCTTGGCCTGGCAAATGTCTAAATTCCACACACCGGTTTTGCAACACAGGTGTTCTGTTATAAACTCAAACCCTAATGACATCACTACAACATCTTTAGGGTTATGTTCGGAGACTTGACTTGGTCCAAGACAATATACATCTAAGGCTGAGTGGTGCAATGTGCAGTGGTGCAAGAATGTTATGAAGTGCACGTGGACATATTTAAAGAGTAAAGTACAGTAAATGTGTCTTTTTGCCTTTGTATGCTGCTGAAGATGCAATACATTTATATTTATATATGGCATTTTTATCAACAGTACTGAAGGTTTTAGCTTTTTTCAATCAATTCAATCTTGGGAAATATGATGTTTTCACAGGTCCACAACAGGCTCAGGAAAAACTCTGCTGGAAGAAAAGAGACCTGGTCTGAGAGGAAAATGAGGACAGTCAGGCCCAGTGCAGATAGACCCAAGTTAATTAAACTTGATCTAAAATGCAGAAGCACAATGTGCCCTTAAATGTGTGTGTTTCAGTTTATGTTGATCCTAATTTAGTGAGTTAGTATGCTAGCATTTACTAATGATGGAAATGTCATTGCAGGGATTTTGTCGTTAACGTAGCTTTAGACAAATTTTAATCTGGTAGTGGTGAGAGACAGAGAATCACCAAAATCAGTCATATTTATGCTGTGGGGGCCATGAATATAAAACCCCAGGTTTGGTGAACCTCTGCCCATCTTTACTTCTGAGAGACTCTTACTCTCTAAGATGATTTTTTTAATATCCACTCGTGTTACTGACCTGTTGCTAAGTTGCAAAATGTTCTTCCAGCTCTTCCTTGTTAGAACCACTTACTTTTTCAGCCTTTTGTTCCCTCTGTCCCAACTTTTGAGACATGTTGTTCATTTTCTCAGTTTAAACGTGTGATACGTTTTCTATATTCTATTGTGAACAACATATGGGTTTATGAGATTTGCAGATCATTGGATTCTGTTTTTATGTAGACTCTACACAGTGTCCCAACTTTTTTGGAAATGGGGTTGTATGTACAAATATCGCAACAATCCATCCAGTAGTTGTTCAGAAATTTCAGTCATTTTTTATATTTTTTGGATCTGGTGCAAGCATCAAGTCTCTATTCCTGTAACTTCAATAAATCTTCATAGATGTATAATTCTAGCCTTACACTGTGATACTACTCAGGTTGGCTCCTCCTCGCTGTTCCACTACATGATCTCGTTTTCTGTCTCCGTCTTTCTGTCTCTCTCTTCCTCACACACATTAATACACACACACACACACACACACACTCACACACATACAGGAACACAACCAGAGGTCTGTTTCTCACAGAGCTGACTGGGCCTCGGTACCCAGCTGCTCGCAGAGACCATATTAACTAAGATAGATTACCAAAGAGAGACAGAGAAAGGGAGAGAGGCACAGGCACATACACAGACAGAAAGATAGAGAGATTGGTAAAAAAGACAGAAACCAAAAAACTAGAGAACAGGGACAGAGAGAGATGAAAAGAAAACCCCAAAAGACCAAACTGAGCGGAAAACACAGTTTCTGTACAAATTAAACATATTAAATACTAAGTTTGTAGGCGTATTTTTTAACTTTTGACAGGACCAAGCACACTGATTCCCCCGTTCCAGTCTTTAAATCTAAGCTGAGCTAACCACATCTTGATTCTTGCTTTGTCCTTAAAACACAGACATGTGAGTGGTATCAATCTCCTCATATCACTTTTGCAAAGAAAGCTGATTTTAACTTCAAATCAGTTTAAAGCTTTTATGTTTTCCTCTTTCCTTCGCTGCCCCCTAAACCTCTTATTTCCTCTCTCCTCTTTTCTTCCTCTCCCACTCACCCATCTGTCCTCATGTGACTAAAAAAGCAAATGCTCACGTGTCATCAATTTCCACCATTGCAACAATGAGAGACAGAGAGAAAGAGAGAGTGAGATAGAGAGAGAGAGAGAGTGAGGCAGGAACAAGTCATTAATTACCAGGAAGTGCTGGCGAGGCAGCGGTGCACCTGTACGCCAGATTCGCTCCAGCTGACACACACACACATACAACATAGGAACATGTACACACACTAACACACATTCCTGAGGGAGCGAGGCCCTGAGGCTGCAACCAGAAACACTAAAACCAGCAGAGATGACAAATAAAACTGGACTCACAGAACCAGAACACTGTAACCACATCTCACACGAGACAAATCACGAGCTACTGAAAAATAACATCACAAGTTCCAATGTGATGTCATCAAATGTTTTGACATGATATTTTATAAACTTGATCTCCAGTTTATGATGAGATAAAACAGGAAAAAAGCTGCAAATTCTCCCACTGGAATGTTGATAACTGACTTGATCATAGACGATTTTGATTGGCTAATTAACTGACTAATTATCTCAGCATTATACATATTCATTACATCTAAATCTATATTCCCTAACCTTTACCAAGCATTCTTTGTGAACTAATTGTAGAGCTAATCAGAAAATTTTTGTGAAGTGACAAACCAAATATTTTGCTATATAGTTTGGAGTGTGCACCTGTAACCACACCCAACACTGACACTGTTACTGGACTACACCTGTACATCACTAACAGGTAAGTTATTATACAGGAGATTAGCAAAAGTAAAACTTCCAAGGGATAATAAAATGCTCTTTAAATTCTACAGACATTAGAGCAAACACTGGGCCCCTCTATAAGATGGACAGGCAGGTATTACCATTAACCCAGTCTCAGTAATATTATTTCTCTTTGAACAAGTAGTGAAAAGATTACAATTTGAATTTCAGTAATAATGGTACAGTTAATAATCCCCCAAATGCTCTGTTACTTTGAGACTGTGTCAGCGTTAGCTTGCAGTGTCTCCTGAGGAGTTTAGGCTGGGACACACCAGGCCAATGGACATCTACCTAGTTTTCTATTTTTCCACGTGTTAAAAATAAGATGAGTGGGTGTTTCTGGAGTTCACCTGATTGAGCTGGGGTGAGTAACAAACATACAGTAGTGAATAATATAATAAGTTACTTTTGCTAATCAGTAATAAATAATAATAATTGAGTGAGTATCAATAAAGTGATATAATTACCTTAATGAGTAATGTTTAATAAGTAATTTATTATGGTTTTCAGCTTTTATGTGGACTAACGGTGCATTTAGTTTTACTTTTTCAATAAGCAATTCATCAATTTATGACTAACTAAAAGCAACAAAATGACCTCTTATCTTACTTAATGGGGCCTTGGTCTCCCAAAGGCAGTAAGAGCAAATTTTATACATATTTGTATATGCATCTTTGCTGAAGAATATGGTGGTGATGGTGTGATGACAGCAGTTTGACAACATCTTCATAGTTAGAATTCAAGCTGCTCGATGAAGCACATAGCTTAATTAAACAAATACACATTTGATTGGCAGAATATATGAAAAATAACTCAAATGTTATGTCAAAAAATACAAGCAGGCCTCCACAAGTTTTCCTACAGAGAGATTCCCTGCAGAGTCATCTACTTTTGCATGAAACTGAACTTAGAACATTGTGGCAAATTAAAAACAAGACAGTGATCATTTTTATTATGCGATGGATTTTGTCATGCCATCTGCTGGATATGATAGACTGGAGGAGCCTTTGAAAAGGACAAAAAAACTGCAGTATAGATGGGGATTTTTTTGTGATGACAGCTGAGAGGAACTATCCTTCAACTCTGCATCTGTGTTCAAAGACAATATAAAAAACATCATGTACAGTGTTTGGAGTTTTTAGAGCAACAAATGGGATCATTTTTAATAATATGAAACTGATAAACATGGCAAACAAACCAAAACATTTTTAATGAACATCCTTGAATTATTAAACATGCATTATTTTCAGAATTAGAGGATCAATTCTCTTGAGCAAGGCGCTAACTCTGCCAGTAATAAATTAATAAAGAACGTAGCTTAACATCATCTATAAAGATTACACTGCATATAGAGACTGAGACAACTGGATAGGTTATTATGTTATGAAAGCTAAAGACTAAGATAACCAATCATGTTGCAGAACTGACGAAACGGCCAATCATATCAGTGCATTGGAGGCTCTGAAACACCTGCTACTGTGAACGATGTCAGAAGCAAGACAAACCTCAGGGACAGACAAACATGCACACACACACACACACACAAACAGTACATTCCCCTTACCTTAACCATCCCAACTTCTAGCTCAGTTCTATCCTTAACCATCCAACCAAGGCCTAGCCCTCAAACAGCTGCTGACTGTACTGTCCTCACTGTGATGGTACTGAACTAAAAACTGTCCGCGCAACTACATAAAAACACTTACTTGCAGTAGCACTCCAAGCAGCAAAGGAGCGACTTGTCAATGACAGCTTCCTCCATCTTCTAACCGCACCAACACCAACGTACACAGACACACACTCGCAGCCAGTAACACACACTTCACTCAAAGACACACACACGCGAGGCAGTTCAAAGCATTTCTCCTTAATTAGCGTTCAACGCTTGGCTTGACAAATAAATAGCGATCATTTAAGAACACTTAGAGAGGAATCAGACAGCACATTACACCTCACAATATCTGGCAGCTTCCTGCACACAATTAGAATGGGGGGTGGGGGGGGGGGTGGGGGGCGGAGTGAAGGATGAAGAGGAGAGCAGGCAGGAAAGAGTCAAAACAGTTGTCGAGAGGTAGGAAATAGAGAAAACGCATGAATGGAAGTAAAACCAGGGATACAAATAAGACGATAAGCAGAGCAGTGGGGAGAAAGGGAAAAGGAAGGGGGGAAGAAGAAAGTTGGTGGGAGAGGAGGAATGACAAGGGAGGGAAGGAAGTAAAGGAGCTAAGGAGGTACAGTAGGAGTGGTAGAAGTCAAAGAAGGTAAAAGTATAGGAATGAAAGACGCCAGGAAAAGGAAGAAGAGAGAGAAGCTACTGAAGCAGAGCAGGAAATGTGTAAGGTGGAACACTGAGTAGTAGAAGAGTAGGAAGGAATGGAAAAAGTGAAGAAGGAGACTAGAAGGGAAGGATATTGAGAAAAGAAGAAGAGGGGATAAGGAGAATAATAGGAAGGGAAGAGGTTGAAGCAGTGTTAAGAAAGACGCAAGAATGGATGGAAAGTAAAAAAGAGCAAGGAGAAGGGAAGAGAGGATCAGTGAAGACGAGGAGGGGAGGAGGCAGGAAGTGAATGAATGATATATGGAGAGACAGCTTCATATTTAGAGATGAAAAGAGAAAGAAAAATAGGCTTCCCTGCGGTGGCATCTTGAAATGATCACTCCCATCATGCCTCGCTCCCAGCTGACTTCACTTTGTAGTTCTGAAGGCATTTTAGTCATTAGAACCAGAAACAAAAACACGGCAGTGCGGAAATAAAACTTACAGAACGGACGCTCTCATGTCTAAACCATATTCTATATAAAACACACTAACTGTGCAGATGGAGAACAACAACAAGCAAAAACCACCAAAACCAAAATACACACCAAAAGTGTGTTCGCATGCAGTTCTTCTGATGTCCACAAGGTGTCACTTCAAGAAAACTGACTGCATTGAAGTGAATAGGAAAATCCCCAGTGTTTCTCTAGAAATACAAACACTGATTGATGATTTCTTTCCACAGTGAGTTTAAAAACTAATGTCGCTACTTCTAATAAGTGTCTTAATCAAGATTTAAAAATCTAAATATACTATTTTACTTATATTTTACTTCACTGTGTTTTCTGGATTTACAGAATGATTTACAGTATGTGCCGAGTTTAACTCTAAACGGAAAGTTTCTCTGACTTTACCCTAAACTTGAAGACGTGTACGTATGAACATTATTTATGTTTATGACATTTATTTGGAGCATATTCCTACTAAGAAAATAGTTTTTTTTACATGTTACATACTGTACCTTTAAAGATGTGTGATTTATATAGATTTATAGCGTCCAGCACAAAGACAATGTGAAGGGGTATCATGGAGAAGTAGTTTGAGTGGTTGCCGAAGTAGTTCCAGCGAAAAAATTTTTTTTTTTACCAAGTAAAACTTTTTTCTTTTAAATATCTTCTAATATATTGGAACCGTCAAGAAGGAATAACGCAATAGGAAAGACTTAGAAGGTAACGATCCTTGTTTTACGTATCAAGGATGTATATATGCACAATTTGGTCCTCGGGAGCCACTGTCCTGCCTGTTTTCCAACTATTCCTGCTCAACTAATTACCTGGATCAGATATGTTCAGTCAATCAAAAGCTAAGAGGCTGTTTTCACGTTTAAAGGAAGTTCAAGACCTGTGGGATCCAGGAAGTTTTTTCTTCATCTGTCTGAGATAAGAATCCAAATGAAAGGCCTGAGCTCTGATGAAGGGAGCACACATGAAAAATATCAGCTCGCTTTCCCACATCTCTTCTATCAAGGCTGGATTACTCATAAATATGTGTGCATGTATGCGCGTGTGAGAATCACTGCAAAAACATAAAGAGGCACCACTTGTGCGTACGCATGCGCTGAGTGTATTAAAGTGCATAGATATGTGTGTGTGTGTTTGTATCAGCTCTGTAGTGTAGGCATGACAGCTCAGTTCTGTTCTGTGCTTGTTACCAGCTGTTGTACTTCACATACTGTGTGTGTGTGTGTGTGTGTGTAAGGAACAGTGTAGTGTTTGATGTTAGACACATCAGAGAAGGGAGGGGGTTAACTTCACTGACATAGATAAGAGAGAAGCTTCCTGGCTTGTCTCTACAATGCCTGATGAGAACAGAGTCGACTGCTGCATGAATCAATTCAATCATTTGACCCTTTTCACAAACAAGGAACTTCACAATAAATAACAAGTGCCCAGGATTTCCTGTTAGCAATTTGTTTTTCACACTAAAACACACATGGGCAGTGGTGGAGTATGTTTTTAGAGCCTCTGGTCGAACTAGCTCTATCATTTTTAAGAACCTTCTAATCTCTCTATGTCATAACTTGGCTAAAAACCACACATGGACAAAAGGTCTGAATTTGCAACAGACAATGACAAAGAAATAAAGAAATAGAGTCAGCCCAAATTCTGCTCAGTCGAGTCGTGTTGAGTTGGGTCGATTATTACTGCGATAGGTCTATGCACCAATATGTGAGTAGATCTGAATGCACAGGAGTGTACACAGGATCAGATGTGTTTTCATGCAAGAGGAATGTGAGCTGTGAACAACGCAACTCACCAGAGCTTTGCTCTTACCAGGGAACTGAAGCCAAGATTATTCTAAGACAGTTGCCTACAAAATGCTATTAAATCGCCCAGTGGCAGCGGTTAGGACCTTCTGAATCTCCATTATTTACATACATTTGTCTTTGAAATATAAAAATAATCAATAAACTACAGTAACTACTTATTAATTACTATTAATTAAGTGATAGATCATCATGCTACTGCTGCATTTGTGTTTGTGTCTGTTTGGTTTGACCACATTTAATGACACTTTATTGATCCCCATGGAGAAACTGTTGTTTGACAGTTGCATATAGATGATGGCGCTACTACAGGGTTTCAGTGTCTTGTCCAAGAACACCACAACGTGTGGCCAAGAGGAACCTGTTTGGGTGTAATTATGCTCTAGTCAGTTTTTTTTCTCAGATCCAGCTGTCCTTGGGTTCCACTCAGATTGTGTGTCACTATTTACAAGGGCGGCTGTGGCTCAGGAGGTAGAGCAGTCGTCTGCCAATCGTGAGATCAGTGGTTCGATTCCTGGCTCCTCC
>JAUMHL010000015.1:20197722-20228170 GCA_032362345.1 Sandelia bainsii
GGTGGTGAAACGGAGTCATGTGATCATTGTTGCTACGTCTGATTGATGAAACTAATGTGTAGAATAAATGGTAAAAAAAAGTAATGAGTCGAGTGTTGCCCAGTGTAGCGGAGTGAGAAGCGTTTCTTCTTCACAAAGAAGACGTTTTAAAAGTAAAACGTATGGTGCAGTACTCTTGTACATTTGTAAGTTTTTAAGTTACTTAAGTCAATGTAACGGAGTAAATGTAACTCATTACTACCCACCTCTGGTCATAATGGTGGTACTCGGAGAGACAAATATTTTTTGAGGTTGGTACCCAGTGTAAAAAGTTTGAGAACCACTGACGTAGACTTTTCAGTGATTCAATCAAATTTGAGATTTTGATTCACTTGGAAATACAGTATGTCACATGCAGGTTCACAACTGTTTAAGACTATATTAAATATATAATGTATTAAATGTGCATATGAACACTGAAAGAGGTCGTACTTGTTGTAATCATTCCTCCTGGTCATACAGGCAACAAAGAGACTGCTTAAAGCCCTTTCAATGGAAATAATAGGAGTGAAGATTCACAGAACGTGTGGCACAAATATATTCAGATGTGTATCTAATGATGATCTGAGTTTATTAAATCAAGAGAATATCTTTATTAAGGTTAAAGACTTTTTAAAATGAATTTCCTTCCTGCCTGGACACTGTTTCCACAGTGTGTTGTAGTGGAAGGAAAACAAGAAACAGAGGGGATTTTGTACTTAAAAGGCTGCAGCTTTGGAAGACGTCCGATTAACATGGTTAATTTGGAAGGTTGAAGATTTATATTGTCTTCGAATAAACTTTTTAATAAAGGTTTATACAGATGGAGGACTGTGGATTTTGGCCCCCATCACAAAAGTTTGGGGTCACTTATAACTGTATAACTATTTTTGTCATTAAAATAAGAGCTATACAATGTAGTCATTGTTAATTTTGTAAATGACTCTTGTAGGTGGAATTTGCTTTTTTAAAAATTTATTTACATAATATCTACATAGATCATCAGCAAACATTAGTCCTGTTGGCATGGCATGTTGTATTTGCTAATGCTATCAATCTAAAGTGCTAATTGAGCAGTAGAAAACATGCTGATTAATTTTATTGCAGTAAAAAGAAAGAAAAACTGAGTAAAACTGGCCCTCTGTAAGTTAGTTGAGTATCTGTTCTTGTTCTGAGTTATGAAGGCTACAATCTGGCAAAGGCCTGTACTAACAGGATAAATGGTTACAGCAAGTAAAACCCGTTTCAGTGTTCAAATGAGCACCTGACTGTTCATTTAAGACATAACTGTCCTTTAACTTCCCTTTCATTGCAACTTTAATGCTACATTTGTCATCCTCAGTAACTTCTTACAATAACCATTGGGCCTGGTTCATTGTGTTCTGACAGACATCCTCTATTTTGAGTGAAGAAACTACAAGTGAGCGAACTAACGAGCCACATGCTAATTCAGAAAAGATATGCCGAGGTGTAGGAATTAGCAACATCCTAAATCAGCACACTGACCATAACCCAGACCCAGAACTTGTTTTCTATGGGATGTCACACATTCTGCCCTTGCTCAAGTTCTGCAGGCTGTGTTCTTAGGGACATGAATCTGTTTCCTACTGGAAATGTTGATTATTAGTGGCAGGAATGAAGAGTCAGATGCTTAAATCCCTCATCTCTGGGACTCAACATCCTCCACCACTGACTCTCAGATCAAACCCAGACAGTTTTCTCTGCTCCGTTTCCTTCAGTATGTTCACTTTTTAAACACACACTAAGAAGCACTGAAGCTGAGCAACGCAAACACACACAAAAGAGAACATCAATAGTGAGACTGACCTGATGGCAGTGTGGGTTGGACTCTCTTCCATAAGAGTATGAACTCCTCTCTGTTTTACCTGCAGGAGGAAGAAGACAAGTGAGGTAGTTTGCAGATGAAATCATCTAAAAAAAATCTAAACAAAGTGCATTTAAATCTTTCATTCATACATGAAAAATTACTCATTCACAACTTGTTTCAGAAACTCAGTAAAAGTAGAGAACAGCAGAGCCAGTTGTCCTGATCAGAGTGTTCACAGCGTGCATGTGTATGTTCTGTATGCTTTCTGCTCGCTGATCTCCCAGCACAACCAAACCGACATCTGCTACGCCTGCAATGCATAGATCTAGAAACAGACAGAAGAAGTCTTTATGCTACAAGATCCATCTCTGAAAACAGAAACAGCACTTGCATTCTCCACTTTCTTTTGGGTGCAGATTTAGTTACTTTGCATGAGAGCAGGTATACAGTCGTCAGCTGGCATTTATAAACACCTAAAGTGCAGGAAATAATAAAATCCATGTCTAATAGACAGTGATTATGTGATCTCGGATTCACAGTTCACTGCTCTAAAAATGCACACATGTAAAGTGCCTCAAGATGACTTTTGTTGTGATTTGGCTCTATATAAATAAAACTGAATTGAATTGAATTGACTTGTTGCGACTGATGTCGCATCAGAACTTTGACAATTACGCACAGAAACCCAAACCTCCTGCTCAGAACTTCCAGACACTGTGCACCAAGGACACTACACCTTTTCCATTCTATTGTGGGATTTTCTTATCAGACCATATTGTGCATACATTTCAGACATACATAAATGCAGTGCCCTATAGAAAAAATAAGGAGCCATTTCACACATGGCCCGAGCATTTACCAATGCAATACCAGCTGTACATTGTAGCACAGATAAAAAATCCCAATTATGAAAGCTGGAAGACCCTCGTAAATCATTCAGAGCTACCCAAAATTCCCTATCATCACCTAACCCTAACCACCACAGACACTCTAGCACCCTGTAATGCCATCCAACCATCCTGAGATATCACCTGTAGGAATGCCAGTGGTAATAGATAAAAAAAACATTGCTTAGTGGCTACAAGAGAGAAGCTGTGGTACTGTATAACAATGATGAAGACCAGTCCTGCTCACTGCTTTGTAACATTACCACAATGTTGTGGTAATACCGCTCACTCTCACAAAGAGTACAGTATATTGTCATATCGCGCAACAATGCTCAACCTTCCGTGAGTGGGGTGTGGCGATGATGCTTTTTTTATGTATAAGCCCTTTAATTTTTAACCATCCACTGAGAATTGGATTTGTATTTTTATGCCACACTCCTGCCAATGATACCCTATCAATGTATTTGAACATTTAAAGCTGTGCTGCTGGTACCACAGTACCTGTTTATTGATTGTGCACCTGTAGAATTTGTAATGATCCTTTTTCCTCATGCGACTTGTGTAGATGGTGCACAGATGGTCACATTTTCTGCACAGACTGTCCAAAGTGCATACCAGGAATACTTTAGAAGACAGAAAATAAGCTTCACTTATCAATTTCCTAACAACAACTTCAACATTAAAAACCTCATTAGTAAGTACACGTCACTTTGTCTGAAAAATGTTGCATTTTGTAGTTTATTAGTTCATGGATATTTCTTAGTCTTAAACCCTAACCTACATCAGACACACGCTTTAAGGCCGCTTAAAGAGTTGAGGCTTCCTTCCCTAGTCATCTGTCTTTATAGAACATCTTTGGTATTTGACAGAAATAGACATCAGAGCTCTTTCAGTGCAGGCCAAGGATTGATCAGTACACGACATGAAGGTGAAGCCTCCCTGGCAGGTAACCGACCATGATTTTAATACACAAACCAAGTGCGTCTGGTGGGGAAAAAGGAGTCTGATGGAGTTAGAAAATGCAGCAACCGCCACTGCGGAAAGACAACAAAGCTAATTTCCTCTCCAGCTTCTGAACAGGCTTTCCCCTCCTCTGAGCCGTGGGACCACTTCGATGCCTATTTTTTACCACGCAGACCCTCTTTTTGGATAAAACCTTAAATCTTCAGCCAGTCTAAATATCAAACCACGGTTTAGTGTATAATTACATTCTGCGGTCGG
The DNA here is from genome assembly GCA_032362345.1 of Sandelia bainsii. Lineage (NCBI taxonomy): Eukaryota > Metazoa > Chordata > Actinopteri > Anabantiformes > Anabantidae > Sandelia > Sandelia bainsii. Next base: position 20,201,677 of record JAUMHL010000015.1, read on the forward strand.
TTGCAGCCGTATGAGATGAAATGGAGGGGTTTTATGCCGAGCGTGTGTGGAGGAAAATGAAGCGTGCATGTGGTGAAAGGTTTGAATCAGGCGTGTATAGATCAGCGCTGTAGTCAGTGCAGAAGAGGTTGATAATTACAGGCGTACAGAATGGGTATGCGGTCGACTGTGTGTGTGTGTATATGTGTGTCCGATACAGCGGCCTTGGCTTCAGCTACGACTGATGCCAGCTGGACCGGTTTGGCACGTATACAAAGACTCCTACACACACACACTCCACAGCACACACACAAGCACTGGTAAAGACTGGCACATATACACATACTCATCACACTCACATATGTAGAAATGTGTACAATATGTATATAGTCTCATACACACACACTGAAATGTACTTTTGCATGGTACCGACATATATCCATTCACAGAAGCACACGTGTTTAAAATACTAATTCAGGACCACACACACACATACAAATGCACAAACACACACAGAAATCGATTTAGATTTGACATTGAATACACCTCTGCAAAAGACAACAACAACATCCCACAAAAAAAAAATCTCATTGCATCACCCATTACACAATTACTTAAATTACTTAAAATACACAATTACTTATGAAAACTCTAAATATGGGATAAATATTTTTAAAAATACAGCACTCGACAAGCAAAAAATCCTTTAAAAATAACTATCATTTACAATGTTTCAATTGTGGCAAAACAATTTTAAATTTGTCTAGTGTTATACTGTAAAGACAAATTAATTTATTATTTATTATCAATTATCCATCAAATGAATATAATTAAAAAGGTTCATTCTTTGTCTATTTGTATTACAGGCCAACAGATTCTTTTACCACACTTACTGAATATAATAGTAAATAATCTGAAAATAGGGGTAAATGGTGGTACAAAAATACAGTTATGTAGTGTAGCTTATGGACAATAAACTACACCATATTCTACAGTACAATTTAGCATCGTTCTGTCATTGCAAAACAGGACAACAATAGCAGTCTTAATTCACTCACGTTTCTTTCATTCTTTCAATAACTAACTCACCAATAATAAAAAAAAACTTTAAAAGTCTATTAATTCCTTATGATATTAGAGTAAATAACAAGAATGGAAAATAAACGTGGCTCCCTGAACACAGACTGTAGGAAATAACAGAGATGACAAAAAAATACAAAAAGACAAATAACTTGTCAGTTTGGATCAAGCTTTTCCGTCTGTAAGAGCCCTCACCACTTCAGCACTGACAAAAATAACTTTATTGTCGCATTAGCATTCATGGCACTGATCAGACCCCCCCCCTCCATAGGTCCTTAAAATGGAAGAGGGCCAACATTTGCAGGAGTATTGTCTCCTCTGCCACAGCAGCCCTAAAGAAAATGCCCTAGTCGAGCACTGTATGTATTTGCACTTTGTTCTGCATCTATCTATTTATGTGTCACAGATTCACACAAACTGTGCTGATGGGTTTGTAATCACTGATGAATTGCAGTGACAGTAGTAAATTATTTTGGGACTTTTTTTGTGCACATATTTTATCTATCAGTACCTTGCTTTCCTTTGTGTTCTTGGTCAATAATAGCATTGTGTTAAAGCAGAAAAACATGAAAAATAAGTCATATGACTAAGTAGGATTCTGATTATTTAGTAAAAACTATGAATACCGTAACAAGTATCAATTAGGGTAATTAAAAAGGACGCAGAAGCTACGACAAATACTACAAGCGCATATTCTATATCAATGCTTTAACAAATGTACAACCCCAGCTCTTCACTTTTGTCCCAACATGGTGACCCTTTCACCTCCACTCCTCCATCTCTACAGGCCGAGCTCATGTATTACACACACACACACACACACACACACACACAAAACATTCCTGGTATTTTAATTTGGCTGTTACAGTGAGCGCAGCATTAAAGGAAAAAAAAAGCCAGGCAGGGACAAAGCAAAGCAGGTTGGGAAGGGGTCAGCCACAAGATCACACACCCTGTCATGCTACACTGTGAATGGACACACACACACGCACGCGCGCACACACACACACACACACACACACACACACACACAGAAACCGACAGGTAAGCTTCTGATTTCACTGCCTCAAATTAGAAAATACATTTTGAACCACAGAGTAAAATGATACGTTACACGTTACAGAATTAAATCTGTTTTAAATCCTTTTTAGTGCATTATTTTTTAAGAGGCCTGTTATATTTATTCTCAATTAGGATTCAACATAATAGAATTTTCTATTTTGTAGTATAGACGAAAGACCTGCTGTATATTCAAACAGGCAAACATACTAATATCAAGACAAAAGATTTTTAAAAATTGAAAAGTGACCATTTTCTTACAGAAAAATGCCATTTATATTTTTTATATTCATGACATCTGCATCATTCTGTCTTTTTTTTTTACATTTCTTGTCAGAAACTTGGAATGTACTTGAAAATGTACTTGGTCATTATTAAAATTGAAATTACAAAATATATTCAGCAGTCTTGTTACATACACAGTTGCCTCAAATTCTATCCGGCTGCTTTGGACTGAATAGCAGCAGAAACACTCCTCACCTCTATGTGTATGAGGAGACTTCTCCACTCCTACTCTGTTTGCCTGTCAGTCTCTCCAACTCTCCAAAATAAAAGTACTTCAAGACATCATTCTTGGTTCCTTCAACCTTTACTAAACCTCTTTTCCAGAAAGGACTTATGACAACATATGAAAGTGGTTGTCAACCTGAGAAGGCTCATTTACAAAATAAAAAGAAAAGGGGAAAAAAGCTTAATTTGACCTAAAAGTACTTCAGGATTCCCATTTAAAATAAAAATGCCTTCACTTAAGGTTCCCAAAACAACAATACTTCAAATGACACTGAAGACGAAGGCGTTCTTAAGAGTTAGATGACTCATTGAAGAACTTTTAATTTACGTTTTCTAAAAACCTCCAACAATCCTCAAAACCCTGAAGAACATACTGTAATTTTTTTTTAGATGAAGCATTCTTCCAACCTCTAACAACAAATGTCTGTTCAGTTATGTTCTTTGTGAAATCACTTGATAGAAGACTAACACACATTGTTCCTTAAAGGAACCACTGACAAACCTTTGAACATTTTATCTAATGATATTACTAGGAAAACATAATGTCAGAAGCTCTGATCTGAAACCATAAAACATTCTTAGAATATCCTACATAAAAAATCCCTGTCAATCTCAATCCCTGATGCTAATGTGAGGATCCCTTCATAATTTAGAATTCTTTAACCAATGAAAGTGCTTCCAAAAACATCCAAAATATCGGAGTTCATCATCCTTAGAAACCTTCAAACAAATGAATGTTCCTCTCTTTTGTCCATAGTTGATGGTATGTGACAGCCTCTAAGATGTGGGATCTCATTGTTCTCAACCTTCTTAGAAAACACAACTTAAATGGGTCCTCAGACTCTAATGATCTCTCTAGGAACCATTAGGAGCCGTAGAAAACTTCCTTCAGAAATGGAACTCAAACAATGGCTTCAACCTCCGCCAATGAATACTCATTGAAAAACACTTTTACAACCATCTGTCGAACCCTGGCTTTTCCTACAAACCCTGGACAAATTTGCTCTGTCCGGCAAAACATAAAACTGTACTGATTTATTAATTAAAAACAGTATTGATATAATTCTAAGATAAGTAAGTAAAAATAATAAGCACATGCTCATTACACCTTATCAATCATGAGGATTTTTGTGATTTCCACCATTTAACATTAGCTGAAATGTCTGGGAATTTTAATGAAAATACTGGTAAAAATGTAAGTGCTAGTTGCTTCCTTACATGTTGCAACATAAGCACAATGGGTGATTCAGCTCCATCTGATTCTATAACCTCCACTTCCAGCTGTCACATTAAGGCAGAAAAAGTCTTAAAATAATCTCAAAACAAACTCTGCATTGGACTCAAGTCTCAAAAGAACTCCCTACTGCACTTCCATCAACCTCTACATTTCTGTGGGGATTCCCACTGTGACTTTTTGTTTCCCCCCAGACAACCAACTTGAACAGGATCACTGGCTGTGTGAAGGACCCCCGGACAAACCATCGCTCGTTAGAGTGTGCTGGCTGAACTGGTAGAAAAGGTGGAGAAGGGGAGGTCAGCCCACTCTGCTGTGTAAAGCCCACAGAGAAGTCGGTGAGCCAGGAGGACCAAATCCCTGCTAATCCACAACGCAGAGAGACAGCAAGGAAACACAAATCAGCTCCATTACAAGAACTAACAGGAACCAGGGCACTCTGCTCGACTATTAGCTATTATTACACAACTTCTTAAAAGGCTCTTAGTGTAACCTATTATTATTGCCAATGCTAAAATGGGTGTAATTCCCCTTTAACATTCGCCATCAATGCTAAATCACTAGACCTTTTTCCTGAAGAGCAAAAATTCTCAAACTAAATGAATAAACAGGCCAAAGTATAGTTGGAACTCAAGGTCCACTTACTCACTTTTCACTTTTTAAAGCTTTTAATTGATTTGTCTAATATAATCATATTCGATAGGTGAATTCAACACATCAAACACCATATTATTATATGTGCTCAAAAGACAATAAAGATATTTCATATATGGATGATGAGATATCATAGCAGCTCACTTTACGTGTAGGCACATGGTTTGTTACATTTAAACTTGACTAAAAGCATACTGTGTAATGACATATGTTTTCAGATTGAGACCAAAACCATGATACAAATGTCATCATGCTGCAGTTCCAGAAGACACACACAAACTTGTGTTGGGACCATAATAGACCTTCAGAATTTTATCAAATTATTATTATCAAATCTATAAAAACGTTCCTTAATATTAAGTCTAATCCAAATCCAGACCTTAAAATAATACTCAACACCATGTTTATTTCTATCTTTATCAAGACATTAAATCTTTGTTCAGTGTGACACTACAACAAGAGGAACACACACACCCCAACAAATTGACCCTTTGACTTCTTCCCTCCTGTATTTGACCCTGAACACAACCAACTGAACAACTTACTTTTGCGACTTACAAGCTACAGAAATCTGTCTTTTGTCTCTCTGTATTTGGATGAAGGCCAGTTCCCAGTTTCTTTACTTTAGTTTTTGAAAAGGTCACAAATTTTACCCTTTTTTGGTGTTTCTAAGTTCTGCATAGAACAAGACTGACACAAGACACAATGTGATACCAAACCACACATTTACTCTGTGTGTGTGTATGTCTGTGTGTGTATAAATAATGGATTTTATTGGACTTGCCTACACAACAGATGCCCACAAACCTCTCACTTTGTGCTATGGTCAGGTCCACCTCATCAAAACCCAGAACCACGCTGAGACCTGTAGTGTTGTAACATACACTATGTGTTTAATTGTCATCTGCTTGTTTTTCCATGACTGCTATTATTTTGAGGTTTTTTTTTGTTTCATAATACCATAAGAATATTTAGGGATGGTTTCCAATAACCGTTTATAATGGCGACAGCAACATACGTCTTCCATTCACAATCTAACTTAAATAGTCTCATTTGCCTCTTTCGTACACTACATGCATCTGCAAAGAAATAAAAACATGTGAAGTATACAAGGTTATCATAAGTACTTACTAGGGTTAGAGGACGTTTGTTGTCATGGTTGTAGTAGTAAACACATGGTTAATTTACATTATAGAGGGAGTAGTGAATGAGTGAATTTTGGACACAGCAGTTGAATGTTGCCGATCCATCCACACCAACCTCCTCCTAACATGGACTTTGTACGTCCTACGTCCTACGTAGTACTACGTACGTCTGACTTACTCCTTTGCTTCTATCATAATTATTTCAGCCTGTAGAAGTCACGTACTGATAAAATGTAACTATGGGTCATAACAAGCCGCTTCCATGCTGACCTATGTTTTTTTTGTGGTTTTTTTTTTTTTTTAAGTGCAAGCACACAACAAGCTAACCACCAAGCAAAAGATTTGTTAAACATATTTATTAAAAGATTTCGAAGGAATTGAATTTAGAACTACAGATTTGGTAAAATGCTACTGACCTACTGGGCCACTTCTGTCATTGTAAAGTGTATTTTCATGTAGCTGAGTGATGTCCAAGAGACAAATTAAAAAATATTAAATATATATATATATTAAAAAATGAGTAAACAAGTAGAAAGGAAGCTGACAGACAGAGAGGAAACTTGTTTGTGCTCTAATGTTTTCTAAGGATTAATTAACACCCAACAGAAACAGGAATATCTCCTGATCAATACAAGTCAACAGTGTAAGCGGAAGCTTTGGTATTTCATTAATTAGTTCTTCCATGTTAATGTTCATCTTAATGTGTTAAATAAAGTTCCATTAACTGCAGAACAACAACAAAATGATTCCATCAGCAGAGCAACAAGCAGCAGTGACTGTAGCCTCGGCACAGAGAGCCACACATTATGTCATCTGTCAGTCAGAGCAAGAGAAGAGAGGAAGAAAAAGGCAGATTGAAAGAGCAGAAAGATAAAAAAAAAGAAGAAAACAGGAGGATAAAAAAGAAAAAAAATGGAATAAGTGGAGAAGAAACAAAATCCTGTTTGATTTCACGCAGTTTAATTCACTGATGACTGACAGAGCCATCAAAACCCGACTGCACGGGGATGACTGATGATCTCAACAAATGTAACAAAATAAGTCCTTTTTTTGGTTGTTTTCATACACAGATGGATTTCATCGATCATTTCTTCCAGACGTGGTTTTTACTGGTTTGTTAAAATTCTTTTTTTTAAATAATATTTATTTGTCTATTTCATGTTTTGTTTTTAATTTAAATTCACCAAGAGATAAATGGAGATGTTCCAAGTGTCAGTGCCAGCGTCTAGACTCTTATTTGATAATCCTATTTGTTTGGCATCCATTATTTCATCCTGACAGCGTTTTTATTTTTGTTTTGTTTTTCCTTAAGTCAAACAAAATGACTTGTCTTCACAAGTCATGTTTACACTTTGACGTCCATTATATCCTGGCAGTTTCTTCAGTTCATTCTTTAACTCAAATTTCTTGTCTTCTTACATCAGATTTATTAAAAGAGAGAGAAATAAAGGTGATAGAATCGCTGTAAAAGGGACTATGAACATCCAGCACTTTTTAAATTGTATTTTAATTTGGAGGTAGTAAAAAAAAAAAGAAAAAAAGACGAGATGATTTTTTCAGTCAGTTTTGTCCATCACATTTGACATGACTTTCTGTTTTGCTTTTTTTTCCCATTGTGATTCATCAGAAGAAGGAGATGGATTAAATAAAAGAAAAAAAAAACGAGATGGAGATGTTCAAGGACCCGCTGTCGACATCGACACTTTCTTTCAAAGGTTGAGAGACATGTCGAGCCTTTCTGTGTGTGAAAGGAAACACTCAGAAGACGTGATCTCCTTTGACACCCATATAATGAGTCCATTTTATTAAACTATGTGACTAATAGTGCGATTTGACGAGGATGGTGAGATGATGAGAGGGAAGAAAAAGAAGAGGTGGTGTGGGGGGGGGGGGGATAGAAGAAGGGTTAAACTCTCTCTTGCTCCATTGTGTGTGTGTGTGTGTGTGTGTGTGTGCGTGTGCGTGCGAGATGGGGGGAGGGTTGGATTGTGCAGACATGAATCATTCTGAGCGATTCAAGCGTTTCCATGACACCACCGGGCACCGGTCCAGAAGTTTCTACAAAGTCTGTAAGGTACCAACAAACACACACACATAACACACACACTCCAACAAACACTCAGAAACAATCTAACCAGCACTGAATTTGAAATAATCTATATATTTATTCATGGTGTTGTCTTCCTGTGTAATGTGTAGCTTTTTTTTTTTTTTTTGTGGGGCGGTATCAACATTAATTTAACAGACGATGGTCCATGAGTAACCAGCATCTAACAGACAAACTCTCGACACACACACACACATATGAGCACGCACCACCGGCCCCCTCATTCAATCCCAGCAGGCATTGATTTCTTGGCACCGGAGCGAGTGAATACATCAAACAACAGATGAACGTATACGAGCGACGAGGACGACTCGAGAGACGCAGCATCCAGCTCACATCTGTCGGCTTCTACCTTCAGCCACATCACAGCAGATCTGACTGCTGATTGGACCACAGCTCGGATCAGACTCTTATTTTAACTGGTTTCTAAGTTTAAATCTGTGTCTCGGAGGCTGTTATAGATCAGCTTTTACACACAAAAAGTATCATAATTTTCATTATCTTTAACAATCTTGATTTTAAAATCCCTTGCTTGGTGAATTAACTGATTAAATATCACTGTTTGTAAATGGGTAGTTTACTTTTATTATCTTTCTTTTTCAAGAAAAATGAGTTTGGGTTTCATTATGTACACTGAGCGAAACACGATCACACACTGTCTTTAAATACTACTATAATACTATAGCACATAAATTACCTGATGTCATGTTGTGAGTTTTAACATTTTGGTTTTCAGTTAATAAAATATAAAACTCTGTCTGTATATAAAAAGTGTCCCTCTCTGATTTCCTACATTTCTCAGAATCCAACTGGTGTGAATGTCCTTTTAGTTAAAGGTAGCTATAATTGAGGCTTTTTTTCTGGGATTTAATTATGCTTAGTGTATTGAAATTGTTTACTGCAATGCATTCTGGTCCACTGAGGCTGCTATAGTTTACTTCCTGTTCCTAAGACAGTAAAAGTGGTAGAAATTGGAACTGGAAAAGTTGTGATATAAAGATATTAGTTTCTGCTTTTTAGGTAAATATCATTACAGACGAAATTAATTGGTGGATAGTGTTTTAAGTCAGATGCTGTAAAATATTTAGTGTGAAGTTTTTAGAGTGCAGATGGGCTTAAAGTGAACAAAGTGGGAAATGGTTAATCTGTTCATGACAAGTTCCCAGTATCAACCTAAGAAACAGGTGTTTTGCTAATAAAAAAAAAGTTATATATTGTGGACAGTTGTCACGCTTGATTTTAGTGTACAATACACACACTGTGTCCAGCCCACACTGGTGTATAAAAAGAGCAAATACACAGTCTCAGTGATGAAAGGACATTTGTTGCAAAAAAGAACCTACATCACATCGACACAAAGTCTACAAAGACGAACAAAAAAGTTTGTTTCTTCTGCCAAAATCCCAAAAACAACATCTGCCACAAGAAACACTCTCTCTTCTCCCAAAAAAAGTCCAGTGTTTAAAACTCTTCTAGCAGGTTACAGAGCGTATTAAAACATTAGTTCATGAACAATAGGACATCAAAATGGGGTTTGTTTTCTAAAGGAAAACTGTCAAGACGAAGTCGCTCACAGCTCAATATGTCAGGATGCTTCATTCACTCCTCCCTTCTGAACATAGACTCAGTAGTAGTTTACACTGAAAGGTGCACTGAGGTTTCTATCACTTGTGATTCATCCTCCCTCTCTGCCATCACTAACTGTGCCTGCAGGTGCCTTGGAATGTACGCATCTATCCAACGCTGCAGATCTGGACAAACGAATAATATGGTGGCGTGTGCAAATACAGAGCCATAGGTGACACGGGGAAGAGATTTCTCACCCAGTAACATCCTGTTGATTTTCAAATGTATTGTTGATTGCATCCAAAATGCAGCACACTGAGGAAATGATGGAGCTATTGACAGCAACGTGTTAAAAAAGAACAGACACAACAGCATTGTGAAGCTGCAATGTGACTGACATCTGTCAACATATAGAGTATATTGTGTGATTTATGCCAATTATGACGCCCACATTAGCATATTCACCTCAAAGACATCTACAATCTAAACAGGCGTCTGCACACTAACTTCAGAATGGGATATGGCAATGGGACACAGAGAAGTAAAAAATGATTTAAGAACTAAAAAATGTCTCTTTTGTGGCAATGCATCATCAAGGGAATTTAAAAAGGCAACTTTCTTGCTTAAAAGAATATATAATATATTTGATGAAGTTTTTAAAACGATCCCAATTTACTTGAATACATTATATTTGCATTTAAATGTGTCCATGTGGTTGTGAAGCTGCAGAGGGATTAAAATCCAGCAGCAGCCATGACACTTGTTCCCCATTCATGTGAATGAGACCCAAAGAACCGTCCTTCCTCTCTCGTCACCAAACAGCCTTCATTATCCGGACACCCCCAACACACACACACACACACACACACACACACACACACACAGACCCCTCCTCCACCCTGGAATCAATAGACAAACAACACAAACAACGAGGCGCCAAACAGGGCGACACCACCAAACCCTCCAAACAGCAGGAGTTCAACAGGAGAACTGTATTTCACATTGATAATCTAAAACATTGTGGTGTGTTTGGGGAACTGCAAAAAAACAGTAAAAATATTTCATCCATAAAGAAAACAATCTGAATCCCTTACAGTGATTTGGGGGATTCTATTTGACTTCAACTTCTTCAATTTTCTGTCCTGAATCTTCGCGTTCGTGAAGAAAAACGTTGCCGATTTGCAGCACCGGGTGTGTACGTGGTGCGAGTGTGTTGCCTTTTTATCTATGTGTGTGTCTGTGTGTGTTGGTCTCAGACAAAACAGGGCTGCTGAAATGCGGCAGGCACTGCAGATTTTTGTTGGCTGGCTGACAGCACCAAGCCCGTGCCAAGCCCCGACGGCAGAAACGACTAAAAGACGCATAAGGCTGGCATTAGGAGCCCCAAATCTTCTCCCCCCTCTCCCCCTTCCATCTCTCTTTCTCTTTTCTCCTTTTCTTTTCTCGCTTCGTGGCACGGCGTTTACTTTGGTCGGGGTCTGACTCGATTTGGCAACATTCACATCCATTCGTGATTTTATCAATCTGTCTTTATTTCGCTGCGATCTGATGGGGAGGTGACACGGGGGGGGGGGGGGGACATGGCACCTGAAAACACCGCAGGAGGTTTAGGTAGACCGCCGCGTTGACGTGGCTTTGCTTTTTTCTTTCTGAGACATCACCTTGTTTTGTGCTCCAGTTTAACCCCCCTGTCCTTCTTTCATAAGTGTTGCCGAATGAGAATTTTGTAGGATTTGATTCTTTCCAGGGTTTTTATATTTTTTTCCCCACCATATCTGCTGCCTTTGTCTTGAGGATTTCGGGCAGCACTTCCACAAATACCTCGGACACAATAGCATCTGGAGTTACATCCATGAGGCACTGAGCCCATGTTCTTCCTAAAACCTAAAACAAATGAAGAAAACAGCATACTCCAATTATGCTCCCAAGACAATAAAACACAGCTAAAAAGAAAGAAAAAAATCTGCTGTAAGGATTACCTAAAACTAAAAGCCTGATTCTGTGTTTGGAGTCCATTATGGCTGGAACAATATTTAGCAGCAGAGTAAACAAAGGCAGGATGCTCCCGTCATAGCTGTAAATTGTGTTTGGGTATTGTTCGTCAGACAGATGACGACTGCTAATGTTGAATTAAAAAGGTACTTAGAGGTGGATTTAACACGTTTCCTCTTGTCTTCGGGGTTGAGACGGAAGGCGAGCGACGCACGGAAGACAAAGAGCGAGGTAGCGACGCAAAGAAAAGGTGTGAAATTCTGAATTAGCAGCACAATATGGAAGTATTAAAGTAAAGCACAATGAGCAGCGAGAGCACAGTGCCGTTCACCGACACCGCCTGACTAAATAAAGACACACAGCGTTCAGGCTCACAAGGTTTTTTTATGTGTCAAACAGGAACAGGCCAGGAAACCAAGTGAATGTTTAACACCAACATGGCTTTGATTGGTTTTATGGTATAAAAATAGATGTTCATGTTTCCTGAGCTTTTTTTCTTCTTCAGGGACTCACACTAAGCACTACAATAGAATAGAATATAATCCGTGTTGATGTGAACACAGTTTGGAAATCTGTTTTTCTTGGTTCTCTCCCTTTTTATTTACAGGCTCATAGCAGAGTTTCTTTTCTTAATCCAGACATGACTTATATTGTTATTATCATTATTATTATTTTTGCATACATGTCCTCAGTCCTTTCAACAAAGGCCAAATGTATGTGACTAGAAAGGAGAGTGTCAAAGTTCCAGAGATGTTGATACGAAATACTGAGACATAGTAATTTCATAAACTGTATTAATGTTTGGTTTAATACATGTTCTCATTCATATTATTATTATTATTTTTCTTACTTCTACTTGACAGGGTCATGTTAAAAGTGGTGGAACTACAATTCATTGAATGCTTCGAGGGAGGCAAGCAGGAAGTAGAATGTTACTCTGGCGTCAGCTGCGATTGAGATCTTAAGAGTGTAAGTGTAGGTCACGCTGACTTTGAGAGCATTTGTTGAGATATAACCTTAAGAATAAAGCAAGAGATTTTTCATGCAAATTATGTCAGTTGGTCATCATATACAGTAAACGTCAGCTTGTCTTTATTGACATTTGAGTGGTTTCCAGCAGGAAACCTGAAGGAGACCTGAGAAAGCTAAGGCCCGTGTCATGCAGAAAGCTCCTTGTTGGTGACAAGTAGAACTCAAGTTGTAGATCAGTAGATCCATAACATACTGCAATTGCCCGCTTTCTTGTTCTACAGCAGCATTAGCGAGGGTGCACTGTCTCCCCGAGTAGAGACTGTGACTATTTCCTGCCTCGACCCCCCCCGTCTCTCTCTCTCTCTCCATGGCAGTAGAGGAGAAAATGGGGCGACCCTGGAGAGATGGATGATGGGTCAGGTGCTGTCACTGTGGAGGGATCAAGGGTCAAAGGATCCTGGGGTTCAGCGTAACACTCTGATTTTCTCCTGATACTGTCATGGCTGTCTGTGAGTATTTCCTTCTTCACTTCCTTCATTCTTGTCTCAACCTTGCTAAAATCAAATCAAGTTTTCTCTCTTATTTTATTGTGTGTTTTATTTTTTATATAAGATCCACTTTGTTTCTCTCTTCACTATGACTGAAGCTGGAGTACAGTGATACAGAATAAATGTGACCATCTATTTCCTAAAAGATTACTAACACTCAATAGATGAACCTGTCTTGGACCTCCGCTGGGTCAGATTTCAATTCTACTTAGGCCAACTGGATCGTCCTGTATTGCCAGATCCACCTTTATGTTGAAAATATATTCATATACATCTAGTTCAGGCAGGTTTTCCGTGGTCTGTTTTAGCTCCAGTCTAGAGAGACATCATGTAGAGAGTATCATGAGTGTAACATTTTTTTAAGCATTTTCCTCTCTTTCCTCTATATTTTCTCTTCATCCCCCATGTTCTCTCTCCTGCCATCAGTGAAACACTTCATCCTCCACCCTCACTCCCAACTTAATACCTGTATTTAGACAAATGTGACAGCATTTGAACACCTGGACAGCTGTAATATGATAGGTTGCCTATAGCTGTAGATCTGGGAGCTGCATCACATCATGATGTGCTCTGTGTGATTTCAGCACGGCCACCTGGCTGCAGAATAATGACATATCTGCTCCCACACACCGTTCGGGAGCCCGGCGAGCAGCGAAGCTTCATCACAGCGGGGCAGACCCCACCTGACATCACACAGCGAGGGAGAAGAGGGGAGGGTGGAAGCAGACGGACAGCAGGAGAAAGGCAGGGGACGAACGAGGGAGGAGAGGAGAACTCATCCGATCGCCTACGTGCGAACTCAAAGATTGCTATCACCTGTTTTCTTTAACAAACTGAAAATAAATTTAAAAAAAAGTTAATACCCATAACAGCTGTAATAGCAAAAAGATTGATGGCGTTATTAAAATTCACTCACCACAGATAAGATATTAAAATCAGCAGCAGCAACCAGCTCCTACTAGCTCAGAGGCACAAAAACAACAATGACATCATTTCATATCCACCTGCTGAAAGGGGAAGAAAACCTCACTTCACCGTTGCTAATAGCTATATAGTGTATAATGAATAAAATAGGCTATTTGAGAATAAAACTAAGACTGTGGTCTCGGTCGAAATAAGCACAGAGGTGCAAACCTGTGTGACATTAAAACACGTTGCACAGATTTCTGTAAATTGACATTGAACAGCATTTACAGCTGCAATCATCTCATCCACGCTCATAATCATTATTTATGTCATATTTATGTTATCACGGACTATTATTCACCTATTTGATCCATCTGTAGATTTTCTTTGTTCTTATTGATTTTTGATTGTGGTGCTTTTCTTTCCTTTTGAACTGAGAACAGCTGTAACAAAAAAAAAACAAAACTATTTCCCTCTGGGATTAATAAAGTTTTTTGAATCTTGAATTTCACTGTTTTCGTTATAGATTTATACATCTGGCTTACAAAGCCCTAACTCGTAGCTAGAGCTACTGTTGGAAATGTGGAAGTGTGCAACCAGCTGCTGGTTTGAAGACCTCCAGCATGCACGAGCGCTATTTCACCAAAACCAGAACACCTTCCTGGATCGAGTATTAATATAATTTCGGGTTTTGAACCAGTGACCTTGGCTAGTTTGGAGCGATTTAACACTGACAGCACTGGCTTTCAGCTCTTTGTCAGTTCTTCCCATTCAGCGTGTGCCAGCAGAAAGTCCGCTCGCTGCTTTCACATGGCACTGCCCTGGAAGCATGGGAAAAAAGGGAAAAGCTACCATTTTACCCTTGTCTGCTGCCATGGAAACCAACCAACGGTCGGGACATTAAGACAGTGATACACAGGGAAAGTTTGTGGGCCACTCTGGCAGCCTGGCTGCTCTACTTATGATGTTTTTTCTCTCCCTCCCTCAGGCTCCCTGCACTCCTCTTCTCTTTAAGTTCAGTCTTTATTTTTTAGCCTTTTGCTCCCCACTCTGGTGCTCCTCCATCACTGGGGTCAGTCTATGTGGGATGACTAATGAGTGACACTGTGCAAGCTCTTTTCTTACTGATGGGATTTTCTTCTTTGGCACTTCTTATTGCATTCATTTACATTTTTTTTTTCATCATCTTAAATACTGCGTAAAATTATGCCACACTGAGATTCACTCCATTAAAATGGAAATGTTTGTGATAAAGCCACCATTTGTTCTACCTATAAAAATTCCGAAAATTGTGAGATGTGTCCATCACAGCTTCCGGGGCCAAATCGTGACAACTGAGAAAGTAAAATGAGGAAATGTTTGATGTTTTTCTCATGAATTCCGATCATCAAAATTATTTTTCTGTTGACTAATCGCTTAACTGACAGACTTCAGTCAAACTGGATCTAAAAATCACAGAACTTGTTTTATCAACAACAGCAGAACATTAAAATAATAGATAAATCAAATGATCAAGTTATTAATCGATGACCTCTCTTTGGGTTTTCTATGTAAATCCTCTCTTTTCCATTTATTCATGCGTTCAAATGGATCCCCAGTCAGCATCCGTATCCTATAATTATACTCTGTGTGTGTGTGTGTGTGTGTGTGTGTGTGCGTGTAAGTGGGAGCAGGTGATTGGTTGGCAACAGCTGGAGAGAGGAGAATACAGCTGCAGGCGAAGAGGAGACGAGAGAAGGAAACGAGAAGGAAGGGGAGGAAACAGGAGAGAAGAGACTCTCGCCCATGTCTAATTTCAGTGTTTATACTTTACTTTAAAATTGGTGTTAATGATTTTGAATTAATTAGTTAATATCTGTTCCACGGGACCATAAGCTTTAGTTGTCAGAGTACAGTGTTTGCTGTGTGATGCTTGAGGGTCATTCAGACACAACTTTAATCTTCAAAATAAAAGTTGCAACTCAGGTTACATGCTGATAATGCTTTATGGTAATGGTTATATGGTAAATAATTCTAATTTAGAAATAATAATAAGAACAGTTCATTGGTTGGAGGGCAGATGACAGTGGCAGAGGCAGTACAGCGTGTAGGAGGCAGAGCTGAGTGCCATCCACAGTTCCAGAGACCCCAATAAAGAGTGTCCTCATGGGTATTTTGATTTTTATATATATATATATGTTATAGCATCAGAAATAAAAAACATTTAAATCATTTTGGGTGAAATTCTCAGTGTCACGTTTCTGTTTCAAAGTGTATTTGTGAAAGTGCTTTTCTGTGCTACATATGTGACAAGTCACCAGCAAACAGTGCTCTGCAAGCACATCTCCACATTAACAAACAATCACTGTCTCTTGTCTCGTGTCTTTCATTCACTTTCGCTTCTCAAAGGAACACAGGAAGGACGAGGACGAGTGGAGGAAGGAGGAGACATCCTGTTCCTGTACTCGGCTCTTGTTTTCCTCTAAACTCCGCTCTTCTCCTCGTTTTGTTTCTGATAATGATTATGAGGATGACAACGATGCTGCTGGGGATAACTGAGGGTTTTTTTACTGAGTGAAAAGGAGGAAAATGCCATCGAAAGATGGGATCAGATCTGCTCACTGATTGGCTGAAGGGAGGAGGAGGTGTACAAACCTGATCCAAATGCAGTTTTTGTATCAGTGACAAATGAGGACAAAATCAACAAGAAATTACTGGTCATTTGAAATAAAAACACTTCAAATTAGTAGGAAGGAGTAATAAATAATTTATTTAAGAACTGATTTGTCTTTTCCTATTTTGGTTCCCTATTGTTTTAGTGTTTTATTTTTTATACAAATATATTGTTAATGTACATAAAATTCTTAAAAATAATTTGATTCCTTGTTTCTATGACTTGATCTTTGAGCTGCTTAATACAAGTTACATTGTTGACCTAATAGAGGACGGATATACTGATAAATGCAGCTTTTCTACCTTAAAGTACATAGCACTTTACGTGCTCACTGACACATTCACATAGCAATGCCACGCATGATGCTGCCATGTCCAGTATGTCTTTCTCAAAGACACTTTGACATTTGGACGGGAGGAGCTGGGGATCAAATCGCATGGTTAGTGAATGGTCTCGACTACCTCGTGAGTCACAGTCGCCACATTTTCTGTTTACCACATGTTTAAAGTAAGTCGCTAAAACCTTTTGTGGTCCAGATAATGTCATCTGGATCCTCCAGATGAGAGATGTTTTAATCCAGGGAAGGCAAGTGGACGTTTTTATGCCATCAATATACATGTACTCCTCAAACCAGAACCACGGGAAGCAAGTTGAAAAGCAGTGAAGTCGCCCTTCAGTATGTTTATCAGCTAGTGTCTAAGCTAAAGCCTTTTTTTTTTTTATTTCCACCTGAAAACACATCAGTCAAAATTGAATCAGCAATAGCTCCATGTGAACAGGCAACATTGCTGATACTCTTCATTAAATACCTCTGTTTGTAATCACTTTCTTACTATTTGTGTCTGTAAGTGCGCACAAGAGGCTAAAAAGACCCATATGTTGAAAGAAAACCATCAAGAGCTGAAGCTTAAGTGCAAGGGAAACATAGAATCTGATTCATATTCAACCCTCCTGTACTGACCAATCAGATCGCTTAAATTAATCGGGCCGGAAGTGTCAGCGGCCTCAGCCACAGTGAACGAGGCTCAGCGTGCGTGTGTGCGAACAGAACAGAGAGTGCGTGTGTGTTGAAAGCATGCGAGGGCTGATTTTGCTTCATGATCCCTCATCCCACAGCCGAAAGCATCAGCAGCCATCATCCACTACACACACACACACACAAACACACGAAGACAGCAAGCAGCAAGCAGCAAGCTAGCGCTTAAAGCAAAACTGGGCTTCCATGGCCATCCATTATCACTGACAAGCTAAATGTACCATGGTACACCATATGGTACAGAGAGAGGGGAAGAGGGAAGTAAACTGGAGAGAGAGGCTGAGAGAAAGAGAATAAGGGAGGGTTAGAAGTATGAGAAAAGAGAGAAAGAAAAAACAAAAGGAGGAAAGAGAGTGCGCATTACAATTAAGGTGTGTTTTTTAAGGCAAATTCCTCTCTGTGTTCTGTTTAAGCAACACTCGACAAAAAAAGGATGAATTAATGATAGGGTCAACAAAACTGTGTCAGCCTTCATTTGCTTTATTTATACTTTCCATTTTAAGAAACCCAGACATAGTCTGTCTCATTTCAACTTCCATTTCCATTCGAGCACCTAAATATTTAACAACACAGCTCAGGGCCGTAGTCAGGATTTTACAAGTACTGAGGTCTTGAGCCCCCCAGCACAACTCACCCCTAAAAGAAAAGTCTGACTAACCACCAACTTTTTTTTAAAACTTCGAGTTCATACATTTAATGTTTTATATCTAATTTTAAATGCACAATTTATCTCTCTATTTTAATTACTTGCATTTTTCCCTCAAAGTGTAAACAATGTAACTTTAGAACCGGTTTTAGGCCAAAGTCTTCATATATCATCATTTTTATTTATTATTATTTTTAGGAACTTAGTAATAAAGTTAATAAATAAAATTAGTTCACAAACAATGTAAAACAGTGGTTCAGTTTGGTTCTCTCTGCATATCAAAAGGTTGATTTATCCTGCCACTTAATCGTTGTTATCTGTTATGAGCTGCACAGATATGAGACAGTAGGGTTGGGTTAAAATAAAGTTACAACACTGACTAACAATTTGAAAAAACTGGTGCGTCTTGTTTCAAAGTCAGCTGCCAAATTACCACATTTATCGATGATAACCACTTGGTAGGGTGCCTACTGGCCTACTGGTAGGTCAGTAGGCACCCTACTGAACCACAACCACGGGTTGCAAGCACTGTGGCTTCAAAACATTCAAATCAGCTGGATAAAACAAAAAGAGACACAAATTTAGTGTTATGCCATTTATAAAATGTAACTCAACTCCTAACCAAACAATCTTCAGAATATGGATGATGATGCATTCATGTCACATATTTTACCATACTACTACATCTGACATTGCACTTAATAATAAGGAAGTACTTAAAAAAAATAGGCCGCAAATTAATCACATTATCACTGCACAGTATTTTATCTTCACACAGTAAATAGGATCCACATGGTAAACCTCTCCAGCCAATCAGGGAGCAGACATGTGCCTGCTACCAGGACAAAAAAATCAGACAAAATATAATGTGCATGTGTGCACACACACATGCACACACACGATGTCGAGGCTGTTACCTAAAAGCTTGCCACAGGAAACGTCTGTTCAGACAGAACAGATACATTCAGTTTAGACGAAACCACAAAGAGGGTGCCTACACACATACACACACACACACAGAAACACTGTTAATGTAATAGCTGTGATACAATGAATTGAACAGTCTCTGTAGTAACAAATTGATCAGATATTTATGGATTCTTATGCAGAGTTATGATTCCTTCACAGTTATGACAAAAACTGCATCAGCCAGTAAAGTGCACTACATAAAAAAAGTGGTTTTCTAAACATGAAGCAGCAGAACACTGTATTTTGAATACTGCCTGCAGGTGGAGCCTTCAGTCGTATGTTAGAGACACAACATGATTGAATATACAGATGCTCTCTTATACTTTTGTGCAGAGTTCAAGAAATTCTCTAAACACTGATGTCAGAGGTTATAGGTCAAAGGCCAATTACACCTTAGAGGCAAGATGGAAGCTTCCAAACATAGCAAATATTTTCACTTGGTTAGAGAAATAAGAGAAGTATGAGTGAAGAAAAATTTTTTAAAAATATGAAAAAGGTAATAAAATGCCCGGAATGGAAAGAGGGAAAAAGAGAAGAGGGAGCAGGGCAAAAGGATACAAGGAAGGAGGGAAAACAAGGGAAAAGACAAAGAAATTAAAGACAAGTGAAGAGAAAGGAAGACATAAGAAAGGAAGAAAGGATGCGGACAGATGAAACAGGATGAAAAAAAGAGAGGAATACAAAGTAATGAAGGGAGGAATAAAAAAGACAACATGAGGGGAGTGAAAGAATAAAAGAGATAGGAAGAGCAGCTGTAGGTAAGAGATGGCAGAAGAGGTGAAACAAGTGAAAACCAACAAAGACGGGAGAGATATAGATCTTAGAACCACCCGTCTCTTAGTATGTAGTGAATGAGGGAGTTAAAATTCAATGTGCCCGCAAAGAAATGACCCAACTAATCAAAACGTGTGAATGAAACAAAAAAATGACGTCAAATTTTCACTTTTCATGTTGAGTTTGTGTTTCCTTCAACATTCTCACTTTATATTTCATTCCCTACTTGGTTGTTTTTGGTAACCTCTCTTTCCAGGGCACACACACACACAAACCCTCAATACACAGCCAGTTTTACAACAAAGACAGAGACTGTGCCATGCTGCTGCAGAGGGGGCAGTGCCACGTTGGCAAAGCCCAGGGGGCAACTGCTATCTTGTGCCAACACTTCACACACAAATACACACACATCAGTATTCCAGCATCATTGCAGAATCAACTCCTCTGCCTGTTTTTCTGTGGCTTCGTGTTCTCTCCCTGTTTTTCTAAGGAAACTGCTTAGAAGAAAAAAAGATTGTTCCTTGTAATACATGCACATTTTAGTTTTACAGTGACCACACCTACTGTGGTAACTGTGAGAGGATGCTGTATTTAGTTTTAGTGCAACATTGTGGAAAAAAAACAGTGATTATTATTGTGTGCATCATTTGTGTCACAAATGAGTTTACTTAACTTTAAAGAGACAGTATCAGGAGGTTCAAGCACTTCACTGAGATAATCCTAATTAAACCTGAACAAAACCATCTAATGTGCAGTTTTAGTCTTCCTATGGATTAATGTGTGCTCTCACTCTGATTTCTCTGTCTTTTATCTATTGAGAGTCTCTACAGTTTAACAAAATCCTGCTGCTCTATATGTAGAGCAGCAGAACATTTGAAGATACTGAACAGCACTTTTAAAGGCAAATAAGGACAATAAAGCTCAAAACATACCCTTCATTTTCATTCTAGAAAACTCTAATAGAGTGACTATACACTACCAATCCAAAGTCTGCATCACTTAGAGATTTTCTTGTTTTTGTAAGAAAAGCTGATGTTATAACATTAAATTGATCATAAATAAAGTGTGGACATGTTGTCAATGACTATTGTAGCTGGAAACTACTGGTTTTTAATGAAATAGCTACATAAGCGAACAGTGGTCCATCATCAGCAAACATTAGTAGTTTTCCAATGCAACATTGTATTTTCTGTTTAAATCAGTTTAAAACACTCAATCATTAGAAAACGCTTTGCAATTATGTTATGCTCACTGAAAACAAGGACATTTCTAAAAGACTTCAAACTTTTGAACAGAAGGGTGTATATCGGATTTTAAATTATATATATACTTATGTTCAAAAGTGAGTGACCCCATTTTGACTAGCAGAGATGGTTAGTGCTGACAAAATCTGCACTGAAATAAAATAATAGGCTTTATCTAAGATTAAAAAGTACCCAAATAAATAAGTAATCTTCAAAAACTACTAGAGTAATGACTAATCAAATTAGTTAAAACACCGGTAAACTCCTAAAAATAGACTTTTGAATAACTAAAGTGCAATTGCAAAGAAATTTCATTAACTTTTGACAGGAATGTAAATGTATACAGATTATGTTTCTGTAAATGGCAAGTCACAAATACATTAATACTGAACAGATAAATGTTACCAGATAACACCTTTTTTTCCCACCAATCTTACAGCTCAATATCCAGTTTTTGCAACTATAGCATTATTAAAATTTGTTAAGCACTGACAGCAATTGGTTAAGATTAGGAAAAGACCCTGGTCCAGCCACGATCTTTAAACTAAATTAAAGTGCTTTTGTTGCCTAAACTTAGGAACACAGACTCATATACATATATGAATCATGTACATATGACTCATATATGTCATATACAAGAATAACAGGAGGAAGATTTAATATTTGAATATACTATGAAAAGCCACCATAGATGATCAATCCTGTTGGGAACTTTTTTGTCATAAAACACATACACAGAACTCATCACCAAAAGCTCAGATGCTATTATAGCTTACTGAAATACCAGGTTTGATGACACAAGCATGATCAAACAGGACAGTGACCAAACAATCCTGATCACGCATGAAGAGGGTTTTTGAACTGATGGACACAACAACCACATAATTACTTTAAAACCTGCAGGACAGAGCTGCAGATTAAACTGCCATCATGTTGTTGAATATTGTTATTACAGAAGCTGAAGACAATTACAAGCTGCTGCAGAGTGAAAAGCAAACTATCACGTTTAAACTGTGTTCAGGTGCCAAACCACAGATACTGCTATCTGTCAGTATCATCGTACACTACACACACACACACAGTGATAAGCTCACAGAAGCTCTGACTCTACGTTTTCACAGGTGTACAGAAGCATTTCCCAAAGTATGGCTCCCTCTATCTCCCTCAAATACACGTATACACAGACACACACTTCACCATGTTCACATCATAACTCTACAGAACATGCATGAGTAAAAAAAAATTGTGTGCAAGGGTTTAGAACAACTTGTACAGTGACGAGTTACCATTTAGCAGTATAACTCATGGTAAAAGTGGTAAACAAGACAGACTTCTGTCTGAATGACTGAACAGGCTGCAAAAAGCCCATGTAAAGCTCACCAGTTAAAGTAGGATGGAGTGAATGTAACCTGAAAGACGAAACCCAGGGCCAAAAATGTCATGTACTGCTGTGTTTGAGACTTAGCAGGCATTATTTCTTCTCTAATAAGAAGTGAGACTTTCTCATAGTCAAAATACTTACAAGCAACACTCTGCACCTGTTTATCACCTCATCTCATCTGTAACTTTCTGCTCTCTTTCTCTCTCTGTTTATCTGTCTCTCTCTCTCACTGCCTGTCTTCCTTTCATCTCTCGCCATCTGCCTTACTCCATCTCCATTTTCCTGTCTCTCTCTCTCTCTCTCTTTCTTTCTGGCTCCCTCCTTGTCTACCTCATTCTCTCTCGGTGTCTCTCGCCCCTCCCGCTCGTCTCCCTAAAAACTTGGCAGTGATCCCCGTCGTGTTTTTTTCCTCCCCCCCTCACTCCTCGTTTGGGGGATTGCGAATGAGTGCGATCCAATCTAGACCTCAGCTAAGAGACATGAATTTTCATTAATTACAACCTTGTCAGCAAAAGCATTATGGGAGCTGAATATGAAAATGCTAATGAGGGGAGCTCATTTGCATATTTTTCTTTGTTGGAATGTCATTAATTATTACGTTTTATGATGATGAATGCAGCTGTCGATGGCTGGTCTTCCATGCCTAATTAGCTATCAGAAAATCCTCCGATCAAAAAAAATAGATAGGGATCCCAAACTTTACTTTTCATTTTACACCTCTTTCATTTTCTCTCACTTCATCACTTCTGTTTTTCTATAGTCATTCATTAATGATCATTATAATTCTTGTTATCATTTCTTCTTATCATAGTTTCTATTGATTTTCTTTCACTTTTTTACAGTCCCGTTTCTTTTTCTACCCCCTTTTAGCATCTTTCTCCCTCATCCCATCATTTCTGTTTTCTCAGTTACTTCCTGACTGTTGATGCAGGCTGTCGTTGATTGGCAGACATGTAAATCTGTCTGAGGACGTGTCTCGAGGTTCAAGTCTAGGGCCAACGTTTTGGACAGATAACCAAGATTCACTAGCTTCTCTTCCAATTAAGTGGATTTCCATCCAAATGTAACCAAAGTTTAACCAAAGTTTAACCAAATTTAGAGGAAATCGTGAAGAGAAAAATGCTAATTAATGCCTGTTTCCAGAGGACACCACAAGATGGTGTAATTAAAAGAGCACCTGTCAAACCTCAAACTATAAAAAAATGTAGAAAACATGATGAAAATATGGCATTTCTTATTGTTTTATGAATTCATTTGAGGAAGGTTACAATTTCCTCATCACTCCACACAGATGAGTTTTGGTCTGCCGCTATTTGTCTGTGCAGTGATGTTTAAATATGTGATTATGTCACATTTTCCCTGCTGTTGCTGCTCAGTTTTTTATGCACAAAGTAA
Organism: Sandelia bainsii; assembly: GCA_032362345.1. NCBI lineage: Eukaryota > Metazoa > Chordata > Actinopteri > Anabantiformes > Anabantidae > Sandelia > Sandelia bainsii. The sequence goes on from JAUMHL010000015.1 coordinate 20,225,527, forward strand.
AAACTGGTAGATGGAAACACACCTTCTCAGTCTTTGTTGAGAACCCAATATTAGACATTTCAGACATAGCCCTGTAGTCTAAGGCCAATAGGCTAGTCTAGTTTAGTCAATAGCAATTTTCAGTCACAACAGGTCTATTAGTGTTGATGTGTTCACATTCATGTGGATGTATATGACATGTATGTGGTGAGATCATGACATGTAACGCCACCGAGATCCTAAAACCCAGCAGTTACAAGTCTGGTCTGGTTTCTGCTTACTCATTAGTTCTTTTTTCTCTCACTTTTTTCAATTGTAGTCCAGCTGATTTAGTTATTGACCTTTACCTGTGTGCCTAAGGAACTTAGCCTTGAATCCCGCAGGTCTATCTCACCTTGTCTCTGTAGTCCTGATTCCTTTAAGCAAATTATTAAAAAGCTGTATGTGAAATCATCCAGGTGGTGTTCCAGTAGAAGAAAACCTCACTCAAAATCCCACTGAGATTTCTAACATAGATAATAATTAACATGGCATTTTACAGCAGTTTACTATGTCACTTACTTGGTGTGTTAAGTTAAATAGTGATGTAAAATTGTTTGTCCTTTATTTGATTTGTAGCAGCCTTTAAAGAACACAATTTCCCACGAGCCCCAGGCATTTGCAGGCTAAACGTCACAGAAAAACTCACTGTTTTTCAGTACTTAGCATCAACTCTGAAAGTCTGTGTTGTTCTAGTCGATTCAGCTCAACAAACTCAAGATCAACCTGTACAAACTGTTAGCTTATCTGAAGAGAAAACCAATCACATGCATTACTGATTGACTAATTAGTTTCTAGTCAGAAATGACCTACCGCTACTTGTTAGGGTCTGCTGATATGGAAAAGTTCAACACTCAGGGAGGCAATCAGCTGATCGCACCTTCTGTTGCCCACAAGCTGTGGATCTATAACACGGCTGCCAGAGGCTGTGTTACATCACCTGGTCCTATTCTATGCTCAGTGCCTCTCCTTACCTGTCTGTTTTTGTTGTTCCTCCCATATCGCGCCCTCTATTGTCTAAAGAGAGTAACTATGAAGACTTAACAAATCCCCCCCTCCAAAAAAGCCACTAACGAAGCACACCCCCCCCCCCCGCACTTGGCTTAATGAATGCCAGGCTTAATTAGAGCACCATGATGTCAGAGGCATTAATTATCAGTTGGCTTCATTTCAGAAAACGCACACTGTCTCTGTCTTAGTTTCTCTCTGAATCCGTCTTTTGTCTTTTTGTCTCGTTTTTCCACGTTCAAATGGACATTTCTGTCCATCCCGCTTAACTTTGAGCTTTGTTTTTAAATAAAAGTGACAAGAGAATGCAAAGTCCTTTCTGATTGATACCATTTTATGACGTGATTCTAAATCTGATACACGTGATTTGTGGCAATGTCACATCAGTTTGAACGGCCACATCTGAATTCATTTGACTTTTACAAAGCCGAAGCCTCTGTGGTCTGGCATACACGATGATGCTGGTGCTACTGAGGACCAGCTGAAGGACAGCCGATGAAGGTCGTCAGTGAAACTATGCATTGTATTTCATCATACAAGTGTAATATAATCCATTCATTCATTTATTTAACTCATAATTTTAAGTTAAATGATTTCAAGTAAGAACAACTCATGTTTTTCATTTTTCAACAAACATAACAACCCAGATTTTAAAATTTTATGTTGAATTAGCTCGAAAATATGCAATTTAGAGATTTAAACTAATTAATGAAAAATATTTATAAATAGTTAATTCTAAATACATTTTTGTATGGAGACCATATAAATCCAGTATTCAATCTTTTAGCACTGCCTTGACTAGAGGTGACACATTATGCAGTATTAGTCATTAAACCAATTTATACGTAGTAATTAATGCTTCATAAAACTTTTGTTAGTGCAACTTTAACTCATTTCTCAACTTTATGTTAAGGAACATGTTCTATAAAGTGGTTTGAGGCTTTACAGCTTTCATTAGAGTAACATTCTGTGTGTTAACCATTACATTTGTTTTCCTTAAAGTTAGTATTGAGTATTGTTACATTTCTGACTGAATCTTTGGTGGAATGGTTGCCTGAGATGAAGGGCAGCAGCATCACACAAACAGAAAAAAAGAAAATGGTCCTAGAATTGATTTTGTTAATTTGCTAAATCTTTTCCCACCATGCTTAATCTGACCGTTTTTTGATTGTTGCCCCACATCAAAAATAGCTTCCATCTAAGTTGCCCTTTAACAGATATCTTCACCAATTTTCAACATGCTTATAGTATATGTATATGAACTGTACTAAACTTATATATGTCTTCCCTATATTAAAGCTTCAGTGTGTACATTTTTAAAAATATTTCTCTGTCAAAATATTCTCCAATTCTTATCTGAACATTGAGAAATGCTCTGAAAGCCACCTATAAACCAGACTCATTGAACAGTGGGGCAGCAGTGTGCAGATATTCCCTTCTGAAGATTTTTGAGTGAGGCTCACCCTTCTAACCAATCAGAGAAGAGCAAATTTATCTGCTTAGTAGTACACTACCAGTCAAAAGTTTGGACACACATAGAAATGTTTGTGAAAGAAAAGCAGATTTCATAACATCAAATTGATCAGAATGAATGTGTAGACATTGTTCATATTGTAAA
>JAUMHL010000015.1:20234439-20252185 GCA_032362345.1 Sandelia bainsii
ACCTAACATGCATGTCTTTGGATGGTGGGAGGAAGCCGGAGTACCCGGAGAGAACCCACGCAGACACGGGGAGAGCACGCAAACTCCACACAGAAAGGCACCCGGCCGACCCGGGGATCGAACCCTGTCCTTCTAGCTGTGAGGCGACAGTGCTAACCACTACACCACCGTGCCGCCCCCAAACCAACAAAATGCCCCAAATAGCATAACAGAGCCACCTGATCCCCTCACTGTTGGGGTCAAGCAGTCAGAGGTTTTCCTTTAATATGTCATCCGTGGTTGTTTTGGTAGACTGACAAATTTAATGTGTGACAACTAAGAATGAGTGATTGACACACAATTCCTAAATTCTAGTTAGTAACCATCATGCAAACACCCAGAAATACCTTCACAACAAACTACAGTGGCCTTGCATCAAATAGTGAGATCTATCAAACTGATTTACAACCACCCAGCAATGCAAAGTGTGGAAAGAAGAATGCTAGGTTCACTCTCTGATGCCTACAACACCATCACTGAAAAGTTGAACATTTTCCATTAGGACATGCAAAAAAAAAAAGAAAGCCATACACAGAAGCCAATCTGATTTAACCAGGTCAGAACAGTCAAAGGTAGAAAGTAGGGGGATGTTTTCTGCAACACCATTGGCAATGTTGCCACTGTGTGTGTGTGTGTGTGCGTGTGTGTTGTGTGTGTGTGTGCGTGTGTGTGCGTGTTCCATATCCATATCCCTGGCTGTCTCTGTCTCTTAGCGTTATCATTATCAAAGTAAATTGCGGCTCCCGTGTGCCAGATGAAGAATACAATATTTCCATTTCTGACTCTGCGTCGTCGCTTCCTTCTCTGCCTCCTTCTCTGCAGATACATACCACAATCACAACACTGTCACAACACATCGCACACACAATGGATCATTCCAACAAGGGACCCACAACTCGGAAGCTTTGCATTATATTCTAACTGTATATGTACGACATTTTTCAGAATTAGCTCAGTTTTCAAGATGGGTTATCAAGATAATGACAGTGTCTTTTTACTGACACACAAATCAAACATTTTTATGTGACTACTCTCATTCTGCAAATCGTAAATTAGAACAAGCGATGCTTCGTGAAAAAGACTAAGCTGTGAACTAACAAATAAATCATATCCAACACCGAATTGGATGAAGTGGAGGAAATCCCTGCAGCCAGGTCCCAAAATCTTGAATAAAGTTTTCCCAGAAGAGTAGAAGCTGTTACAGCAGCAGATCAATGATTTGCTCCAACGGGAGGTTTAAGATCTGGTGTTACACGAGATGTGTGATGAACATTAAATTTTCACATAGAAAGATAGAAAGAGAGAGAGAGCGCGCAGGTAGAATCAGATGGCTGAGATCTTCCATATTTAATGCATCCAGTCAAAGGTAGTTAAGCTGTGTGTGTGTGTGTAAGTATATGTGCATGCGTGTGCTGAGTGATTATATGTGTGTCTGAGTGTGTGTGTGTGAGTGAGAAAAAGGCAGATTATTTGTGTCAGTGGACATTTGCTCACAACTGGCGCCACACAGGACAGCGCTAGAGGCAGAGAGCATTATGGGTAAATGAGCACACACTGCCTGGCGTTTTCCACACAGCGGGCGGCAAGAGAATGAGAGGGGGAGAGAAAGAAAGAGAGAGAGAGAGAGAGGAGGGGGGAGAAATTGCATGCCAGATGACCTGTCTCTTTCAGTGTATGCTAGTGTTTCACTAATTCTCTGCAGACACACACACTGTCAAAAGCCAACAAAGCAGTGAATCACAAGTTAATGGCAAGAAAGGGGTGTATAGTAAAACGATACTAATATTACTAACACACTTATAATTGACACACACACACACGCACACACACTCAGTTTGTGCTGTACCTGTTAGCCTGGAGTTGGCGTATGGAGGTGAGAGGCTGTCATGTGATGCCATGTACTGAGACCCATCCGCGTAACTCTGCAGAGCAAAGGGTCAACAGTTATATTTCCTTATTCTACCGTGTTGTCATTACCACTTGCTGAATTCAATGCACATATCCTACTGGATGATCTGACACTCTTATTACTGAGAATCAGGTTTATACTTGGCATAATGCAGTCCAACTGAGTAGTTTAGAACTTTCGGAAATACAGGGAGACAAAGAAGAACAATCTCAGTCTCATGGCTGTACGCTAAATATGAAACTACAGGCAATTAGCATAGCTTTGCATAAAAAACACAAGAAGTCAGGGGAAGACAGCTGGCATGGCTCTGTCCGAATTAAAATGCATAAACAACATGTTTTCATATTATATATTATATACTGGGGTTTTCGGAGAGGATCGACTTCCTGGTAACCTTAAATTGATGACAATTTAAGGTTACCACTGTGTCCGTGCAAGAAATAAACCAAGACACAACATAACACAATGTCTCTGGGCAGAGCCAGGCTAGCTGTCTGCTAACTTACACTAAGTTAAGATAAACTGATCGCCTGCTGACTGTAACTTCATATTTACGGGAGCCTACATGCGAGTGAGAGTGACATCAACGTTGTCAACTAACTCTTGGCAAGAAAAGGAATAAATTTACTTCCATAAATGTCAAACAATTCCTTTAACAACACGGACAACTGAGTTTCAATTGAGAGCTAAATCGTGTGACTTAAATTAAATAGTTTTCTGATATCAAAGAACAGGGAAGTGTAAATGGAACAATTCTTCTATTAGAGAGAGTGATGAGAAGGTCCATTTTCTCATGCACTGTGTGACGTGAAAACTGGATCACTTCTAGGCTGGATTTCCCTGGTTGAGTAAAATCAGTAAAAGTTTCTGGTTCTTTGATAAAGTAAAAGATCAAACACCTGCAGGCTGACTCAGGTAGACAAAGTGTATTAGTTATAGCACTGGTGATACAAGAAGGTAGTAGTAATGGCAACATCAGTGTGCAAAGAAAGTGCATTTAACAGTAATACCAGTAGTTATTATTTTTCATTATTTCTACCTTGGAGGGACGACTTCCACTTGCCCAGGACCCTGCGCTCGTCCTCTCCTCCATATCTGCATGAGAGAGATTAGTAATTAGATGACAGTAAACACAACAGAGCAGTAATATTTTTGTGAAATAATATATTTTGGAGGCAAATAAATGACAAAGAAGATCAATCCCCTATATGTACTCCAGTAAGTTTAAAAAGTTCAGTTGTTTATTTGAAACACTCCTTCTAAATACATGGAATCAAGTGAGAAAATGTGAAAGAAAAAAAGGAACCCCCTCCAGTTTCATTGTACTTCCACAACTAAACCACCGACTCATTATTCAATTGTGTTTATTTACAAGCTGCCATGCTAAGCATCTTTTTTAATCACTCGCAAAATCAATGTCTTTCATCATTATGACCATAAACATGCACCACCACTTAAATCCTTTGTATGTTACTGCTACACAGTCAACGACAGTGGTGTAAATCATCGTCCCTCCATTCTCCATGTCAGTAAACATTATTGATTATGATCTAGAGCCTCTATTGTGTCTCTTTGACATGTAATGATCCTTTTAACCTCCTAGTTTAAAGGATCATCACACTGGACCCAGGTAAGTCTGCTGACAAAGGTGAGAGGTCATGGGTGAGTTATGGAATCAAGTAGTTTGAACTGCTAAACTTAACTGGACCTTAACCACAGTGTGACACTGTCAACCTGTTTTATCACTTTAAAAGGTCGACGTGCACAGGTAGACACCGTCATGAACAGAGAGAGAGGAGGGGGAGGAGGAGGAGGAATGTATTTTGTGGTTACAGTACACACACGCACACACACGCACGTAGTCGTCTCATGCATTGTAATTCACAAATCTCTATTCAATAGGCTCTCCATTGTGTCAGTGTGTGTACAGTGAGCAGCTTACATTCACTGTGCAGTCATTTGGACTGTCAGCTTATCTGAGTGTGTGTGTGTGTGTGTATTTGTACAACAGAAACAAACTGGTTGAGTTACAAAAAGGCCTTTTGGAGTCAAACCAAAAGTCAATATCTCAACAAAAGTACCTTTAGGCTACTTATTTGTAGAATAGAATAGAATAGAATTTATGCAGCTTTAGTCAAGATTACACAAAAGTACTTGATGGTAAATTGGCTTTAGGAAATGTAAACTGAAGAGCAGTAAAACACATTCACCAGTTCTGTGTGTTGGGGGCTGCGGGTCACCTGGATTTAGGGAACATGAACTTGCCAAAACACACACTGATAAAAACATGTAAGGAGCATGCATTATTAATAACTTGATCAGATCAAAAGTCATCAGACGATACATGGAACACATTCTTGATTAGTTGTATTTGGGAAACACATTATTTTCTGGATTTAAGGAAAACACAGTTAAATATTTGGATTTAAAGAACATAGATTTTATCATTCAGGTAACACACATTTGAATTGATCAGTTTGATTTAAGGAACACACGTGATCAGTTTCATTTAGGGAATTTAAAGAATGATGTGTTAAATTTAGGGAACGCATTCTTGATCATTTTTGTAAGGAACACACAATCAGTTTGATTATGGTACAACCAATCAAATTTACTACTTGTAACTTGCTGGTTTAGTACGGTGCGTGCAGCCGGGATGAAACAGGACGAGGGGGGCAGTAATTAAAGAACGCATCCTTCAGTATTAAAAAGTAAGAGGAGGGGACAGATTGGTTAAGAGGGAGGAGAGGAAAAGGAGGTAAGAAAAATAGAAGTTAGCGTGCAGGAGTTGAAAGACACGGAGGAGGAGGAGAGAAGAAGGAGAGAAGGAGGCGTCCATGTGTCCTGCACCTGATAAGGCCTCGATTGAGGGCTATAAATTACACCAGAGAGAGAGAGAAAGAATTTACACACAAGCAGGAAAACACACTCTTAAAAGTACACATACCTCTCTCTCTCTCACACACACACACACACACAAACACACACACACAGAGTGCAGGTTATCTATCATCAGTTAATGAACTTAGACTGACAGACAGCTCCATGTCTCTCACACTGATCCTATTAAGACCCAGCTGACACAAAACAGACTCCTATTAATACAGTTAGCCTCTGTATGTGTGTGTGTGTGTTCGTGTGTAGACCAGTCAAGCTTGTCTATGGCGAAAGAAACATTACATATTTGTTATTGTGTATGTGCAGTCGAGTAAATACATTATGACAGTGAGAGTTTTAGGGGTCTGTTTTTGTCATGATTTCGACTCATTTGAAATAAAGCAAAGAAATGAATGTGCTGATTTTGAGCTTAAATATTGTTTGACGGTATTCACATGCATAATGGTAAACAGGATCAGACTCAATTGATACACGCAGGCTCAATATTTGGGCAATGCAGCAGGAGAATGATCCTAAACCTACAGACAAGTGTCTTTAAGCATCAAACGGGAATGACTGTGACTGATCTGGCTTTGACTACCAACTGCTTCAGGATAAAACTATTGAATATTGAACTACTGAATGTTAAGATTCTGTGTTCATTTTCACAGCTCTAGTTTGGTTTAGTTGGTCCAAATTACAGAAAAAAATACACTGTGGGCTTTCAGTACTTAGGTTTTCCCTAACAAATGAAATAAAGAAATAACACTGATGCCAATGCCAACACTGATTTACACCACCAAGATTCCATCCATTAACTACACACTTGAGAGTTGCAGGGTGACTGGACTATGTGCAAACTGGACAGGGCTGACACATAGAGACAGACAACCCCCACCAAGCAGGAGCACCCTCATAAAATCTGCAGGAATGGGGAAAAGATGCAAACTTCAAATAGAAAGACTGGTTCAGGTTCAAACCCAGAATCTTCTTGCTGTAGGGCCTTAAAAACCCCGACTCTCCTTCCATGCTAATGCCATAGGCAGGTCATAGCTGACATGGATCACATATTAGATTGGATATACAAGCAATTAAATTACAAAATGCTCACAGAAATCAATATAAATGTACTTTAACTGTTAGCTACAACAGAAATGCACCATCAAGGCTGACTCAAACACAGTATGTTGAGCGATGAAGACCTTTACGCAAAGATACAAAGAATCAAGATGAAAAAAGATCAAAATGAATGTTTGCTGCTGTAAAGTGGTGTAGATATGATGTCTTGGTTTGGAACAAGTGTACCCCACAGGTTGGATGTTAAAGTTATACCTGAAGCGATTCAAAGCTGCAGTTCCCCAAATGACCGCTAGATGTCACCCAAAAAACCACTGACTGTATTAAGTTAATTACCTGTACATTTACAAAGTTAGTACATGGATTCAGATTAACTTAAACTTAACTTCAGCTCAACTTAAACTATGTTATTGTTGTAATGTATTCCCACTTCCCACTCCTGCACTTCAGCTAGCATGTCATCTAACTTTAGCGCTCAAACTATATGCCCAAATAGGCACTTCAATTTCTTTCAGCACTTTCACTCTTTCCATAGTTTTGTCAACACTCACTTCAACTTCTTTCAGTTATTCTGTTTCAATAAATACTTCATATTTGTTCATTAACGTTAATTTGGTTTCAACATCCACTTTAAGAATTTGGTAATTCCATTTTCCTGACACTCCTTCAGTAATTCTCGTTTTGTTTTTTAATGGTTCCATTCCAAGTTTAATTTAGTTCAGTCATTCATATCCAACTGATACTTAATAATAACTGATAATAACTTAATTGCATGATTCTGATTCTCTCAGCAAATCTCTCTTTAACTTCTTTCAGTGCGACAACTTCAGGTACAACTTTCTTTAATATCTTTAGCTTTGGCTATTACTGCCATCAAACAATGTCTCAACTGCTCAAAAAACTCAACACATCGCGACACTGAAATTATAAAAAGAATATATAAATAAACTGCAATACTTAATCAGATGCAGGAATGTATTTCTTTCTTTTAGCCTTTCATCATCAACAATGATGGGAGGCTAAAAGGTCTATATCATTAACAGTGATAGAGCCCACACTCCAGGCTTCAAAACATCTCTTCAGAAAACAGTAGGTGGCATCACAGTCACTACAGCTACAGTATATTTTTAAATTGTTTACAGGATGGAAAAAAACAATTATACCAATGATGAAATAATGAAATAATAATGTCCAAGGCTGAACAGAACGCCACCTACAGAAGCTCAAACTGCATCAACAGAAATTCAAAGGAAACAAGCACCACAGTATTCTCCGCACTGTTTGATTGACAGGTGATGACTGGGAAGTCACGGGAAAGAGATGGAGACACAAAGTAAACTCTTATTTAAACTAACTGAAAGGTTGTTGAAGTCAAAAATTTACACTCACATAGAAAATATTGAACCACTGTGTCCCTGAATTAGCATAAATTAGCATAACTATTTACATCAAATTGTTACACAACCAACAGGTCAGATTATCTAGTAGGGCAGAGGAGGGGAGAAGAGAGAAAATAGGGGAGGAGAGGAACAAGTAGCGAAGGGAGGAAATACAAAAACAAAACTGGAATACACCTCATTCCCTTCATCATTTTTTTTGCGTCTTAGCCCCTCCTACTCAAGTCGGGAGGAGAGATGCGAGGAAAAAGTACAAGGAGGCAGGAAACAAGGCAAAGAAGACGTACTTTCCTCTGAGCCGTCATCTGAAGCAGCGTCCATTTCTGATGACAGCGGCGCAGCTGGATCAGCTGTCAGTCAGCTTTGTAAACTCACGAACATATGCACATGTAATAAAGATCTGCAGTCTGTATTTATTCTGTGCTCGGATCAGTCAAACCATGGTGTAAATGCACTTCACTGGTCAGAGGCCAAATGCATATAAACAACTACTTATGGCAGCAGTGTTTATTTTATTTACATCTGCCCTTCTTGATATTATGATTGTAAATTCATTATTTATCAATCCTGGTTATAAGTAAAATTACAAATGTCAATATGTAAATATATTGCATCAGACTGCAGCGTCCTGTCACAAGTACCATATCTACTAAACGGTGTGTGGGGACCATTAAAAGACTTCCATAAAAACACATTCTCATGCATCCTCACTCCTCGATCCTTGCCCCTCAGAGCCGAGGCAGAAGGTCTGGGATGCCCTTCAAGATGGAGGACCAGAACAACTTCCAGGTCGAGCGAGAACAAGGACAACAAACAACAACTGAGGAGGGAAGTGATACAAGAGGGAAAAGGATAAGAAACAAGGAAACAAGAGAAGAAATAAGGGAGGAAGATTAGATGAGGAAACAAATAAAGGATCAAGGACAGAAGAGGATACATAAGATGATATGGAGGACACTCTATTTTATATAATGCAATGAGAAGCTTCTCGTGCTTTCACTAAACTACATAATATCCTGGGTATTCACACACATGAGACAAGAGACAGTAAGAATTAAGGGTCAGATTACGTCTCTGGACCTTCTCCTTTAAAGCAGCTTAAACTATCTAACACCACCAATCCTGTTGTGTGTGTGTGTGTGTGTGTGTCGCAGGACAAGAGGAGGAAGTGATGTAATGATCACATTCAGGAAGTCTATCACGTCCTGTTTTGCTACATATTTTGTTTGCTCCCTCCTCATCTCCTTACTTTCCTTCCCTGGGTTCCTTCTTTTCCCTCCTGCACCTTACTCTCCTACTCTTTCTCCATTTCTTTTTCTCCTTGTCATTTACTTCTTTTCTCTCGTCTCCTTTTCCTTCCGTCTCCCCCTTTTTTATCCATTCTTTTATTCCCTCTTTTGTTCACTTCCTATTCATCTCTCCTCCTCCACATCCTCCTCTCCTCCATCTCTCCTTCCCTACATTTACTGCTTTTCTTTCCTGTCTCTTTTAGCTTTTCTCTTCCTCCCTCCTTCTTTAAGTGTTGTTTTCTGTGCTTCCTTTTATTCCCCCTCTCCTTTCCTTTCTTCCTCATGTGGTTTCATGCCATTCTACTCCTGAAATCTTTTTTATTCTTCCTATTCTTTTATTGGATTCCTTCCTTACAACTTTTCTTCATCCATCCATTCTTAACGTTCTTCCAACTTTTCCTTTCCATCATCCCTTTCCTGCTGCTTCCCTTCATCCTACATTTCATCACTTTCCATGTTTTCTCTGTCCTTCTCTCATACATTTACTCTCCCTCTCTTCCCAACCTTCCTTTACTTCCCTCCTTTCACACTAAATCAAAGACAGAGACAAGGGATGATGAACAGAAAGTTGTTGGTTTAAATCCCAGGACTGACAGAGTCCTCTGTCCTCTCTCTGAACCTGCCTGAGGAGGACGTTGAGCAAGGCACAGCAGCTGCTTCCGCACCTGATGCACAAAGCTTCAAGATAAACTCTCATCTCTGTGGTTACAAAGCTCTGATTGAGGGGACAGTTGGAGATGCCACATCCTTTGACATCTTGTTACCATAGTAACAAGGATGGAAAGGACAGCAATGACCATCATTAAAAACCATGTATATGATATAACACCAAGGAATAGAACTCCATACATGTTTGGTTATTTATTAATGTAAACACATTTTTTATTTGTCTACAGAATTGACATTTAAATTGTAGTGCTTGTACATTGGAAAATATACTAGGTCACATTGTTTTTTTTACTTTAATATAAAACTGTTACACTCAGCATATCAGCAAAATGTTCATAGATAACTAAAAAGATTTGTTTAAGATTCCTGTCTTAAAAAGTCAGCTTTGATTGCTGACTGGATTTAGTTTAGTTGATACATATTTTGTTTTAATTTAAGTTTGACACTTGTTCCTATACCAGCTACATTCTTACATTGAGAACACGTGCACACAGGGAACTATAAACCAGGGTGAGTTTCTGCCCATTTAAATGCATCAGAATTAAGCGAGATTTATGCTCCTGCGTTCAATCTGGACAGAGCTTACATAGCAGGCTATGAAAATGCTTCTGTGGGCTTTTATACTTATGCACTGTTGAGTCTACTTTTACTGGACGCAGAAATGAGAGAAGACATCATTAACAGCTATTGCGGTTTGTGTCACTGTTTATCTCTCTCATAGCCATAAAGGTTTCGGATGCTCCCAACAACCTGTGCAGAAATGGATATGGATGCATTATCAGCAAACATTTTGGAGATACATTTTACAGCTTTGCAAATATGTTCATTTAAACCACTTCCTTATTATGTTGGTGAAAATGGAGACTGTCCTACTTTGAAATACGACATTGTAGGTTGTTTGCTGCAGCAGCAAAAAACATTCAATACGTATGTTTTAGCATTTGACGACGTCTAGTGGCTGCCAACTATTAATACCCTCAAAGTTTGCCAGGACGAGATTGTGGACAGGACTTTCATAAAGTCCTTTATAAGACATCTTTCTATTGATGTTATTGTGTCCAGTAATGTGACGAACATGACCAGTCCAAACGACTTGGTTGTCATGTGAAAAACAACATTTTTAAGAACCTCACCATGGAATTCAGCTCAAGACAGGATATGTTTCAACATCTGAACCCAGACTCCAACGTTCTCAAAGTTCTTGCACACCACGACAAGATAGTTTTAACACTAGTATCAAAAAAACGCTCTAACACCCTCTGAAACATATTTGGCAAAACAATTTGTAGCGTGAACCTGTATGTGTGGTTTTCCTCAAACTTAGCTACTTAAGGGAAAACTCAAAGAGGAAATCAGGGTTCAAGAGGTTAATGACAAGAATTTCATTCATGTTTCTGTGTCACACACACATTCAGTTCATGTTTTAGCGTGTCTGTCCGAAACTTACATCTGCACACACATGCACACACAACACACTTATACGGAGGTCAGCGCTTCCTGTCATTAGGCACCAGAGCCATTCTATAATTAGAACATCTGGACCCAAGTAAGTTTAGTGCCAGTGCCCTCACACGCATACACACACACTTTACCATAAGCTTGCAACATGTACACACACAAACATGTGCACACTACACAATTAGAGCAACCAACACACACATTTATATACACCAAAACCTGTACGTGCACTATATTTCAGTCACTTGTGTCTTTTTATTTTTTCATTGCTTCTTTTTCGGTTGTTTTGTTCAAAAAAAGCACATTAAAGTGAGAAAACAAACAACAGCTTGGAGAACTAATGGCACGTTAAATGAAGAGAGAGAGAGAGAGAGAGAGAATAGCTTGTGTCGACATAGAGAAGGAGAGAAAAACAACATTATCAAGTTCAAACATGGCTTTCTTAAATCAGTCACGTTGTGATTTTTTTTATTTTTTTAAAGACAGCCTAGCTCAGAGCCTACAGATGCCTTTCCAAAAAGAGAGATTAATATTGATAATAAGAAGGCCAGTCCTTTTTGTTTTGTTTGTTTTTCTTTTTTCCATCTCTGTGGTGGAGGAAGAATAAGCGGTGCAGGCGATTCCTTTGACAAACCCCCTCGTCTCTCCACACAAGCCCATATGAAGCCGAGCCAACTGTGGCTTAGATCTCTACACACCATCACAACCAGAGGAACAAAGGGAAAGCCACCACACCCCCAATAAACGGGGGAAAAAATTGTGTGCAAAACGGTCGGAAGCTAAAAAGCAGCAGAGTTAGCAAAACTTTTATAAAGAGTAAGTGAGAACAATGCAGATGAAGAAACAAAGCCAAAAGGCTGGTTGGAAACTAATTGTAAGCACAGTTAAAACAAAGACACTGAAGTGGTTACTGACTTAATAGTGACATGACTATGAAGTGAAAACTGACACATTTTATAATCAAATCTGTCCATTACTGTCACTAATGTCACCATAGATTCTAAAATGTTGCCATTTCTCATTGAAGCACAACATGCAGGACAGTGCAACTCCAGTCAAGAATACGCAAATTATTAAGAGATACTGATATACAAATTAATGAAGGTCTTGTGATACATTACATTTTGTCTTGTAGGAACTACTGATAAGTCTAATGATGCAAACACTAACATCATACCATGCCACAGGCAATGGTGGGGAAGTACTCAGATAATTCAATTAACCTCTTAAGCCCTAGGCTATTTATTTTTTTATTCCACCTGGAAACACACACATATATTTCATCAAAAACAAACAAACACTAAACTCAACAATAATAATGACAACAATAATAATAATAATAATAACTTTCCAAAAAGGGTCACTCGCACAATTGTAAGATTATGAGATGTCAGCCAAACATCACAACAAACAATTTTTTATTTACAATAGAAAAAAAATGGGTGGTATAAATGGACTAAAAGTTCAAGTCACCCACAGAAATCATGCTACAGATGCATTGATGAGGAATCAGATGGCTGTTGCAACATGTTCTTATTGACTTATTTACTGTTGCTTCAGTGTGACAGAGATGTCTAACTGCAACATCACTTTAAATTGCTGTTAGATCACTACAAACTGTATGTTTTAGATTGATAAAATTACTGCCTCCACCAGCCAGTGAAGTTGTAGTTAACACTCATGTCTGTCCAGACTCATATTCTAATCAGTCCATCAGAGTGGACGTCTGTGCCACATGTAATGAAATTCACTCAAGATATCACATTGACGGGATTAGTAGAGAAGTGCGGTCACAGTGATAAAGACCTTTGACTATCAAAATCTAATCAATCAGTTCATCTTTGAGTCAAAGTGGATGCTTGTGCCAAATTTAAGAATGGTCCTCAAGGTGTTCCTAATACATAACATTCACAACAACGGGACAGAAGAATGCTTGAAATATGCTCCCAAAAATATAACGCTTACAGCCACCGTAATCACTGGCACAGGCATAAAAAGCTGAGATTAAATGCAACTATGACCTAATTTGCATTACCTCTGTATCAATTCCAAACTAAAAACTACTTTTGCACTGTGAAACTTTCCTTTGGCAACAACAGGGGCAGGTAAGATAGCTAACCAGCAAGTATCCATAAGCCATCACTAACACAAGGATGCGTCTTTGCGTCTCACCCAAACAGCTTCTCTCTCACGCACATGGATCATTAAGTGGTTGAACTGGTCTTGGATCAGATTAACACTACAACAGCATTCACGCTGTGTTTTCATCAACATGTCTTCAAATTGTGGGAGCTGCTGTTTTGTCCATTTTCTCATTGCTGGACATTGTACGTGACAGGAGCAATCTATGCCCATTTTCAATGCAATTTCAGTTAGTAAAGAGACGGACACATTTAAACCTTTTTCAAAAACTCAGGCACAAGAAAAGATAATGGCACTGCTTTCTGCATAAATTGGTCACGAAATGTGATCTGATCTCCACCAAAGTCACAAATATCAACTAACACAATATTTCTAAGCTGATAAAATACAAACAGTCCTGATAAGTCATGTCTTTATTGAACAAACCCATTAAACATACAGAGTGATGGTGGAAAAAGTAAGTGAAAGAATTGTTTGAACCACCTTTGGCAGCAATAACTTCAAGCAACTGCAAACAGTGCCACTACTTCTTCTTACCACTGAATTATTAGAATGCTTCTCAGATTTAAATGAGTAACTCTTCTTGAATTTACACGTACTTAACCTTTTTTGATATCCAACAGTTACACACATAGCGTAAATAGGGTATGGAAAGCATCACAGTCATACTGCAATAGAACCATTCAAACCACTTCGGGCATGACCACAGCCACACTGAGGTCATGTCCTCTGTGCTGTGTCTAGGAACTCAAATAAATACCATGGTAACCATTTCCATGACACATCGCATGAAACAAAGTTTTCCTTTTAACGGCTTGTCATCACTTAATGTATTAAAAATACTTTAAATACTCAAAAAAGATATACTCTCTGGAGGCAAACACCTGCGTCGTGCCTTATTTTTCCATGACTTGTTTCACCCTGAACTGACTCACACAGACAGAGACAGACGGGTGGACAATGAGGATTTGAGACGGTCACCCTGCCGTAGAGAGTCAGCCAGTGTTTCAGATGAGTTTTTGCTAAAGTGAGTCTCCGGGTAGATTTGTGTTTGACAATTCAATTAAGGCTTCTTTCTCTCTGTGGAGGTTTTTGTGTTTGTTGGCTTTTCTAAAAGTCTATCTCATAGACACCTGCCGGCTTAGCGCTAACGCAAGCAGAGGGACGAGTCAGATTAATCATACGGCGAGAGAGAGAGAGCTAAGGGGGAGCTGAGAGATTTTTTTTTTTTGTAACTGGAGGAAGTCCAGTGGGTTGGATGAAGAGAAGCGAAATGGTCTCTCAACAAGTGCAGAGAAACCTAGAAAGTAAATCGGCAAACAGTTGTGCTGCTCAGAGAATTGTACCTTGACATCTGCTTTTAATTAGAGGAGAAAATATAAAACAGCACTCAATCTTGTTTTCTTCTCTCTCTCTCTCTCTCTCTTTTTCTATCAGCAGCAAAGTGGCCAATTCCTTCTTCAATATACACTTAAGCAGGTGGGTCCTTGCTGCTACCTGTCTCATCTTACTGATTACAATGCACAAAAATTGCAAACATGATTTTTGTATCTAATAGAATTTAATCGCTGAATGGATTGTATTCTGATGTAATGTGAGTTAAACGTTTAGCATCCTGAACTCTGTTTCTCTGTGTGGCTACTGAGTGTCTACTCATTCACTCATGTAGCCCCACCATTTACATTCACTACAGGAAAAAATGCTCTGTGTCTCATGTTTTTTCAGCCCTACTGCCAGACATGAATATCATTACCCGAAAATTAAGCAATAACTTTCTATGTCCAGTGCAAATGTTTTTAAAAGTCACACAATCCCCTGCTAAGTATAACTATAGTACATATTGTAGTTTAAAGGCCCAGTGTCCTGACTGATTGGACCTCTGCTCAGGCAAACCAATCTCCTAAACATTACGTATCCATACCACTAAACGTCAATCTATAACATTCTGCAAACCTATCTGATCTTGCAGTACAACATCCAGATGTTGATGACTACAACCTCACACGGGACCCTGGACTCAAACTTGGGTCTGTGCTTTGTCAGTCCTGCACATTACACGGCCTCCATCCGCCCCAACCACCAACCTTTGTGACTCTCTTTTCGTTAATAAATGTTTCACTTCATTGATTCAAAAATATGTTGCATCACAACATAATAATTATTATATAATAATAATTAATAATAATATATAATAATTATTATGTCTGCCACACAATAAAAAAAAAAAGTTTAGTTGCCTCTCATTTTCAGGAGACAGTTGTCTCAAGTTAAAGGTTGAGTGAGGTCACCTAAGTCAATGCACTTAGTCAATAGGAAAGATGAAAGTTTAATTTGTTCCACACTAGCAGATACAAAGTAAAAACTAACAGGAGAGTGTGTGAGATCTCAGTCAAACATAACCTTCACTCATTTACACACTTCTGACTAAACAGTTAACGTTCAATTCTAATTCTTGGCAGCAGGCAGTCATAACTGTGTAGGGTTAGGGTAATGCTGAGGTCATGACTGATGGGATTAGGGATAAATTTAGATTAATCTGAAATAAGGGGAAACACAGCCAGCCATCAGCCAGAACATCAGCACCGGGTGGTTTTAATGTTGTGGTGACCTGGCATCAGCATGGGAAAAAATGAATGCTGACCATGATCAGCATGTCGTAGAACACACAATGTATTGCAGCTTGCTGAGTATAGGCTGCGTAGCTGCAGATGTAGAGATGTCCATGCTGACCACTGTCCACCACTGGATAAAGTGTGAAATCATCCATCAAAGTTGGAGCACATGACCCATCCATCCACTATCCTTACTGCTTTTCTTCATAAGGGGCTGGAGCCAATCCCAGCCGTCAAGAGGCAAAAGGCAGGTGGAGCAAATAACATAAATGACGAAATGAATGGACTGCAGCCAATAATGTTACTGTTGTTAAAATGGGTTAAAATGTAGGTTCATGTATCAGCCAGATACTGCTGTTTACGAGACTTTCAGTCAGCTAGATGTTTACTTTGAACAAATGATTAAGCATTGATAACAATAACATGTCAATACCTAGTGCCTCAAGAAGGAAAAAAACAATCATCAAGTCATTTTAAGATTTGTAGATTTACCTTGGTTTAAATTTGTCATCTGGTGTCACACTGACACTGTTCATCCTGAATCACAGCTTTATCTGATTTCATTAACACTAAAAACAACCTTTCCCCCTTTTATTCCTCCTCTTTCCTTTCTTCTTCTCTCCCTCCCTCCTCTCTGCTGCTGCTGCTCCTCCTTCTCCCTTCATCTCGCCCTCCCTGTCTTTACTTACTTTCTTCTTTCCTTTTATCTTCCGCCTCTCCTCGCTCTTTCATGGCGTCCTGTCGTCAAGTGTAAACATGACAGAGCGCAGAGCCAGAGGGGTTTGACTCCTATCAGCTCTTCTTCTGCTCTCGTCCTTCAGTCACACCCCTCCTCCTGCAGGATTTTGTGCTTTTTTTTAAAGAAACGCAGGAAAAAGCTTTACAAACTGAAACCCGTGTACCAAAGTAGATTTTAATATATTTTCAACTACTAATTTGATATTTTCTGGGAAACAGCTCAGATAAACAAACCGTACAGACCCTGCACAGCAGCAAACAGCAGGCAGACGATGTTAGAGACAAGTTGGTGAACACAGTGGAGCATTTAGCAGCTGAAGAGCCAGACATTTCCCTCTCAAGTTGGCTGAGGCAAAACCAGAGCCAAGGCAACACTAAATAATGGACTTGACGTCTTTGTCAGCATGTCAGGTTTGGTGTTTCTTGCTTGCTTCTTACTCTGCTACAAAGTTAGAAATAAATAAAAATAAATTATGTTTTGACCTATCACTGAACCCCACACCGCTCACCAGGACATGCCATCATAAATCCCATTGGCCCCACGATAGACAACAGCATTCTCCAACCTTAACCCATCATACTTCTGACCTGACCTAACATGTTTTAAAGCTGCTTTTAATTCCCACTCTCACGCATGCAAAGAGTAGATACTTAGTCACTTGACCCAGCCTTATATCTCCACTGTATCTGCTTCAGCTGAGCTGCTGTGGCCGCCCCCACTGGCTTGACTTGCATTTTCATCAGCCGTACTAGTTAGACCAAAAAGTACCTCTCTAAGATCTAGTACACCTTTAAGACTATCCACATACCTGACAGCATGACAAGTCTTACATCGGCCTTACAATGTTTAGTTACAGTGACTGACCCAACATGCTTGTTAGACAACTTCGGGCCTGCTTAATTGTCCAACCACCTAACCTCATCAATAGCCACGGCCTAGAAACCCTTTTGAATGAAGTACTTGTTTTACCAATGTCACGTGGCACCATAAATTGTGAGTGTACGAATGCTGACAAGTCTACAGGTGAGCATCTTATTAATAACTGGTGCTTCACTGAGTTGGGCCCATGACAAAAAGAAGGCTCAGTGTAAGTAGTGTAATGGCCTGTTGATGGTTTCTGCTTGCCCTCGGGTGAATGTGAACTGTGGACATGTTTCTACTAATGCTACAATCAGGGGTAAGGGGCATGAGTGGACATGTTCCACGGAATAACACTAAAAAATTAAAAATGAATGTGCGGTTTACTTAATTGCATTTTAAGCATTCTAAGCATTTCACATTTCTCCTGTTTCAGTCACAATTGAATTTCCATCTAGGCCTTTGATGGTTGTTACCAGACGAACCCGTTTGCAATTAATTATGAATACAACTAATCTAATAATATATATACTAATAATAAATATAATAAATTTTATTTGTAATCCACTTTACATTAAAATAAATCTTTAAGTGCTACAAATCCGTCCATATTAGATCAGATAAATATATCCTTAATAACAGGCTATGTACCACAGGCTTTTAAGGTTGCTGTAGTCAAA
>JAUMHL010000015.1:20252285-20307023 GCA_032362345.1 Sandelia bainsii
TAAAGTGCCTTGAGATGATCTTTGTTATGATTTGGCGCTATACAAATAAAGATGAATTGAATTGAATTGAATTGAAATGCAGAAGATTCATATTTATAAGACCCTCATAAAAGCTTAATTTGAAACTAAATCAAACTTAAAACAAGAGACATTTAAAGGTTAAAAGCTTTGTTAAAAAGGAAAGTCTTGAGGCCCTTTTTTAATTTTTTTTCTAGCCACTGTTCTCAGTCATTCAAATTGTGGTTTCCACCATTCTACCAAAAAGCACAATAAATTAACTAATCCATCCTACATTTCTACTACATCTAGTGTGTCCTTCTGATGGTTTAAAAAGAAAACTAAACAAAATGTTTTCCTGATCATTTCAGTTCAGACTGAAGCAGCAGTGAGTCTGTGGTCCAGGAGAAAAATGTGCTGCTGCTGCAGTGGCTACCACAGTGTGACATGATAAATTTGGGTGTCGTGAATCTTTGTGGTTGGGATGGGATTAAAAATAGCCGAGCGCGCTCACACACACACATTTACACACTTCCACCCCATGCACCTGTACAGGAAGAGCCTTGCGCATTAGTTATGTAGCAGTTGCTTCGCAGCAGTGATGGGGAAGTGAGAGCAGGACTCAGGTGAATTCCATCAGCTCTGGTCCGACCCGCTAATAATAGATGACCACTGAAACCAACACAGCATTAGCAACCTTTTACTGAGAAAATCAGTCACACAGTCACTCTGTGAAAAAAGAAACAACCTACAACCTGCCCCCACCGACTATATCACTTTACTCCTCTACAGTTTACTATGAGTGAGAGCGGAGTTTAGCTGCCTGCAGAAAATACTCCCATGACACAATGAATTGCATGTGGGATGGATGCAGTTCCTCATGCACGGAGAGCCACACACAATGAAATCTGAACTTCTCAGTGGTTTGTTGATATTCATATGCAACCCGATCGCGACATGATGTGTTGCTTCGATGAGATCTTTTAGCCTGCTTCAGCTTGTCAGACAACTTTGATTTAAGTGATTTCTTGATCCAACAGGTCTGTCAGTAATCAGGCCTGGGTGTGGAAAGTGAAGTTGAACTCAGACAAAATATAGTTAATTACAGTTCATTAATGATTTTTTTTCACATAGGGCATTTGTATTTACTCTGGTTATCTTTGTGTTGTATTCAATTTTAATTTAAAATGAGTTTGATGAAAAGTCCAGAAGGAGGCAAATACCTTTTCATAGCCCTGTAGCTGCTCTGCAAGAATCCAAGGCTGCAAGGCTGTACTTAGGTGCATCACTACTTTAAGTTAAATGTCATCATTGTAACAATGACATTTATAACAGTCTATTTTAGCAGGTATTGTGTTTACCGTTAACTTGACATTGGTTTAGCAAATAGTAAAGTACAATTAAAGGTGGTTGACTGGGAATATCATTAATTTTGCACATCTGTATAAACTAAAAAAACAAATTAAAATTTTGGACAGCACTAGATGGAAAGTTAACCAGTTATGAAGCTATTACTGTGCAGTTCATCATGTGGAGATCATAGGCATTTGTACCAAATTTCATGGTGATCCATCCAGTAGATGTAGAGACATTTCACTAAAAAGGCAAAAAGAGAATTAGCATAGTCTTCTTCTTAGTCTTAGAGAATTAGCGCTTACACTAGCTCTTAGTCTTAGTCAACCTCATCGTCAGTTTTAGTTAACTAAATCTCTGGAGATTCTAGTCTTGTCTAAGTCTAGGCTTGTTTTAGTCACCAGAAGGCGACTTATTGCAACTTCTTTCAGATTAGAATTCAGTCAACTGATTTTAGGCTCAAAGAAAATTAAATAATTTGTAATGTAAAATAATGCACATCATGACAGGTTGCACAATTAAAAATGCAACTTTCCACAGAGTGGTGTCTGCTCTGGTGTTATTATTTTAAGCAATGCCTCCAGACATGACAGAGTATAAAATAATGAAGTGTGGAAAGATGCAACAACATTATAGCAGCTCAAGGACACTGTAACAGGAAGAAGATGGATGTTGATGGACACAGGGGGCGAGGTGGGGATCAATGCTGTGACCCTCCAGTTAGAGACCAGCTGATCTAGCAGCATGTTACCAGTGACCAGTCTGCCATCTGGACTACACACTGAGAGCAGGCAGGTTTGAGTTATTGTAGAAACTGTCACAGTCTCCACAGTCTGAAGAGACATTTAAAGGTAGTTTGCTTTGCTTAAATAACACCCGAACAGAGTCAATGATAGAAAACTGAGAAAAGCAAGCTTGATAAGATGGAATCAAAGATCAATTAGTGACAACACACTGTTAACTTTGTTGTTGATTAATGAACTAATTATTTAGCACTAAAGATCCTGTCATCAGAGACAAGTGATAGGAGACCTACCTCTCCTCTCCTCCTGTACTACATGGCCAAATGTAGTACAGGAGGCAAGAACATTCCACTATACTTGAAAGTTGATCATCTCACTGTTGTTGTCTACAGAGATCTGTCTCCCATTCAGCAACACGACCATTACTGGTCAAGTTCTTCCAAACCAAAATTACGAAACTGTTTCTCCATGTCCTCAATTTGGACATAGAGGCACTGTAATGTTGAAATCTGTTGACACAAAGTCGGAACCATATTACTAACAAGATTTTTAGCACATATATATTTTAAGTTATGATAATTAAACTAAAGACTTTTAATTAAATATATTGTACCGTCAAGCAAATCGCTGAACATTTCATCAGATCATTGATAATGAAAATAATCATAACTTCTTTGCGTTTAACATACACGATAGCTTTATAACTTCTAATTATTAATTAAAACAGCAGGCAAATTATATTGTTAGCTTCTTATAATAATTTTGTAGAATTTATCTGGAACTCAGTGGTTTTCAAATTCTCCTTAAATTTCCACTTAGTGACTTTTGTCAAGGAAAGCAGTGACTGTGTGATGTTTCTGCTTTTTGTTTCTGCTTGATTTGCATCTCACTGGAGCTGTTGAGTCAAATACTGAAATCTAGAAAACTGCAACATCACAGTGAGTCAAAAATCATTTCTGGTGCTATTTTCTCACCATCTTCATCTGTTCTTATCTCTGTTAGGCAAATTAAAGTAACTACTGTTATTTTTATGTCCAGATACAGCATATTTTCCTCCAGTTCAGCCTGTTAGATATGGTATTTGGGGACATTTGATAAATCCTCACTAGAAGTGAGATGATAATAACTTCTGAATAAACACTGATTAGTTCAGAATATGTCAGTGATTATTGAAAGGTGACACCAAGGGAGCCAGGTAACACCCCCCCCCCCCCCCGTAAGACGCAGCTTCTCTGTTTTATCCCCTGACAAGGCTGTTACCAACGGCGACCGTTAAAGCCGACTGGGGAGAGGTGCATCGTGGGATTGCCACCTGGATGGCACCTCCTCTTCTGGAAACGAGGAGTGAGAAGCCGTTAACGAGTTAGCATGTCTGCATGGGTGCAAGGCTGCAGGGACACATATAAACACATGCGCACACACACACACACACACACAACAGCAAAACTCACCCACACAGATCAAAAACACACACCATGCACACACTAAAAAGCACGCACACACACACACAGGCACACACACTCAGCGCCTACAGGCATTCTCTCAGTCTCTGTGCATTTGTTGATGAGACTTTTGCAGAAGAAGAAGAAGAAGAGTGTGTTCCATCAGACTGCTGCAATCACTGCATTTAGAGACAAGTGAAAAGTCAGTTCTCTCTCATATTTATGTCCCGGTGTTATAAATATGCACAGAAGGAGAAATTATTCAGATTTCTACACTGTTGCATAACACAGAACGACAAACATGACAGGTTGTTCATTGACTCCAACTCTCCACCACCTGCTGAGGGAACTGAAATTCAGAAATCACATTCTGACCTGTCACTTCATTTTCAACACAAAAACACTTCACACACTGATGAGATTCCTGGAATTTTTTTCCTGGATGGATGGCAAGTTCATATTTAAAGGAATTTTCACTGTTTTGAGAATTAGTGGAGACTGTGAATCGTAGCAAAATGCCAACATAAAAATTCTCAAACAGCTCCTGCAGCATCATCCACCTCTCTTCTGTCTATTATGTATCTATCAGATGCTCGAAATATGGCTGAATATTAACATGCACCTGCCACACTGGGTTACAGTAGGTTTTTGGTGATTTCCTCTAAAGGTGCTGAACATTTTTGTGTGAAATTCAGGATTTCCTCATGCCCTGCTCAGGACTGAAACCAAACTTGACCCCCCCAAAAAAAGAAGCAAATTCAGAGACACAGGATACTGAACAAAAAACATTGGTTGCACATATAAACACTGAAAAAGGTCTTGCTTGCTGTAGACTTTTCTCCTATTGACAGAGGCCATGACACAATCCTTTTTCTTTTAAGTGATGGGGGACAAAATCCACAGTCTTTGTTCTGTGCAAAAAATTTTATTTAAAGGAAAAATTATGCTTCGGCAGTTAATCTTATTAAATAGATATTTTCGAAAATAAAAATTAAATCTTTTTGTGTTTTCTAAAGAAAATTAGTAAAAAAAATTGACAAATTTAGAAGGTTGACATCTTATGTTGTTGTTTACATAACTTTACATTTTTGCACAGATGGACGACTGTTCACTTCTGTTCATCACTTGTCCAACGAATGCATCTTTTAAAGGCCTGTATGAAGAGGAACAAGCTAAATCTGTGGCAGTGTTTATTCACTTTTGGAGACGGCTATTTGTGCACACATTTTGGCTGACGTCAATAAACTAGTGTAAGTTCAGTTGTATGATTAAAAAAAAAGCTGAAATGCCCCCTGGTAAGACACTGGAGGAATATTTCAGTGTCCTTCGGGAACCCCTGCTCTCCGCTCTTAATCAGTGTGAGTACATCACATTTAAAAAAGGCTTGGAAGCAGCATGCTGCAGCTTTGATTAAAATTCACTAGCTTCATTATGTACCACACTATAATGCTACCAATAAAACATAAGTTATTTTTGTTGGTAAGTAAGCCTTTATTTTTAAACAGCAGATTTAGAAGGTAACTTGTGAAAAATGACATCTGTCTGGTGTTAGATCTCACTGCCTCTGAATGTCTCTGTTTTATCATATTCTTTGTGTCTCTAACCGCCCCACACTTCAATCTCTCTCTCACTCTCTCTCATTCCCTGCCTAGGTCTCCCACCCTTCTGTCTCTCTCTGAATAGTTAATCACGCTCTGTTTTTGCCTTATTAAGACTTAATGCAGATAACAACAGCCCTGGTTTAAATCAGAGGCTGTTTGAAATCATTAAATAAAAGCCAACTTCATCTCCCGCTCTCTCGTTCTCTCTCTATACCCTTACCCCACCTCACCCACCCTGTGTTGCTGCAAAATTGTATCCCATGTCTTTCACTAACTACATTAGAGAGCAATTACAGCTTAATGGTTGTCGAGGTCCATTATCACCATTCATCTAACCTTTAAATATTTCAAGATAATACCGCTTTAATTTGTGAAATTTAATGGAGAGACACAGAGAGAGAGAGAGAGAGAGAGAGAGAGAGAGTTCTCTCTTCTTTTCCCCAGTGACAACTGTCTTTCTCTACTTCCACTTTTTTCTTTGCTCTTCATCCTTCTACCTGCTCCTGCTGGCACCATCAAGTAGAAGTTTTTTGAAACTGAATCACTTGAAATTCACATGAAATCACTTAAATCACATGAATATCATTTGTAAAATAAAACGAATACAAATATAAACAACATATCAATGAAATAGGTCAATAAAAAAAGGCTATATGGTTCTATACCTTCTACTACCTCTACTGTATTGACGCTCTGCTCATGTGTGGAGACTAAAACTTTTATTTGGCCAAATATAGACTAAGACCACATTTTTCTCACTTTCTGGTGAAATTGTTCCTCTCCTCGTCCCTTAAAAACCCCTGAAGGACCCCAGGGACATCTTGAAAACCCCTCTATTTTCTGAAAACAACCAGGCAACTGAAGTTAAAAAAAGGCTACTCTAGAACTTAACAGTGGATTTCATTTCAATATGAAGAAAAAAAAAAAAGGCGCCAAGGGTTCGGGGTTCAGTGTCATTGTCCAGGGACACTTCGACATGTGGCCAGGAATCGGGGAGGAACAAAGAAGTGAACCACCAACACTAGGGTTCATAGACAATTGCCAACTGCCCTAAACACTGTGCCACTGTTAGTTAAACATTTTAAATGGAGTGTAAGAAGAAATAAGACAATAAGCGTCCCACTTGGCCTTAATGTCCTTAGTGTGTAACTCAGTCCAAACTCAGTGCTTTGCAAACCAAGCGTTCTTTGGGATTTCTTTCCATATGCCAAGACAAATTGCCAACCATTACAACACAAGCTACTACAAGTTGGAACCAGTGTGATTAAGAATGTTAAAAATATCAATTCAATTTTCAACATCTGAAAAGTTACCCATGGAATAAATACTATACATGTAAGTGCAGTAAATTAAGTACTTATGACATCGTAACGTGGTTTCATCCACAAACATAAAACTCACCAAAGTTCTCTTATGGAGTCAGTCTTTCAATGTTCTACCTCTAATCTCTTCTGTCTAAAAACTTCTACTGTGTCCAGTCCTGCTGATTTTATAGATATTTCTTCTATGACGTTTTGCTCGTGAATCCCTAGGACTCATGGGAAACGGTGTTCCTTAAAGGCTGCTACAAATCTAAATATTGGACAAACTACACTATGTTTTTTTTAAAACCTACTGTACTTATGCTTACACACCAGGTAGGTCACACGATATCTTTTTGATAAAGCTGTGTTCCCAGGCTGGATTTTTTCTTATTAGTTACGTTAAAGTTGTCAGTGGGATTTTGACTGAGTTTTTATTACTTTTTATGCAGCCTGGAAGTTGAAATCAAAATTCTAACTTGAGAACAAGTTATAATTTTGATTCATCTGAAAATACCTTTGTGGGTTCATTTTGATACAAACCATAGAAATTTGCGAAAACGCTCCACAAATATCATCCTTTGCTTATAAAGAATGTGTGAAATGGTCTTCCCCTGTAGGAAAAGAATCAGGTGGAGGTGACATACAACGAAACAGGATGTACGCATATAGTAAAGATGGTGGTGGAAAGTTCTTGTCAAATGACTCCAGTCTTGACCTCAACTCTGCTTGAACTGACTTGGACTCTGATCTAACTTAAACCATAGCAGCTTTCCGTCAACCTGAACCTGGCTGAAAATACATATTTTTTTTACCACAACCTACAAATGTCTCATGGTGGTCCAACTTCCACCTTCCACATTTACCAAAAACACAACTTCTTTATTGGAGATAAACAGCGAAACACTTGATGCTCATTATACATGAATGTTGCTATGGAAGACTGCACTGATGGTAATGGTTATTTCCATTAGTGTATTTGTGAACTGTGCAAGAAATAGTAGAAAAAGCAGAAAAAATGCTAATCTTTACGCTGGAAATGGCTGAATATAAGATTGTCATTTTAGAGTGAATTAAATTACTAGTTTATTATTAAAATTGTTGTCATATGGTATCATAATAACTGTTTCACATTATTCAAAAGCAGTAATGCAATGGCAGTATAAATTAATTTATCTGATATTGTTTTAAATGAGAACTGCAGTGACTTCTTAAAGTTGTATGACACACAAGAGACAGATTTTAAAAACAATGTTCAAACTCGCAGCAGCAGAGGCCAAAATATTCCCATTTTTACTCCTTAGTAAGAAAGTAAGTAAAAAAATTAATTTCTAACTTTCTATCAAACTGAAGTTTGTCTGAACAGAGTTTGTCACTGTGTTAACACACACAGACACACACAATAAAAAACGTTCCAGTGGTATAATAAGAAAAACAGTCCCACACTCAAAGGACAACAATTTAGTGTGTTTGAGTCTGCAGAGAGAATCGGTGGCAGCCTCAGCAGAGTGAGAATGCAGCTTGTTAAGGAGACAGGTAAACATTTTCAGTGCTAATTTGCTCCAGTTTGTTTGCCATCAGGCCAATTTGTATTGTTGCAAAACCAAACTCCACATCATACCACAGATGAGATTCATAAAGTGTGGCTGAGAACAGCAGCAATCCAATTAATTCACACCTAACATGCTACATGTGTGTGTGTTAGGTCTTCGTCCTCTGAGAGCCTGCTGTTATTTCACTGGGCTGAAGTTATTTAAAAAAAAATATCCACAGTGAGAAAAGTGCTGCAGAAATAATCCCCGGGATAGTGTTATTTTGTCATGACTGTGGGTAAAACAGAGAGGCAAGTATGAGGGACGCTGAGAACACAGGCTAGATCCCAGTTCTCCCATTAATCCCAGTAAACAGATGTCCTCAAGGGCATTTATTCTACCATCCACACTATGTAATGGTTACCTTTGTGCACACTCTTTAAAATGTTTTGTGTAAAGTAATATACAAAAGAAGAAATAACAGAAGGCAGCAGTTGAACTGAGATCGGACATCTAACTGATTCAGTAAAGAATATCATTTTAAACTACTAGTGGACAAACGTGCTGAACAAACCACAATGCGGCCAGCTCCAGCTGGGATCTCAAAACTGAGGCTGGGTACAGTGCTGTTTGAATACAGCCTCTCACAGCCGATTCGGTTCTTATCACGTTACTGAACGAGTCAACGACACTCGCACAGCTGCGCTTCAACAGGACACCTACTGACCTACCAGCAGGCCAGCAGGTCAGTGCTGCAACTTTACTTTAACACAAATCGTGATCTTTTCTCTCAACCTAACGAACAGATTTTTGTGCCTAAACCTAACCAAGACAAATCTTGATTTCAGCTAAGGCTTGTGGGTACTGTAGTATTTAGACCTGTCCATCATACCAGAAATGACGGAGAAAACCTGATTTCTAAAAAAGTAGGCTGAAATAAGACAATAAAAAATAAAATAACTAATAACTATCTAATAAGACAGCTAGCTAGATAGTAACACTTTCCTAAGAACAACACTGGGCTGTGAGGGGTTTTCCTGTAGTCACACTTGGAATTTTAGGAAATGCAACGGTACACTCATTAAAGAAGACAATGCTGTAAAATGACATTTTCCTAAAGGTCACAAACACTGACTTTTTTGTATTATCAGAGAGGCTTTATTCAGACAGCAAAGCTGCTACGTGATCCATACATTCAAGTTTCTAAACAGTCATCACTGGCAGTCTAGCAGCGGTGCAGCGCGCACTCTACGTTCAGGAGGGGGAGGAGGTTGGTTTACAATAAGTACAAGTGTATTGGCAGGATCTGTCACACAGGCAGGGAATGGTTAGTTAATCAAACACAGACATTCACATGCACTTCAACACACATGTGTACACACACACACACACACACTGGCGACTCCAGAGGTTTCAGAGACCAGATGTCAGAAGGGCAGAGCGTGACACTTGACTAAGAGCAGGCCTCACCAGAGGGTGTGTGTGTATGTGTGTGTGTGTAGTCAAAAGCCACTGCACTCTATAACTGCATTGATCTCAAGAAAACATCCACACCCTCCTGCACACACACACACACACACACACACACACACTAAAGTGAAGGCTTCCCCTTTGAAAACCACATAATACATGTCTGGGCACGCAGGAAGGAGAGCTCTGCTGCTCTCTCTAAACACATTAAAGTACGTCCATGTGCGTGTGTGTGTGCGCGCGCTTGCGTTTGACTGTTCAAAACGACAACAACAGCAATCATCTAAAGTCAAAACTGAATTACGTTCCAAACAGACCGCTGGTCTTCCTGAAGCTTTATAACTGAGCTCAAGCTCATAACAACTGACTCCATACAACAAGCGGAGTGTGATTTGGTTTAAGTTGTGTTTGTGAAGACACGGTGAAGATACAGCTCAGGACTGTGCACTGTGAACCATATTAACACTAATTTCCTGTGGTGCAAATATTTTCCCCATAGACAACCATTATAAAAGTAGCACCACAAAAACTGTTAATGCCTGCAAGGTCAGTTGTCATTCATTGTATTATGAATTTTAAATGAATGTTTAATATTTGCAAATGTGGCAGGAAAGAGACACTAATGCACACATGGAGTTAGCTGCACAATGGGAAATGTAACCAGGAAGAGAGTTATATATTGATGTTTGAGGAAACATAGTTAGTGTGATCACTATGAAACTGAACAATCAGTGGAAGGAGTTTAGCTCTGTAGCTAACTTTTATGCACAGACACTATCTTGGATTGTGGTAATCGTACATTATGCACTTGTGTGTAATACAATCCACATTTTTGCAGTGCTGCAGAAACACTAAGAGGCAGTAACCTGCTATATGAGGCAGAAATGCGTCGGAAAGAAGGAAATAATAGAAGGCTACAAGTTTAGGTAATAATGCAGGTGTAAAACAGCACAAAACGATTTTGCATAAAGAAATCCAAACCTATCATTGTTTAAGATTACTGTCAGTATACAAAAGTTGGTACTCGAGATATCCTGAGCGGATATGGACAGGTATAGCTACAGCTGTTGTTTCAGTGTGTTACTTTTATGTAAATGATGGTGAACATGGAGCATTATTACTTCTTAAAAAATAATTATTTGCCTTATTGTAGTTTACTTGATGAGTTCATGGTCTTTTTTCCTCACGAATTGATAGTAGCACCACGAAGCAGGGTGTGAGATTTTGTAATAATACACTGATTGCATGTGTGTGACTGTGTGTGTGCGTGCGTGTGTTTGTGTGTGTGTGTGGCTGTCAGACTCTATAACTGCAGTCATTAAGTTAACAGAAAACAGAACCTGCTGCTTCACATTTCACATTATTACTATTAAGAGAACCACGGCCTGGTCTATACAATACAAAAAAACACATCCATGTGAGCTCACATAGACACAGATATGAAGACAAAAAAATCCCAGTGGAAAAAGTAATTTAATCTAATACTAATCTAATATTGTTTGAGGGTACAGTGTTCACAATGAAACCAAATAACCAGTAAATCCAGACAACTACATTTTACCTACAGTGACCTTTGACCCATTGATTGACATTTTCTGAGGAAATTTGCAGTTCTCAATATAAACTAATGCTGTGTGTTCTTTAGAAATTAGACAGCATTCTAAAAAAAAAAAGTGAGTCACAGTTCAGAGGAGCCATGTGGTTCAGTGCTGCAGCAGGATCCTGCACAACATACACTTTGCCCACGTCATCACATATGAAAATGTTAAAGGCTGTTTTTTCTCTGCCATTTCTATTTATTTACGTGCACTGTGTTCCAGTAATCCGTGTCTTTAAATATGGCTCCTGGTTTCAGTGTCAGTTTCAGTTTAGCTCTCACTCTTGCTCACTCCATCTGTTTTCAGGTAGAATAGCTGATAAACATGTATAATCATTTTTAATAACTTGGTTGTGTTTTCTCTGTCAGAATGTCAGAATGACCATTCAGGAAGCATGTCGTCTGAAATCACTCAAGTGGCAGCATCCTCAAAAACTGGTTTCAAATGCCGTTACATGATCACGACTCTCTTAACTGTAATGTTAAATATTACAGTATGTGTGACACGCTCATGCTTTATCCATTGTTTATCTTCTCTTTATTTAGTTGATTGATATGAAATCTAATTGTTACACATACTCATATGCAGCCTGTCTCATACCCAACATAAGATCCATTTAAGTTGGCACCAAACAAATTAACAAGTCATTTACTTTCTTTTTTTGTCTTGCTAGACATGGAAATACCCCAACATTCATTGTATTACCTGAAGTTATTTTACATTATTATTTGATGTTCATTGTCCCCAAAGGAAGAAGCCCAAGTGACTTTAGTGATTCCCAGACTTTACTCTTCACTGTCAACAAGTTGAAATTGAGTTTTAGTACAATGTCTCAATACCTGATGTATTTCCAGGATTTTTTCTTCATACAGTCATGTCAAGTGGTAGTAAGCAAATATTAGCATGCTAACACAACAAACTATTAAAGTTAAAATATGCATATGTAAGAATATGCAGTATGGTTTTGACAGTTTTATTGTAAAGCACTTTGTACCATGACTTTAGACAGGTGCTGTATAAATAAAATTTTCTTTGCTATATATAAAAAGCTAAAACTTACCAGTCCATCAGAAAGTATTGATAACCTCTGAATGGTTAGAAGAGTGAGCCTCACCCAAAAATCTTTAGAAAAGTCAATCTCTGCTGCCAGGCTGTTCACAGCACCTCTTCACAGTAAGATCTGTTTGGAGCATATTTCTACTAAAAAAAGATTCTTTATTTCTTCATATTTCAAAAAGTTACTTGTAACATAAGGATCACAGTTTCATACGATATAAAATATCCATGAAGGCGTGTGTGAAATATCAACTATGAAATGCACGTGATCTCAAACATAGTTGATGTCTGCCTTTAAAGTTCATTTATACAGTTCCTTCATTTTATGAAAATGTAAGAGACTCTATATCGATGAATAAAAACCCTTTATGACAAGATGGCTGCCACTGCACTCATACACACACACACACAAACACACACACCCACCTTTCAAACCGTCCTACAAAATGAGAAAGAACTGAATGAGTTTGGAGCAGGGCTAGGAGGGTAGAGGGTCTGCAGCCGCGTTCAGCGTGGGCCGTGTTCGGGACGGAGAACAGTCACTACTTGTTTTATTGCCTCATGATGAACACCTGCAATGACTGAGGAGGAGAGGGGGGGAGAAAAAAAAGAGGTCGAGGGCAGACAAAAGGCTTACATCTGAGGGAGAGAGAGAAAAAGAGAGAGAGAGGAACTGTGGGAACGCCTGTGTGTGTGTGTGTGTGTGTGTTTGAGTCTCAGGTTACATTCTTACAGAAAAGCAGCCAAATGAGACCTTCTGTGCACATGCAGCTCTCATGCTACAATATACACACAAGTCAACATATAGAAAAGTAGCTTTGCTTTACACACTTGAAAACACTCCAAGTAAATGTGCTATGTGGACAACCATCTCCATTTACTTTACTGTGCTTTTGACCTTGGCCACTGCACGTAACGAAGGGAAATCTTAATGCTGCACCACACAATGATATTGTAGACAATAGTGTTCTTTCAACTTTGTAGGAACCATTTCTGTTTGTCCCTTCCCTGTTTATGACAATGCTGCCATGCACAAAGCCAGCTCCATAAAGTGAAATGGTTTTCCCTCTCTGGTGTGGAAAAGCTCCACAGGCCCGCTGACCTCATCCCCATCCAACACCTTTGGAATAAACCGGAGCGCCAACTGTGAGCCAGGCCTCACCCACAACATCAGCGCTGGACTTCGCTAATATTAATGCTCTTGTGGTTGAATGGACACAAATTCCTGCAGCCAGGTTCCAGCATCTGGTGGAAAGCCTGAAAACCGGGAGGAGTGAAGTGAAGGGCGCGGTGAGTCAGCATCTCAAAGATCTTGCACTAGCAAACAAGGTAGTCATTCATCAGTCCAAGACTCAGCTGTGTTTTGTTGACAGTAGAGTTAGGACAAAGTTCAAACCCAGTAATCCCACTTCAAGGACTAGACTTTAGAGACTGGAATTACTGCACCCAGCAGTTCCTCACCCACAAATACCTCTAATCCATTAGACTCTATCCCTTCTAAAGTTACTCAATTTCTTATATATATTGTAAATCAGATTTCTTTAGCATTGTTGGAATGTGTTTGTTCTTTTCTTTGATGCAGCGAGGCTGGTCGTTTACCTGCTGGCAGTCATTGAACTGAGCTAGGCTAAACTTTTTTTTTATGTCTTCTTGCATGTTATTCGCTCAAAAAAGGGTAAAAAACGCATCCTCAAATTAAAGTTGAATTCAAATTTATACCCGAAACTCATCCTGTTCACCAGAAAAAGTTAAGAGACTCTCACTGGCAGCCTACTAACACTTTTTTTCAGTGAAGGAAACGGTTTATTGAGGAAGCAGGGAGTGGAGGGCCTGTTTTCCTGAAAATACAGCCATGCTTCATAGTGAAGATTTATTGATCTTTGTTCCAGATTCCTGTCTCCAAAACACGCAATACCTATTTTCCAGAGTGGTACGAGAAGTGAGTAATTAAGGTCTCAAGCAAATTGCACTGATCACACACACAGTAATACACTCAGCTCATGCAGGCTTATTTTCTGACACGCGTGCTGAAGTGACAGACCCCTGGTTTTGCCTTGCCCCCTCTCTTACAGAGTCACTGAAGCAATTAGTTCTGCTTCCTGAGTCCTGAAAAAACTCACACACCCAGAGCCTTCTGTTTAAAAGAGTTACACCCGTGGAAACGCACAAAAAAAAGAAAAACCACCAGAGTGGCGGTTAAAATCACTGTGAAACCTAAAATATATTTTAAATTTGGATACGAATTTCAATTTCTTTTCTTTGATAGATTAAAAGAAACATAATTATGTTGTTATCAAATGATTTGTAACCACACTAATAGTTTAACTTCGCCAAACACCATTTAGAAATGCTGTTGTAAGTGACACTTTAGTGCATTTACAACACATGTGCCAGTCACAACGTGTACGAACGCCGTCCTGTATGGCAAAAAAACTGCGCATCAGTGATTTCATCGGCGTAAAGAGACACCACACAGGACAGCATACATGCACGGTGTCATTCACAACGGCTTTTATTAAGGCTGCCTGGTGAAATTAGACCAGATTAAAACAGGTAATAAACACCGGGGGCAAAGAAGGAGACGACTTATGACCAATTTTGGCTTTCGATACCCTTGCACAAAATCACGTCCATAAAATAATGGCTTTCCCAGTCGTGACATCAACCCCATCATCATCCAACACCTTTGGAATGTATTGGAACATATACTGTGAGCCAGGTCTTGTCACCTAAAATCAGTGGCCAACAATCTTGTAAAAAGTCTTCTCTGAAGAGTGGAGGGTGTTATAGCTGCACAGTAACGGGCATGGATATGAAACATTATCCACTGCACATCATTTACATACACAGCCTTACATTTAAGCCTCATAGTCTTTAGTTTCATTTGTTTTTCCAACCACTTACTCTTGGTTTTGGATTGGCAACCAAGATAATGAAACATAATAATGCAAATGTGTTTATGTTTGTTTTGCAGGAGTACGTGTCACATCCTTCCAAACAGTGGTTATTTCTTTTAAAGCTGCAGTGTTGTAAATCTTATTGATATACACCTCTGCCTTCCAAGAACACAGCAGCAGGGAAACAACTTCATAAAGCCGCATTTATTGGATAATTGGTCCTTCAAATGGCTTCAAGCTGTCGAAGGGATGGCTATCCAACAGGCAGCAGGCCGGAAAATGAGAGAAAAAAGGAAAGTCGAAAGGGGATGGGGACGCAAAACACAGACTAATGTCCTCTTTAAAGTCCTCTTAACCAAAGGCTAAAAACACTGTGTGGAAGTTGAGGTTTTTGCCTGAAGTTATTGCAAACACAAAGCTGTCAAATAAGACAAACAGCCCGAAATACACAACAGCAGTCCTCAACTTTTTCAATTAACATTCCATGTTGGTGCATGGTGGAGCAGCCAGTTTAGAAAACAGAAAACAAACATTTGAGTCTGATCCCACTCCAAACAGAGCTGTTTGCAAGTCTTTATGAGACAAGCCAGACCTAAAGTCATTCAAGTGCAAGGTTGTTTCAAGGTTGTCACAAAGCCAACGTCTCAAGATGTTTAAGGTTAAGTCCAAGGCATGTTTGCATTGACTTGAGGTTAGCGCAACACGAGGCTGACATCAAGTCTCTGCTGCCATGAAGTCCATGCCATGTCAAGTTCTCTTCAAGTCAGAGTCCAAGGTGTCTGAAGTGGTTTAGGAAGAGCTGAAACAGGTTTCAAGTTTGTCAAAGCAAGTTTCAGTTTAAGTCAAGTCTTAAGAACAAAAGTTGTCTTGTGTGTGTGATCATATCTACAACTAGTCGCAGGTTGGGTAACCTGCATGTAACTGTGAGGAAGCAGTTTTATCAGCCACGTGCAGTGATGACTTTGTTACCATCAGCACTGACTCCAGTTTAGGGGACGGAACAGTCCAAGACCTGTCTTAGACTAATGTTTTTAGTGCATTAATTAACAACAAGAAACTAACTAAAAACTGGAAAACTGAAGAATGTTGCTGTTTAAATGAGAGAGAGAAGCAAAGAATGGACAGACAAAGAAGAAAAGATCATTTAAAAAAGAGCAAAGAGTGAAGGAGAGAAAGTCAGAGAGAAAGAAATGTTTGGAGTGAGGAGCTCTTGCTATTCAAGGTCCTGACAGTGTGGAATGTGAGAGGGGAGATCAGTGTGGTATCTCTCTCTCTCTCTCTCTCTCTCTCTCACACACACACACACACACACACACACACACACACACACACACTCAGACCGCCAGATGTTCTTTAGCCAATGAGGAAGAAGCAGTCTGGTCTCCTCAGGTCAACCTGCATGTGTCTCAGATAGACACACACACATGTTCACAAAGAGTGTATATCTGACCCATCTTCCTCTCATCAGCTGTCTTTCCTTGGTACATTCACTGTGCATGCTGTTGCCAAAATTAACAGTTTTATCAATGAAATGCTCACAGTCTGCAGCTCGATTCCCCCCGAGCAAGGCATTAACACTGGCAGGGTTAGAGGCTAAGTGTAAAATCGCTGGTTCAAATCTGTATACCAAACACTCAGGGTCAGCTATCGAAATGTCAATAGATGCTGCTAGCAGCTAACAGAAACTATCTTCCTGAGTTTTTTTCTATCCGTTCCTCCCTGCTGTCCAACAGAACTTCATTAGAAAAATGTCTAAAACAAGACAAAACACACTGGGACTTTGTGAAATAAACTAGTTTCACACTGGACCAAAACACCAATTAAGCGTCAGGGAAGAACATCCAAATTAACACAAACACAGCCTGAGATGGTGGCATAAATTTACTGTTGAGATTTTTGTGCATATGAGTGTGAAAGTGTGTGTTTTGGAGAGTGTGTTTTTTTTTTCTTTTTCTTAACTTTCACATGGATGAGCAAAAACACAATACTGACAACACACATGAATTTTCTTTGTTTTTCTCTTCATTTTCTCTGTCTCCATGCACACACACTTACTGTATACACACACACACACACACACAAACGCTCTGTCTGGCCCGACACAAGACCAGATGGCACAAGGGGTGTTCCAGACAATGTACAGTGTGTGTGTGTGTGTGTGTGTGCATGCATGTCAGTCAGTATGTGTGTGTGTGCATGGGGGAATGGGGGGTTGGTTGGAAAATATATCTCTTCCACACACATGCACACACACACACACACACACACACACACAGGGACTTGGCAGTGCCACTGTGGTGCCAGCGCTGCCAAAGACCAAGAATAAAACAAAAGCCGGGACGAACCATTGCGCTCCTCTCTCCCACCCCTAACTGAAACAGATGGTTTAACCCGCTGATCTCTGCGGTGTGAGGGTTCAGTGCGTCTCCGGCAAGTCAACTCACGTCACGTTTGTACACTAAACACCTTCGATAGATTCTCACCATAGACACTCCATGAATGGGAATAGATGTAAAAGTTGCTCTGTGAGTTCAGTTACATTTCAGTTTGCAGAAGGAAAAATAAAAGGAGCACGGGATAGCAAACAAATTCTAAATTACATCACATAACGTAAATGATGCAAAATGCACAGTATTAACATTATAGCTTCGTTCTCAGCAGTGATATGTTATTTCCTCTCCATTTTCATCATATCCTTCCTCCTCTCCTTCCATTTCTTCCAGCCCTTTTTCTCCTCTTCCTTCCCCTAATCCTTCTGCGAGATGATGCTGAATAATTAACCCTTTGAACCCTGTGCAGCCTGTGTTCTGTTTTCACTCCCTTTATTTACAGGCGTAAACCATAGTGACTAAATGTTTTAGCTTGGCATGCTATATATTGTTATTTTAAGGGTACATTAAGCTACTGTAATTAGAAAAGCTTTGTTTTTCCATTTTTAGTAGTGTGCAAAACATATCTGGGTCTGGTTTCATATAACAGACAGTGGAATTTTTTGGTCTTTTATGCCTGTATGCACAGAGGTGTTTAACACATAGTAAATTTAGCACAAAATAGACAATTGAAGGTTGCTTTGGTGATGTTACCAGGAGGTATAATATTATGATGGAGTCACTCAGTTTCTAATAATATTATATTATATGAATATTAGATTTTGTCACCAAACTAGCCAGTTAGCTTCCACTGCAACAGTAGATGTCTGACAGTTTTAGCATATCTTAGTGTATATTAGCTCTGTAAATGGTGCACGTTAACTAGAGCTGTAATGGTTCTGAAACCAAGGCCGCAACACAAACATCCACAGCTTAATCTATACTCCCATCTTCCAGAATTGCGACACAATCCCTCCACTAACCGCCTGTGGGAGACATTCCACCTCTCTTGCAGTAGAGTCTCCCACATATTAACATTCCCTGATGGCCCCAAATTAGATACAATATTCTTAAAATCCAATTACTGATTCAGGATACTGTCATTGTAGGTCATCCGTGTTGTGAGGCATTCACAGACAGTACAGAGTGTAGGTAGTTTGTGTTTTAAAAGGAAAAAATCAAGGTCTGATCCAAACCATGGTTATGGAGACTCACTACACCCCTAATGTTAACATTGCTAACATGATAGTCACAAGCATCATAGATGCAGAAAAAAACTGCTGGGAATTGCTTCTTTGCACATGCATACAACTACCTGAATATGCTGTACTGATCAGTACTGCATCTCAATATAACCCTCAAATCCTTAAAGCTACAGTCAGCATCAAGTTGTGTGTGCCTAGCACAAAACCTGGAAACAAGTAGTCAAGAGTTTGGACTCACACAGGAATTGACATGTTTTTCATGTTTTTCTTTAGCTGTATTGCCATCATTGCAAATACGTTTTCTAATGATCACTTATCCTTTTAAATCATTAAATTTGCTTTAGCAAACACACTGTGCTAATGGAAAGTACTAATGTCCGCTGATTATAGACCTTACGTTTATGTAAATATTCCTTTAAAAACTGCTGTTTCCAGCTACAATAGTCATTTACAATAATATCAGTGTCTACACTGTATTTCTAAATGATTATTCTGATTCTGCAGTATGTGCCCCACTGAACTATTACTATAAACATGATAACAACTGATAACTGACTAATATATAGCACAATAACAAAGAAACTACTGAAGACTCTAGGAAGTTAGATACCAAGTTAAGCTTTACAGGTGCCGATAAGCCGATTTTGTTGCCCTTGGGTAGAGCCAGTTTTTACACTAGGCTAAGCTAATTGGCTGCAGGCTGTAGTCTTGTATTTAAAGAAAAAAAGAAAAAAGTGCCCACAACTTGTTTTTTGTACGGAGGTCAAAGAGGAGAAACTGGAATAGGAAATGTGGAATAAGAGCAGGAAGAAACAGTGAATGTTGAAGGTTGGAAGGAAGCACAATGTAAAAATGAATAACAACAAACTAATCATATGACCACAGGATGTTTTGCACTGAAAGTACCCAAAGACCTCTGTTAGGAGTCTAATTTTACTTGTACTTTTGCAGTAACTGGCAACAGTTCAAGGATAATAAGTAAGTCAACAACAGTTTGGTGGTTTAGCTGAAGCTGGGAAGAGGAGAAAAATGAAGGGATGAAAAGAGAAAACAGAGAAAAACAAAATGAAAACAAAGGCGACAAGGAAGGAAAAATGAAGACATGAAGAACAGAATTAAAACTGAATGAAGGAGAAGGATGACAATAAAAACAGGAACAAAGCAATAGAGAGAAGAGAGGTTTGAAGAGCAAAAGAAGAAAGTAACATGATGGGGAAAGAAGAGATGACAATGTTGAGTTGTAGGAGAATGAAGATGAGGGGAGGCAGACGAGAATAGTGAATGAGGAGAAGAGGATTGTTGTGGCAAAAACAGAAAGGAGGAAGAGATGGGTAAGAAGATGAAGACGTGGGTGGAATCAGCTGCTCTGACTGCATCACATTTGATTTGATTCCCAAATTCTCGTCTTCTCAATTAACAGCCGCTATTTTTCCACAACACACCTCTGCTGCCTTCACTTTAGCCCCTCACACACACCTTCATACACACATCTACCTACACATATTTTTACCCCTCATCTGCCATGAACACTGCACACAAAACACACGCATTTCTACATTAAAATCCCTAAACAATTTAGCTTGTCGCATACTTGCACTTACAAGCGTAAACACACACACACTCACACACTGCCGCCTCCCAGAATAAGTTGGCTGCCTCTAATTGGAGTGGCGTTTGTTGCGGAGAGGTGTTGAGCGGCGCAGTAATTGCCAGGCAGGCTGGTTGACGTTCCCTGTCTCTTTATTTTTTAAGGACTGAGTAATTAGGCTCGGTGACTGCGACTGTGCCGCAACCAGCAACCGGTACGAGCAAACAGGTGTGGGAGCGAGTGCCCGAAACACACAACACCTCGCCGACGTCACCAACCGACTGCAGAGCGAAGAGAAGAGCTGAAGAGCTGAAGAGCTTTTTACCAGTGACAAGGGAGCCCGGAGCTGTGAGGTTTTACCGAAAGATATGGAAGATGAAGAAAACCATGTACACCACAGGGGGGATGGGTTGGGTATTCAGTCACCTTCAGCTGATTGGAGGAGAGCAAACGAGCAGATTGTATGACAGAGCAGGAAAAGAAAAGACATTGACATGTCTGAATATAACTAATAAGTCAGCTCTGTGAGTGGTACTTTACTTATGTTTAACATCTTCGTTTACCTGCTTACTGGTGGCACGCTTTC
This sequence comes from Sandelia bainsii, assembly GCA_032362345.1. Taxonomy (NCBI): domain Eukaryota; kingdom Metazoa; phylum Chordata; class Actinopteri; order Anabantiformes; family Anabantidae; genus Sandelia; species Sandelia bainsii. The sequence goes on from JAUMHL010000015.1 coordinate 20,273,024, forward strand.
TGCACCAAACACAAGGTACAGCTTAGGCTGTTATTATATTGACATTATGTAGATCTATAGTAGCTATTTACAGGTATTTGCCAATAAACCAACAGCACAGTGGTTGGATGGTAGCCCATCCAATAGTTGTTAAGTCAGAGGATCAATAAAGTTTGGTACTTTTCTTTCCCAGGAACTTAAGTCCAGTCACTTTTTATGTCATTATACACATGTCATTGTTGTGTTTTTTATATATAGCCCCAAAACATATATCAGACCCTGGCGTGTCCTGGTTCCCGGGAAAAGTTCCTGTGGTGTAAATGGACTTTATAATAAATCTTCTGGTAATCCGCATATTTTTGCACAAAATTGTGTGCCAATCTATTTATGTTGTTATCATATTCATCCTTTTGGAAATATGAATATATGTACCAGATTTTATAACAATCAAAGATAAAAATTATAATATTTAAATATTCACAAACTCTAGCTACTGTAGCTATAGCCTATCATTAAATACCATTATTTGTACGCTTCTTCATCACATGATCATCACATAAGCATTCATCTAAATGTACTTCTAATTTCTAATTTCAAAAGCTTTCCATGTAGACTGTTGTACAGACATCATGAATAGAAATTAATCCAAACACTTGAATTAACTCACCCCGATAATCCTTAAATTTACCAAAATCAATGGGCAAGTAATTGGTGATGTTCACTGACAAATTTTAGTGACTTTCCACAAGAAAAGTACCTAAAGTCTGGCTAAAGTCGCAAGATTTCAGTCATTAAAGGGCTCTGAAAAGTTACTAAATCTAACAACAAAGTCTCTAAATTGGCAAAACTAGATAGGATTAATAGTTCTGGCATCCTCTTCCTGTGCCAGTGCCAAACTAAACAACCATAGGTTTGTCCCTACCCTCTGATATGACTCATTGGAGCATCTCCTGAATTAGCGCCCCTATGGCAGAAAGAGATTCAACTTTATTGTCAATTCTGCTATAAGTACAAGACATACAGAGAATCGAAATGCCGTTTTCCTCCGATCCCGGTGTTGACAATAAATAAAATAATGCCGAGTGTAACACTCAATAACCTTCATAATAGAAGTAGCAGCACAATAGGGTGGCAGCAATATAATAATAATAATAATAATAATAATAATAATAATCAGCTTTTATTGTCATTGTCATTATACACATTTACATGTTACAATGAAATTTGACTTCTGCATTTACCCATTTGCGCCAGTTATTTGTCTGTAATGGACTAATTGTATGCCAGGTCTGTGATAGGTTAGAGTTTGTCGGGGAAGAGGGGAGAGAGACGGGAAGAGAAGGGAGAGAGAGAGAGAGAGAGAGAGAGTTTGGCCTTCTGACAGCCTGGTGGAAGAAGCTGTTGCTCAGTCTAGTAGTACTCGCCCTGAGGCTCCTGTACCTCCTTCTAGATGGCAGGAGATTGAAGAAGTTGTGCAGGGGGTGAGTGGAGTCGCTCGCAATGCTGGTAGCTTTGCGGGCAAGGCGGGTGTTGTAGATGTCCAGAAGGGAAGGAAGCAAAGCACCAACTATTCTCTCTAATAGTTGGTAAGCTGGCAAAAAAAACTATACCTTTAGTAATGTGATATTGTTATAGAAACTGTCACATTGGTAGAACATTTAAGAAAGAGAAAATAAAGGTATTTATTCATATTCATCCTATAAAACAGTGTAGAATATGCTTGTTCATTGTGTCTGTCTGCCGTCCTAACTTTCTACAGATAATGACTGGTTTATACTTTGAACATACAAATCAGACAGGTAACCTGCTACAGGTTTACAGCAGATGCTTCTAAAATGTGGCTCCATTGAAAACCTGATGAAGACCAGCAATTAAACAAAGGCTGTCTGTCGACATTTAGTCAACTTATAATAAAGTGCTTCAAAGCAACATAACAGACTCAAACTGACTGCTGGCTGTTAGCTGACATAAATGCATCTGGGTTAAAGTAAACCAACGCTAAAAGTAACTAATCTAGATCACATCAACAGGAACTGGCCTAAGCTTGAGAAACTAGATCTTTCCAAACAAGGTAAACATGAGCAAAAAGTCTGTCAGGGGTAAATTCTCCTTTTCAATCAGAAACAGGTCCCCACTACTAGAACAAGACACTCAGTAAAGAAAATACAGCAGGTTAGGTTTCATTTCAACCAAAGCCAAACTCAAACCCAGATCTCTCCAAAAATAACTCAAACTGATATCAAACTAGCCTGGATTACCTATCAACTTAACCAAATTACCACAAGCAGTGCAGCAATGGGTGTTTACAGCTACTTTATGCCTTGCAGTTCTAACCATGCAAAGAGTAAATGCTGCAACACTTAAGCTAAAAAACAAACCTAATAAGCTTGATTAAACTTGAGTCAAACTGAACACATCATAAACTAACCCAAACTTAACAACCCAGCCCAGCATATCTCTGCATCGTCTTTAGGGAAAACATATGGAGCTCCGACTCAGTAGCGAGCCGGCCCATCGAAGCAAGCGGCACGTCAATCTCCTGAGCTTTTTAAAAAAAAATTTTTTAAAGCACTAATCCACACAGAGTTCTCACAGACGCTAACCTTGAAATCACTTCCATTATTAGCAGAGTCATTATTAGCATTAGAAAAGCAAATGGGGCTAATAATATTTGCCATTATGGCTAAAAACGCCTATTAATCCCTAATCCGCACCACAATTAAGAGCATGGTTGGGTGTTTTTGTGAGTTGTTCTGCATCGCCTTGCTGGGAAAATGAGACAATTTAACAGCCTTGGAGGCAGAGAGAAGGTGGGAGGGCAAGGTATTAAGCGACTGGCTCCTGCTCTCCATCTCTATTTTGAAAGCGATCAGCCGGGGTGTTTTTGAGTGACGGGCGTAACGGAGGCAGATTTGACTGAATAGAGACAAGAGGGTGGTGGTGGGGGCGTCGCTCGCCGCGTTGAAGCGCGTTATCTGTCTCGGTACAAGTGCATCAAATCAAACGGGAGAGGGGATATTATTAAAGCAACCCCTTTTTGAACTGTGACTTAATAAGCTATGCCAATTAGGGGAACAAAAATCAGGCGTGCCATCGGGGCTGTATCTGTCCTTGCCCAAATCTCTCTGCTAACGCGTGACGCTCGCTGGCAGAGGAGACAGAGCTGCTGTGTGTGTTTTCTGTTTGTCTTTGGTTTTGACAAGGAAAAGAAGAAGAGGAAGAAAGAATGTGGGACAAAAATAAAAATGAAAAAAGGGATAAAGCTGTTTGATTTGGTGACAGGCTCCTTGAGAGTTGATGTTCTTAAAGGATAAGACTGGTGATATTTTATATTTTTCTTACTGGCACTAAATCTCATGAAAAGACAAACGCCAGCCATAATTTTATTCTACTAACAAATATTATGTGTGCATCCAAGGCCTGATATATCTCATCCTTCTGTGCCATAGAGATCCATTGTTTCCCAGAACCTATTAAAACACACCAGTGGGCCACATTGTCGCACAGGGCCACGTTCCTTCTTCACAGTGAACTGTTTTTGACCCTTTAATGTGAAGCCATGAGCAGTCCGAGCAGAGTGGTTTTCCCTTCTCAGATGGCTTCATTTGAAGTTTAAGACCTGAATAAATCCAGTCCAGTATCTCGCAAATTAAGCTCAACTGATTGAATTTTAGAAAACTAAGATTGTGATGTTCTTGTCATATGTTTGTCACGTTTGTGAGTCATTTTTATTTATTTTTTCTGTAAGAATCAAAGGGCTTTCCTTTTTACTTCTTTCTTTTCCCTTCTTGAACTTTATTTATGCTATTCCTTTTGTTCTTCTTTATTTTCTTATTTGACTTTCTTTCTTCTTTAATTCTTCCATCTTTCCTTGGCTCTTCTTTAATTAATACATTTCCTCTCTTCCTTCTTTCCTTTCATTCCCTCTTTCTTCTTTTGATCTTTCCTTTTCTTACTTTCTGGTTTTTCCATCTACTTTCTTTTGTTCCTCCATAACCTTTCTTTCTTCCTTACTTTTTAATTTTAATGTTTTCTGTCTTTTCTTCCCTTCTTTTCTTAAGCTTTCCTTCCTTTCGTTCATCCCTCTTTCTCTCTTTAATTACTTTCTTTCTTTTTAGGTCCTGTATGTTATTCCCTCTTCCTTTCTTTTATTTAATCATTTACCAAGTCCTTCCCTTATTCCTTCTTGCAGTCCTTCATACTCTTTCTGTCTTTATTTCTTCCCTTTCCTTAATTTTTTCCTTCCTTCTTTATTTCCATCTTTGTTTCTTTCTGCTGACACTTCAGGAAACATTCTCTCCATCTTTCGTTGCCAACTTTCTGTTTCATGGCAACATGGATAACATGGCTTGTCCTCCCATCCCCAAACCTCCCTTGCCACCGCCCACCCCCCTTTGGTCTCAACTACACACACGCTTGCTTGCACACACACACACATTCACCTCAGTCCCACTGACAGGGAGACAAACATCGGATCTGAGAGGTTATAACAGCGTTTCATAAAAAAAAAAAAAAAACAACAGCCAAGACCCGAAATAGACAAGTAGTGGTGGCGGTGGTTTTGACAGGCAGAGTGAAGCCGCTCAGCAAACGGCTTCATCCAGGAGGAGATTAGAAACACACACAGAGTTTGAAGTGTGCATTATCTTTCCAGGGATGATCCCAAAATAAACAACAAGGGCGAAATCTCCCAATAATTAAAACACCTAATCCACTTCCTGGTTGGTGGTGATGACCGTGGGCTGATTGTGTCAGCCGGGACCTGTGGGGATTGTGCGTGTTTATGTTTAGATGCTTTTGTGTGTTAAGGTGAATTTATCGCCACAAATGTGAGGACTGACGTTGGATGCGGTAAAGAGGGCTTCGCAGCTGAAAATGTATTCAGAACATCGCGAGAGGGATGTCATGTCAAAATTCAACCTCTACATGAAGACACGGTTTGAAAAAAAAAGTCACTGCTTAAGCATCAGATAAACCAAATCCTGGCGTGTTTTTATTCCTGTGGCTCTCTGTCAGACTGACATGTTGTTTTTCCATCAGTCTTCTGTGCCTAATGCTTTTATCCAGGGTCTCGTCTCCTTTACGTCCTAATTTTTCTGTTGACACTGTCTTCTTTAGCCCTGTTCGGCAACCTCCACCTGTAGTCTTAAAGACTTTTGAGGCAAATTGTGTTAAATGTCAACATTGTGGCAACAGACCACTGAGACCACTAAGATGTGTTCGGATGATGGGAGTTTGGCTGAATTAATGAAATTCCACAGAACTGATACTAAAAAACTGTTGAGTACTGAAAAATTTTGATTGATCATTTAGGTAAAATTCTCATATGACAACACTGAAATAGTTCTTACTTGCTCTAATCATTCCTCCTGTTCACACAGGCCAAACCAGGCCACCCCTTTCTAACGTCTTTCCAATGGAAGTGATGAGGGCCAACATCCACAATTCAAATGTTTATCTAAAGCTACAACAAGTTTGATGTTAATAAATCAAGTGGGTATCTTACAGCATGTTTCTAATCTAAAATTCCCTCTTTGTGTTTCCCTGTTGAGCTGCAGCGGAAAGAGAGTAACAAAAAGAGCGATTTTGTACTAAAAAGGCTGCAACTTTGAAGACAGTATAAATGCTTTAACCTTCCAAATGAGTCATATTAAGTGCATATATTCCAGATAAAATTAACTCATTTGTGAGAAGAGGATTGTGGATTTTGGCTCCCATCCCTTACACAGGTAAGTGTAAGTAAGTAAAACCGGTTTCAGTGTCCTAATATATGAGCACCTGAATGTTGTTTTAAGACAGAGTTGAACCTATCCTTTTATCCAGTGGTTCCCAACCCTGGTCCTCAACGCACACTGTCCTGCTTATTTTCTAACCTGTTTGTGATTGGCTGAACACACCTGATCCAGGTAATCAGCAGTGGGTAGGACAGGGATAGTTGAAAAACAAGCAGGGCATTGTGCCTTGAAGACCAGGGTTGGGAACCCCTGCTCCATGTAAATGTGCAGTATGTCATGATTTAGTCATTAAGTCTGTTTCCATTACAACTAATTTGCAATAATTCAACTTGTCTTTCTGCTGTCCTGTGCCTGGGATGTTTCTAAGTCCACTTTATGTAGGCCTTGTGCCAATTCTTTTGTCTTTTAGGTATTAAAAGAAATAAGATAATCACATACTGAAACTGTTGTAGAGATGATGAGGAAGTGTGAATACAATGTTTGTTATCCTGAAATGGTCTTCACCTTCTCTGATACATGAACCAAAGTCATGACAGTGAACCTGAAGTAAACAGACCCCGTTCGGTGTCGACACGTCCCAGCCCCTGACCTCGCCCCAGCCTTTGGAAACCGCTGCTCTCATGGCTGTGTAGGTCTATAGAGTTCTAATTAGCTGCATTCACAAACAGTGCCGGGCTCATCAAAATGCCGAGTCCTACAGAAAGCCACAGCAGGGGTGAGCAGTGTGTGTGTGTGTGTGTTGCATCTTGTGCATGTGGGTGTTTAGATGAGTGTGCATGGGAAACAGAGTGTGATTTGTGTATAGGGATGACTGCATGCATGTGTGACAACAGCGTGTGTTCCTTTATCAAAAGAGAAAAAAAAATCCCAAATGAAGATCCACATCGAAGCAGCAAACCGAGGCCTAACAACCGCTACAAATTTGACAAAAACTGAGCCCTTTTTTCCCCCTAAATCATAACATTTGTTGTCCTTCCTCCCATTTGCATGCACGGCATGAGAGCAAACAACATCGCCGAAACCACAGCGCACAAAAAACAACGACCCACAACGAAGCAGTAAACAAAGAAGACGTCTCAGTTTTACAGCCAACATACAAAATGGCTTCCGAACACTGTTTAGAGAGAAATAGCATGAGGGGTAGTATTAGAAATGACCCAACGGCTTTCTGGGAGAAGAAAAGAATTAATCCAGAAAAGATTTAAAGCATAAAGACTCTTCTAGCTCTGATGGACAAATGTTAAGCTCATCTCATACAGACTGAGGATGTTAGAGAACATACTTAATGTATATAGTACGATAAACCTGAGAGAAGTACACAAGACAAGCAGCATAACCCACAACCAGATCCATGATGACAACCAGCAGTTACTGCAGTATTAAATGCAATATTAATTTACGCAATACCCTCATTGTAAATGATTATTAAGCAACTTCTGCTTTTGTTCTGTTTAATCCAGATACAATTTAATACACGTCTGTATTATATATGCATCACTGGACATGTACCACTCCCAGATTGGAGTGTGGAATGAATCCGTTCTTCCTACCATCACTGAGCGCAACCCTTGAATGAAAAAGCTGTATAGATACTGGATGGATGGATGGATGTTGCCAAGTTTACAAATCTCCTACAACTCCAACAGTTAGTGCCTGTCCTGGTCCCAAAAACCAGGATAGGCACTAACTGTTTGAGTTCCAGCAACACCAAAAGAAGATGTACTGTACTACAGTCATGGGCATTGAGCTAGATACTGCGCCACCTCTTAGCCTTTCAACCAATTTTATTTCTCTTGTGTAAAACCTTTCTGAAGTCTAAAAAAGTCATTTTTTTTTTTTCATGACATCATCATGATGTAAGCTAAGAACAAGAGGGAGCACACATATGGCTCATATGCCAGATGAGCCATTTTCATCCAATGGACTTTATATTGTATTTTATTCAGGTATCCAGCTCTCCTGGACGGCATGGTGGTGCAGTTTAACACTGTCACCTCAGAGCTAGAAGGACTTGGGTTCAAATTCACAGGTCAGCCAGTTGCCTCTCTATGTGGAGTTTGCATGTTCTCCCTGTGTCTGCATGGGTTTTCTCCAGGTACTCCAGCATCATTCCACAGTCCAAAGACATAAGACAAGCTCGCTTAAAAACTATCCAAAAACTAACACAAAGACATGAACAAAATGTATTGATGAACTAGGAATTAGCCAAAAGTCTGATCATCTTCTTGAGCTCTCATTCACCATGCACCATGCTTCCACAATCATATACATCAAAGTTCATACACATACATTATTGAACTGAATGGAGATCAGATTAAGGCTCAGTCTTTTAGTATGAAACATAAAGAACTACAGCAGCATTACATAACTGGCATCAGCTATTTTGTTCATGCTTCACAGTCACTGGCTCACTCATCAGCTGACTATTAGCATCAAATCACATTCATGCAGAGTGTAGAGCGTGGCCATTAGAACCTGACATTTTCCAAAATCATTCCCCTGATACGCTCATGCCAACCTTGGCATCACTGGTTTGGTGCTCATGTTGGTTTAAGCAGGTTAACTATAGAAACTGTTGAACCATTTGCTACAAAACATCAACAACTTGATGTAAATGTCTCAGAACACAGTAACTGGCTTGATGTGAGTGGTAATAACAATAATAATAACTAATAATAATAACTACAACATATTGTTCCTACAGACTGACACACTTCAATTAGTTTACCAGTTGAACTAACTACCTGAACTATTAACTACACACTTCACATCCATAACATTTTAAAGCCAAAGCCACTGTCTTCTAGCATTTATGAAACCAAACTACAACAACTCCACAGCGAACTCCACTCCACAACACACAAACACACACACAGGAAAGAATGAGAGAGACTAATTGGAAAAACAGGAAGTCTCCTTCAGGAGCAGCTTAAAAACAAACACCTTGCCCCAAAAATAAAGAAATGTTAGTTCAAATCTGTGTGTTGTCCCACAGCATTTGTGTAGTGTAACATAAAGCAGAGGTGAACATGTAGAAATCAAAGGACACTGTGATGTTCAACCCGTTTGATCAAAATTCAAGCAGCCAGTCTGTCTAAATCCACCAATGAAAATAGTCCCCTACAAATACATTACTTCTACCTGTTTGGCTAACATTTGCTATTTTTAATGAAACAGTATATTTGTTATTTATATGTTCAGCAGGAATCAGCGGGCTAGTGCAACACACGGGGTAGCGACTAGGGCATTATCAGAAAGTAACAAAACAAAACTGAATTTTTGTGTTCTCAGAATAACGTGATCCACAAAGCAAAACAGCATAAAAACATTTAAAAAACTTCCTCTCCATACAGAACATGGTTACCCCAACAAGAAAATTCAAACAGCAAGCAAAGCAGCTGTGAGCAGGTGTAAGAAGACGGAAAGAGGAGGAGGCAGAGAGATGACTGAAAGGAAAATGAAGAAGAAGAAAAAGGAGGAGGAGGGGGGGGGGAGGCTGACGTACTTGAGCCGGAGAAATGTCCACTCCCCAGGGAGGTCGGCCCGTTCTTTCCACTGCTAACAGGAGGAGAAAACATCTACAAGACAAACAGAGCGCATATTACCTCTGAGAGCACTGACACTGCAGACAGCAAGACACATCTCTGCAGAAACATCACTGCTGCTACACATGAAAAGCTTCATTCCAAAACTCCGGGCCTATAAAAGCTGTTGCCAGATTCTCAACACATTGCAACGTTACTAGGAAATATCATCCGTTTAAGGGTTATTCAAGGTTCTTTTTTTTTATCTTAGAGTATTTATTTCTGCTTTTCAAACAGTAGATGCCTTGTTGTTGATAGGAAACCACTTGAGAATCAACAGTGACCAGGGCTGGGTATCATTTCAAATGTTTTTAGTACTAATACTAATAAAATGCCTCAGTTTTGGAGCAATATAGCAAAAAATGTTTTCAAAACTTTTCTTAAAAACATGTTTTTCACTTAACAAAAGAGATTCACGTTACTGTTGTTTTTATAGGTGTAACTTTGAGGTAAATACAGTTGGTTTTTTTTATTGAAATCAAACAGTGGCTGGACAAAATCACAGTTTTGCAAGTCCCAGATAAGTCTGGAACTTTGGCTACTGAAGCAGGTAATACCAAAGTTAAGTAACACGAGAAAGCTCACAAGACTAAGTCAAGTCCCAAAACTTTTTTTGAAATTTTAAGTCAGTTACATTCATGACTTGCGTCCAGCTGTCCTCCTGAGACGAAGTAACACAGCCCTGCTCCTCAAGTGCCATTGCCACGCTTGTTTCCTAACTCCTTGCCCTACCCACTGATTACCTAAGTCAGGTGTGTTCAGCCAATCAGAAGCTGGAAGATACCATTTCAGATGAAGGCGAAGTGGAGGATTCTGATTGACTGAACACACCTGATCCAGGTAATCAGCATGAGAACCATTTCAGGAAACAGGAATAAATGTGTTGACTTTTAAACCTTTAAAGCAACAGTATATAACTTTTTTTGATTTTACAACAAATATTCTCCAAACCTTATTGTAATATGGAAAAGTATTGTTTAAATCTTCTGCGATCCAAACTAAACGGCCTGGCAGAAGTGCAGAGATATTCCTGTCTGAAGGTTTGTGAGCGAGGCTCACCCTTCTGACCAATCAGAGAAGACTAATTATTTCTGCTTGACTGGTTTGTGGCTTTTCATAGGACTAATACTTATAGGGCTGTGCAGAAAGAAGTGGCTTGATTTTTAGTTTCATGCTGCCACTAGCTTAACTCTTAAAAGTTGTATATTGTGCCTTTAATCAGATTTTAGCTTCTTAACAAATAAATTAACTTAATCTTTTTGGGGGGGGTTATTCTGAATAGCTGTACACAGTACAGTATGTACACAGCAATGTGGAGGATTATGCTGTAATTATTTTACTTTTTGTTGATTGGTTAACTGGTTAATTAGTTTTATTAGATGATTAATTGACCTGAGCCACATGCTGGTAGATTAGTACAGCAGGTTACTCATTATTATTGTAGGGATGCTATTGAGCCCTGGTCTCAGTGTTCAACAACAGCGTTTAAGTACCTCCAGATGAGCAGGATGGTGCCTTTCATCACCTCAGGTGTGTGGATGGCTGAAAGTAAAGCATTATATAAAGCTCTGCCCTGTTCTCAGTTGAAACTCACAATGCAGCTACAGTCCTACTGACTACACTTGTTGCTCTAGTCGCAGTTGCCATGCTGTGCTGAGGATCACAGGCATAAAGATTGGCATTTAAGACTAATGTACTGTGGTGCAATTGTATAGTGATCTTAGGTTTAATTTTATTCATTAATTTCTTTGAATAGATAAAAGCTAAATGCTAAGCTAGCAGTTTCCAAAGCAATTTTTTAATTTTGTTTTACATATTTTTGTAAAGTTCTGGTATAAACTTTTTATGCAATGCACAATTCCCAGAGATGAGGGACAGCGTTCTGGTGTCCACAACAAAAACAAAGACAAATTGATTGTTGCATGTCATTTTCCATCCATACTTCCAGTATTATTTTACCTAAAAGTGACTAAAACAATGCTAATGAAACAGTTTTACATTTTGGGGGTCTCAGGAGGCTACAACATGTCATGTAACTTGAGTCCACTTTGTGGGTGCTAGCTTTTGGTGCTATGATCATCAGTGCTAATGACACATTGTGGTCTGCACCCAAAATGTATAGATATTGAGGTTTGATACCCAGCTGTAATGATCACACATCGACTCTTAGTCTTATTTTACAAAACACATTTTTGGAAAGCAGAAAAATAATTTTTGGTTCCACATCTGTGAGAAATAAACAGCATCCAATCACTCAAACCACCTTCTCACCTTTGTGAACAATAGGTTTTCATTCTACCGTTTCACTTTTGCCAAAATTTGGACGGCTCATTTTGGAATGAAACACTTATATTATATCTACTTCATATCTGACTTAAACATATGAGATAATCATCAAAACTAGTTACCATCTGCTCTACATATCTACAGGAAAATCAAGCCCACATTAAGACAGACACTGAAGCTGAATACTGATCCTTGCTGTGGTACTGTATGAGCTACTGTAAAGCTTTACAAATACAAAACAGTTCACGGTATCAAAGTGAGACATCTGACCCTGACAGATAACCTCTCTGGATAAACATCAGGCCTGTGTGTCGGCGTGTTTGATGACATAATCTCAGTGATTGTGAAATAAGCTTCACACTTTCAGATGCTAAAAGCTTTCCAGGAATTTAGATTTTGAGGGGGTTTTTTTTCTTTTGAATACAACCCTGACTAAAAACAATAAATACCTGGTCTGTCATTGATCTTAATACAGCTAGTGGGGCCTGTGCAAGTGTGTGCGTTGGATACGGAGGCTGCTTTGTGTGATCAATCTCCCCTCACAGCTGCAACAAATAGAGAGAAAATACACGTTTTGGGAGATAACAGACCTAACTCTGATCATCAGCAGGTTTATCGATACCCCAGTCCAACCAGTTTGAGCTGCTGGTGTTGGCTTGTGGGTGTGTTAAGCCAGATGATGGCATAAATTAATGTTCAGCCTGCGTTTAGAATGAGACGAGGCATTTTTGCTGCTGCTGCTGCCCTCCTTTGTTTGAATTTTTTTTTTTAAAGAAATACACTGATCAATACTTTTACAATCATGGGAAATGCCTGCTTTTATGTTTGTTTAAAATCATAATCCTATGACATACAGTTAGTTGAGAGTGTGTGTGTGTGTGTGTGTCACTAATGATGAATTTCCTTAAATGTTATTAGAGTTTATATCGTTTTATCTCTATAATATTACAGCAAAACTGTTTATGGTATACACAAGGCAATGAATATGTACAATATACTGTATATTGTATTATTACAATACTGCGGACAAATGTTCTGAAAGAAATGTGGCTATAACAATATTACAATATTGTATGATGTTCTCACAGTGACTGACAGGTGTCTGTGCTACTGAAAATTAATCTTGTGATCTTATTGTAATCTTTTCTTTATAAATATGACTCTAACATTACTATAATATCATTAAGGTGACATGAAAACTTGTATGTATGTTATCACTATCTAAACTATACATATGTGTTTTGCTACCTCATGTAGGTATATTATTTATTACAGCTCTAAATTCTGACATAACTGTACTTTTTACTACATGCCTTTTGCTGAAAATGTCACAATTAAAGCTTTATAATATTTGTATGTATAATGTTTGAATTTCCTATGATATCTTTATATGTGTGATACTCCCACACAGTCTCTTACAGTGAGCATGAAGGCCTCAGCTGTGATCTTATGAGATTTGTTCATTGCATTAACATTCCTAGAGGGAGTGTAAAGTACATTTATGGGAATTTCGCTCCTGTTTTGCAGCTCATGCAGCGTCGCCAGTCTCATTCTTGTAACACTTATATTTTCAGATAAAGCGCCTCCTGTGATATTCCAATAATAATCCTTATACAGTTACTTTCACTGTGCAACAGCTCAGACCAGGTGTGATTCTGCATTAACTTTAGTGGAGATATGCAATAGTCAGTATCAGAGGTAAATTAAGTGATTTGCTCTGATACTGCATCACATGCCTCATTCCTGCAGCACTGATATTTTTTTGAAATGTCCACGCTGTCTGTCTACTTTTCCACAAGATTAATGTAAATCAGTTTTTTTTCTTTTCATTTAGGGGTGTTTCTGTTGTTGTTGGGTGTTTTTTTCTCTCTCTCTCTCCTCCTCTTGAGACCAAAGTTGCTCCCAGAGGAGGAGAGGCGCAGAGAAAACATGGCCCAGAGCGGGGACACTAAATTTTCTGTCCGTCAAGTTAACAACACACAGGCTGTTCTCAAAAAAAACAAAGACAGAAAAGAAAAACACAAACTTTGAAACGGAGTCATGAGTTTGGGGATTTTAACAGCCTGCTGCAGGAACATTTAAACTGCGAGGAGTGAGTGTGACACATGCATGTCTGTTCGGCTGCCTGCCTGCCTGCCTGCCTGTCTTATCTGTCTGTCATGCAGGTTGATGATTCAACATCGAGCCTTTCTGCATCTGAAATGTTCTGTACAACACGGTGCAGCGTGCGAGGAGTAGCCTAGAAACTCACACAGACAAGAAGAAGAAAAAGCAAACAAAAGAAACATTTTCTAAAAGCCTATCATTGGAATAAAATCAGGCTACACATAAAGGAAAAAAGGACTTAAAATGAGATATACTACCATGGATGTTGGGAACATTTTCAAATCGCTGTTTCGCATCTATAAGACAACAAAATTACTAATGCAGCATCACAATTCTCTGCACAAACACACACACAAACAAAAATGAAATTACAAAACCAACAATATGCACTGACTTTTCTGCAAGTTACTCTACATAAACACACAACTTTTTTTGTGCAAATAGTTAAAAAGACTGAGTGAAGACTAAAATATGCAGGTTTCCGTGCAACTCATATACAATCAAACCTAAACAGTGGTCGCTGTATGAAGCTTACAGGACGCGTTTGTTTTTCCTCTACGGCTTCTACTCTTATGATACTGGTGTTTCTAGTCACATTAACAACAAGAAGAAGATGGATTTCCTTACCGCACTGAAATCCAGTAAGTCACTCAGTTCCTTGTCTGTTCCCAAAGCTGCCATCCGCTGTTGATGATGCATTTTAGCAAAATCGCACGGACCTACAAACATGGGAAAAAAATGGAGAGATAGATAGAAGAGGATAGGTAGACAGATTGATAGATGGAGAGATAGACAGTGGAAGAGAACAGAAGAAGAAGAAGAAGAGGAAGACCTCGGCTTTTTTTTGCGCACCGTTCCGCTCCCGGATCTCTTTTCCTCCACAGCGAAATAAATCCAGAAAAACAACCTCAAAGCCTCGATCACAAATCTAGTTTTCTTTCATCCTCGGAGCACGGGCTCAGTCCCGGGTTCCTGGTTTGGCAGCAGGAAATAAATCGCAAGAAAAAAAAATGACAGGAAATAACATAAGGAGGAGGTGGTGGTGGCGGGGTGGGGGGGCGCGACAGGACGGGAGTCTTTTTCGCGTGGGTTTTGGTGTGTTTTCCCCAAAGCCAAAGAAGTCCGAGCTCTCCGCGTTAAGACGCAGTTAGTCCGCCGCGGCTGACTGTCAGGCTCTCACACGATATAAATAAATAACACGCTGTGTCTGGTCGAGCCTCTCCAGGAGGAAAAAGATCACCTCACAAATGTGTAGTGGCTGTTTTTGCATGTGTGTCAGTGGAAGAGTCCAAGCAGGGTGTGCGCTGCTCCTGGCCGGGCTGAGGGTGCCCTCCGCGCGGCTGCGGGTACTGAAGATCCCCGTGTACGCAAACGCAGGACGGATGATCCCATGTGCGTCTGGCACAGCCTCAGTGCGATAAATGTGTTGGTGCGGCCACCTAGCTTACATTCTCGTCCAACACCGCCGCGCTAAGCACAGAGCTGCAGCTGCTGCTGGTGCTGCTACAGAAGAGAGCAGAAAATCAGAAAGAAAAATAAATCAATTTGAAAGAAACATTTTTTCAATTGATTGATAGGCTTGCTGGTGCGGTGATTGGCTGATTTGATTTGGACTGGGTTAATAAGGCTAATTAGGGGGAAAAAAAGGTGATTTTCTTTGGGGAACTGTAATGATCCTTGAATCTAGACAAAATAAACTTTTTTTATTATTTAACATATATTTATATTCTATATATATTTACATATGTTGTTTATTTCATAATTGTGTATTTATCTTTTATTGATTTAGGTGATTAGTTTTTCAAATAATCAGTTATGTTAAGTCTCCATCTGTCTTTTATGCATCTTTATGTAATTTTGGATGATAGCTTTTCTGCTTTTTTATTAATTACACTAGAAAATGCATTGGAAGTGTAGTGCTTGACCTGCATGGTAACCACAGCAGCAGCAAAACCCTCCTCTCTGGAAATACTTTGGAATACTTTTTTTTCTTTTTTTGTGCAGCCCACAGCCTGCAGGTATAAAATGACTGGCCTATTTCTGCAAATTACACCCTGCATGTGCAGGTTTCCCTCGCAGAGAAAAGGCCAGCAAAAGCATGCAGGTGCACAGCATCGCATAAAGGCTTATTTGTTGCCATATAAAGTGGTCCTGCCTGCTGGCCCCTTCACAGCCCTTCACCCTCAAACAAACTAAAAGCCGTGTAACAGCTCGTACAACAAGTGTAAAATACAAGAGCACAAGGATGTTTTAATGTGTGAACAATGTCCCTGATGCTCTGAGATGAATTTCGACTGTTTCGGTGGTAAAAGTGTTGATGGGACAATCTTGTCAGATATGAAGTGGACAATAAACACACTACAGCACTCTTTATCTACTTTTTCAAGCCAACACAGACCTGACAGACACGGTATGAAAAGACCAACTCCAAGAGTGACTACAAGACAAGCAAAGACTGTCCCAGTCTCAAAGTCCGTGTCATCTGGTTTTGGCAATTGAGTAACTGCAAATTTAACAGGGAATTCACGTAAGTACTAAGGTGAGTCCTGCCTTATTGGCTAATGGAGACCCAAAAATCTTCTCAATAAGGGACTGATCAACTCTTTTTTAGTGAGGAAGTGAAACCCAGAAGACCACCTAACATGATACTGCAGGTAGAATGAAACATGGCTGTCTGAAAGGAAGGTAATCATCAGCATGTTAAGTTTGGAAAGTTAGATGAAATATATAGGAAACATGGAAAATATAAGTCATTACATGAGAGAATATCCATTATCTATCCATTAAATTTCCTGAATTTCTGCATAAACTGGTCATGAAATGTGAGCTGACAAAACACAAACACAGTCTTTCATGTCTTTATTGAATATACCCATTAAACACAGAGTGATGGTGGATAAACTAAGTGAAACACTGGACTTCTGACGGCACTAAACACCAACTGAGGTCAGGTGTTAGCAAACCTGGAGTCCTGGAGTCCAATCAATGAAATGAGAATCAATGAAATTTACTTTTTCTTGCCTATTTACTGCTTAACGTCGCAAGAAGAATGCTGGAGTCGATCTTGATGTCAAAAACTATTTCTGATTAAATAAAGCTTAACCAACTAACATACTGTCAGACTCATCTTCTGTTGAGGTATATTCAATACATATGGAGCATTTAAGCCTCTACTAGCTCATCATTTTGGTTTAACACAGTTATTTTACTGAACTTTACACGCACCTAATTAGCTTGCTATTAATAATTAATCTTCCTCTTATGTGGTATAGACCAAAACCAGAATTATATTGTTTCTCTATGTATGTAGCATGCGCACATACAAAATTTTTGCTTACCCTGTAGCTATTACAACTTTATAGAGCAATAATACTGTATGTAATGTAATATGTAATGTTTCTATAATGTTAGGATTAGTTGTCTCTAGCCATTTGTACAAATGACCAAAATTAGTAAGTTTTAAAAGAGAGAATAAAGAACAAAGAAAGACAAAAGAATAACACGTTTTAGGTAATCTGTTGGATCTGAATGAAGATCACCAGGTTTACTTCATCTGTTTACTTGTGGCAGAGATCAAGAAGACATCTACTCTCTGTGGCTAATACTATATGAGACACCCACACATTAGCACAAACCATTCTCTTTCTTCATTTCTTTTCATGGACCTACAGTAGATGACCTTAAATGACATCTCAAACTGACCTGTCATCTTCTCGCTGCTTTTCTTTCGTTATCAGCATGTGAACTCAGGGAAGAGTTACATAATATGCAAGAAAACAGATCCTGGTTTAGTCTGAGTATTTTAACCTTGAAAAGGAGTAGGAACACACAGTAATGGTCTGACACAAAACACAGTACGTTTGTTAAATTTGGGTTAAAATCATCCTTGATAGATAGAGTGTTATTGCATGATGAACTGGAAACAAGGGTGAATTGGGGGCATAGTTCCTGCTGTGAGTCATTTAATGGGATAACTGGATATTTTAGAAAATATAACAGAAAATGAGATAAGAAGTAGAAAACTAACACATTTTAGTGCACAAAGGTTACACTGTAAAAATGTTAACAGCGCTTTAGCCTTAAATGAGGAGTTGTTATAATGTAAATAGTTAACATTCATTAACTTTTTTTTTTCCCATGAGTGAGAGTAACTTATTTAAGTTGGTTATTGACTAAACGTAAAAGTTACTTTCTTTTGTGCTTTCAGGAGTTCACTGAATATTTAGCACTGTAAAAATCTATGAAAGAAGCTATGTTTGGAGCTATTGCTTGATGAACAACAGTTTCCCCACTATTAAGCACTTTAAAGCGTCATTTGTCTGGAAATTAAAACTATCAACCCACAGAGGGCTGAATTCAAAGACACCTCGAAAATCAAAGTGAAGAAATGATGTTGCAGGCAAGTCCAATTTGCTGAAAAATTTCATTGCAGAAACTCAAAATCATGTATGCATGCCTGACAACTTCGGGCCATGCTCTTTATGAGGCGATGGATGGTGTCCTGGGGGATCTCCTCCCAGATCTGAGCATCACTGAGCTCCTGGACAGTCTGAGGTGCAACCTTGCTGTGTCAGATGGACCAAAACATAATGTCCCTGTTGGATTTAGGTCAGGCGAGCGTAAGGGCCAGTTAATGATATCAATTCCATAATCCTCCAGGAACTGCCAGCATACTCTTGCCACATGAGGCCAGGCATTACTGTGCACCAGGAGGAACCCAGGAACCCACTGCACCAGCATAGGGTCTGACTATTGGTCCAAGGATTTTCTCCCGATACTTAATGGCAGTCAAGGTGCCGTCTAACCTGTAGAGGTCTGTGCATCCCTCCATGGCTATGCCTCCCCAGACCATCACTGACCCACAACCAAACTGGTCATTCTGAATGCTGTTCCCCCTGCCACACCCAGTCTAGCCCCCCTCCATTCAGTAATATTTATTGTTTGTTTTTCTTTAATAAACCTCCAAAACTCTTCTGCCTTGTCTGGCTTGCATTTCTGGGTCGTATAGACACAGTCGTTACAGAAAACTACAAACATTAATGACTGTAAGATAAACATGACAGGAGTAAATTTCAAATGTGATGATGGTGGTGGTCAAAGAGATAGTAGGGCTGAGTCAGGCTGAGTAGGACTTAATGGTATAAACACACGCGCACACACACACACAAAAGTTCGCACTCCTGCAGAGAAGCTGTGCACTAAATGCATGCAAGCACTTATGCATATTCATTTTTTTTTCTTTCTCACACACACAGAAACACACGCACACACACACACTCAGCCCCTCTGCGGTCGCTAACAGTGTATTTTTGCCAAACACCTGTGTAATTGTACAGCTGTGGAGAATGCTGGGAAAGGACCGGGGGAACTGAACACCGCACAGCTAATACCCTTTGATTCCACCCGGATCACTGAGTGTGTGTGTGTGTGTGTGTAAGTATTTAAGTGTAAAAGTGTGTGAAAAAGGGAGGATGAGTGAATGAGTTTTGGCCCAGGTTTGTTTTGTGTATTTATGTTGTGTGTGTATGTGTGTATGTGTATTATCTGCCCCCAGTATCAGCATTCTGGAACATTCCTCCATTCTCCTCCTCCTCCAGCTGATCTCATTGAGCCCCCTCTTTCTAAAAAACACCATCCACCACTGAGGAAGAAGCCACTGTCACTTTTTTCTACAGAGTTGTTATTTTTGAAAATGAATTTTAAACTTCTCTTTCATGGGAAAACATAGTACTTTTTATTCTTACAATAGGCTAACACCCATTTCTCAATACAGAGTTCAGTTTTTCAAGACTCTGCACCAGTGCACCACTATTTCAAACACATCTCAGGATTAACTCGTGCACAAGGAATTAACAGGTAGATTTGCAGTATGGATCACTATTGTCTTTGAAATATCTCTTACATATTTGGTATCATTGTCATTGTGTGCAAAGTGTTTTTGTACATCTCTGATTTCATTCTGCTGTTGTTTCCATAAAGATTAGTGAGCGTGTTCCAGAAGCAGCCATGCAGCCCAAGCCATGATACTAACTTCACTGTGCTTCACAGGTGAGATTTAAATCTTTTTTTTGCCACACTTTTGTTTTCTCATGGCTTTGGTCCCATCAGTCCATAAAACATTGTTCAGAAACATTTAGGACTCACCTCTGCACTTTTTTTGTAAATTCCAACCTGATTTTATGATTCTTACTGCAGCTCTTATGGTAATGACCTCTACATTCCTACTTATGAAGTCTTCTTTGAATAGTGGATTGTACTATCAACCCTGCTCTGTGGAGGGTGTTATGTCACTGACTGTTGTTTTTGTGTTTTTCTTGACTTCTGTCATCAACTGTTATTAAGTTGCTCAGTACACCAGTGGTTTCTTTCTTTTTCAGGAAATCCAGGAAATTGTTGTATTGGCTAATTCAAATAAATAGTGTGGTCTCTGGAAATGTCCTGCAGGCCATGTTGTGTCAGACATCCAGCATCCAGAAGGAAGGAAATCCCAGAAGGAAATGTCATCAGAAACTTTCCACCTCCAAGAGAATTTGAGGAATGGGGAACAAAAATTAAGCGCATCTTGGGATGTACTATAAACCATTATGTGACTGAAAGAGAAAAGTGAAATGCCTCATTGTCCTTCTTTCCTCACCTGACACAGTTCTTTCATAGAAGTCATCAAGAATTACAATGACTAACTAGGTGTTACTGCATTTAAACTTAGCAGAATGTAAGAACCCACGGTCAAATGTATGTCCAAAACCTAATTTGACTTGCTGTGAATTGGATTGTTGAAAATACATGTGAAACGACCTGTAAATACATAGGTTCGTGTTTGATGAGAAAGCAGTACATAGATATTAAAAGAAGAAAGAAAAGTGGTCATTGAATGCAGTTAGTGCAATGAAAAGGATCCATCGTTTAGTCCACAGTGACTGTGACTGAAAACGTGAACTCCATATGTGCGTTACAGTAACGGTTGCAACAGTGTTTCTTAAACACTGCAAAAAGACACAATAGAGGATCGGTTCACATTTTTTTCAAGCGTGTCTTGAACAACAGCAACAACAACAACAGTCAGGTGCTCGTATGAAGACTGAAATAGATCTTACTTGCAGCCATCATTCCTTCTGTTCATACTGCCCATCAAGAGATCAAAAGTCACAAAAATTAACTCAAAATGTCCTCAACAATGTTACTTTGCTGAGTTGCAGTGAAATCAAAGTAACAGCAAGAGGGTGTGATTTTGTTATAGGCTGCAACTTTGGAAGATACCCACTTAACATGCCTAATTTGTAAGGTTAACACCATATATTATCTTTTAAATATGTTTCTTCGCAGATGAAGGATTGTGGTTTTTGGGCCTTGTCACTATAGGAAGCATCTTTTGATTGGACAACTTAAAGTCCTGTATTAACAGGAGGAATGATTGCAGTGAGTAAAATCTGTTTCATATGGGCATCAGACTGTTGTTTTAAGACACACTTGAAACGATGTGACCCCGCCCTTTGAGCTCATCACATTGTTTCATAAGGAGGGAAGTAAAGAAGTTACCATGCCTTCACACTGAACTTGTTTATTATGGTTTAAACTAACTCATGCATTCCTCACTTTGGTTTGATTAGTTTCAGCTGCTGTGAATTTTGCAACCCTATCAGTAGACAAGAAATTCACAGAACCCCAGATCATGTTCTTTGCCACTGCTCTTAAATTCTGGATGTTTTTACACATGGCAACTATAGTATGATTTAGATTAGTAAAAGATTATGGTTATGACAAATGCACTAGAAAGACAATGTTTAGGGTTAGGAAACTAACATAGATAGTGCTAGGTACAGACTGTAGTTACAATGTTAGGGGTTAGTGTATGAAAGCGTTACAGTTGAAGTGGGATGTGAATAAAATGGCATGTTACGTTTCCATCCACCAGCCCAACCTCTACAACCTTATTTTCTGCCTATTGTATAGGGCTTACCACTAAACATTAAAACAATTAAGACAGTTATGAATGAAAAGTGTATAATATAATTATATAAATATAATAGACCACAAAATGAAGTAATTGTGAAGATACATTTTGGTATCCTGTTAACTCGTGTGTGTTTGTGTACCACACAACACTTCAAGAGGAATAAAAAAGGGTTTATGAATTTCCAGCCATATGTCTGACATGTTTTCTAAAAACAAGACTTTTGCTTGTTTTAGTAATGACCTAGACATTCCCAACTGGAATGTGACTGAGCCGCCCCACCTGCTCACTACGGTAAAAGTGACGATTATTAACAGTTAAGGATGTGAAAAGTAACTGAGGCGCTTTTCATTTGGAGAAACTCAGCAGGTGTCAAATCTCATGTGTTTAATCTTCTCTCTTGCAAAATTCTTTGGTCTGTGTGAGTCTGTGAGGGTGGATGTTTCTAGAAGGTGGTGTGCATATGTGTGTGTGTGTGTTTTCCCTGGCCTGTGTGTGTTTTTGGGGATAAGGAGGCGGGTGCCAAGCAGGTGGTAGCAGTGGTTTACACAGGTGTCTCCAGTATGTACGTACTGGATATGCGTGTGTGATACTGTGTGTGTGTGTGAGGGAGAAAGTGGGAGAAAGAGCTTGAATGAGGCAGATGGGGTCAAGTTCAGGCCACTTCCTTTTCTTTTATAAAGTAAAAGTTGTTCTCTCTTCTGTTCACTGGTGTTTATGTGCTTGTTGAATTTGCCCATAAGAATTATTCTACGAGAAAGTTGAATAAATGTCTGTAAATCACTATAAAATTGGTTACACAAGACGACAAGAAGTGGAAAAGTTGAATCAAATTGATTTTTTAAAATAAATCTTATGGCTTATTTTGTGTTGTTATGCCAAGCTTTTTCATGATTTATGACCGTAGTTAGTTGGGCTTTATTCAATCAGGAAAAGTAATTGAGATTGAGATCTCTTTTTCAAGCAAGATCTAAGAACAAATTGTAAAAATTCTGTATACAAATTTGGAACACGACAATACAATTCATTCGTCCAAAAAATTATCAAATGAAATGAATCAGCAATTTGACTTAGTGGGCTTAACAGTCTGTACAACAACAACACCTTCCATCCTTAGACCCTTCAATAAGATAAGGAAAAACTTAACAAAAAAACTCATTAACACAAAAAAATATGGAAGCAACCTGAAAAGAGGCAGAGGAGGGATGCCTCTTCCAGAACGGACAGACGATTCAGGAAATTGAACTTGTGTGTACAGAGTAGAGCAACTTAATAGATTTATATTATAGACAATGATATAAACATTATAATAATTGATGCTTTATTATCCCCTTGGGGAAATTCTTGTGGACAGGCAACTGTATTTAAGGTGCCAAGGGTTCAGGGTTCAGTGTCCTGGGGCATCTTAACTTGTGACCAGGAGGAATCAACCACCAATCCCTGGGTTCATGGACGGCTACAGTCGAGCATGGAGGTGAAATGTTGTGGGGATACTTTGCTGTTTTAGGGTCAGGGCAACTAAATAAATGAGGGGGAAACATGAATTCCGCTCTCTACCAGAGAATCCTGAGGAACTTCAGGTCATCAGAGCAGCAAGACCGTGGACCTCATTCACAAAGTGTTCTTAAGAAGAAAGGTCTTCTTAATAAACACTTAACTGCCCATACTGACAAGACTGCAGAGCCATGGCGGGGCATTTTGCTATGCTAAACAGGATCAACTAGAACACACTTTCAGCTTACAAGGTTGATGGGATTCATCAAAATAAAAACAAAGCTACAAGCAAATTTGCAGTTTAAGAACAGGTTATGAATTTGACATAGATTTTTCTTACGACTTTTCTTAAGAACAAGTTTAAGAGTTTAGGAGTGGCCTGGTCAAAGTCCGGTACTGAACTAGCTTTTAAGTTCAGGGGTTGATTACTTTTTCACATGGTGATAGAGGTATTAGATAACAGGAGGGTGACCAATATTTTTTCAGAGCACTGTACAAACTTTGGTTGCTTCAGACCTTCTCCACCTTCAAACCTTTCATTACTCAGTGAGCTTGTTGTCACCAAAGAAGACTAAGGGCATTTTCACACCTTAGTACGTTTTGTCTGGTCCGAATCACTTGAAGAGTTTGTAAATTTGCAGCATTTTCCCCTCAGTTCAGTTTCTTTTCACACAGAGAAAAATCCAAGTGCACAAAAACACTTCAAATTACTGCATGTTTCTGTGGTATGGTATCTCTTGCACAGTAATCCAACCAAATGTCTGTGAGGCGCTGCACCTTCTTTCGACATTGTTTGTCCACGATTCATCCTGCTACATATTTTGGATGTACAAACCAAATAAATTTGAATTTACATATAGTCCAATGCCCTCCAATGATGTGATTCATAGCTATTGGTCCTGTTTTGGGTTAGTATGCTCTCTCACCAGGAGGACCACACCTGAAATCTCTAGATGATTCAGATCAAGACCATCTCTTTATAGGAGCAGTTGTTTTGGTGCAAACCCAACTTTGGTTACTGTGTTCACACCAGACAAAAAAAAACATTTCAAACAGACTAAAGCCTGTAGATGTGAAAGCAATCTAAGACTAGTGGTGGACACCCTTGACTTGACATTATAACAACCAGCCATGCTCTCAAATATGACATTCATTCCTACCACTAAATAGAAAATCAGTGAAAGACATAAAAAGAGGTAGCACAAGAAGTGAGTGTCTTTGAATACACTTGAATGCAGGCATCCAGATGTACAGTAGGTAATCATATGTGATCTGTTTTCTGGACTAATTGCAGTAAGAGTGTAAATCATATGCAAAACATGTTGCAGTTATTTATTCTCTTTCCACGCTATAGTGTTCATTATATGGCTAGTTTGGCAGTTGTTACACAATGCATTTTCACAATTAGCATCCTAATATCAGGTTTGTTGTCATCAGCATCACCTTCACCACTAGTTTCATTATCATGATTCCTGCCAGCTTCATTATCATCCTAAGACAGTCATCACCACCACCATCATCATCATTAGTCATTGGTTTAATCAGTATCCTAAGGTTTGCCATCATGATCATTGTTATAATCATCATCATCCGTGATTATCCTGATAATTATCATCATCATTGTCATCATCAGTTCCATCAACACCCTAACCTGAGGTTTATCATCCTCACTATTATCTTCATCATCACCATCTCTCTTCAAGCTCAATGTCCATTTCATTGTTGTCACGCCACAGCCTTGCTGCTCATACTTCATCATTCCCATCACGCATCACTTTAATCATGACGATCATCATCAGGCCGTCTATTCTACATGAGATTCACTATCATCATCATCATCGTTGTTATTTTTGTTCCGTTGTTGTCTGTTGTTCTTTTCTCTCTCCTCTGTCCACTCACCCCAACCGGTCGAGGCAGATGACCGCCCACCCTGAGACTGGTTCTGCTGGAGGTTTCTTCTGTTAAAGGGAGTTTCCTCTCCACCGTCACCTAGTACAGCTCATCACCTTTATCAACATAAGAATAGTATTCATAATCAACGCAATCTGTTCTCATCATCATTGCTCTAATATAACAACCCCCCTCCTCACAAAAAATCCCCCAAAATAACAGCCGATTATTTTTTACCTTCTTTTGATTTATTAACTTTAAATGTAGGTTGCCCTGTTCAACTCCAACTTCTGCTGACTGGATGTGGACGGCTCGCAGCAGCCGTGTGGGAGCACATTTGAATGTAACTATTGTGCTTAAGTGCAACGTTGAGGGGAATGTGTGTGTGTTTGTGTGTTGAGAGTTTTAAAAGGAAGGCAGAGGTGCCAAGTCAGCAAACAGAAAGGAGAGAGAGAGAGAGTAAAGTTGAGAGATATTCTGGGAGAAGGAGAGAGAATGACCTACAGTTTGTGTGTGTGTGAGGAACGAGAGAGAAGGCAGGAAAGGTAAAAATAGAGGAAAACAAAGAGAGAGAGAGGAAGATGGGGAGCAGTCTAAACCAGGGATTTTGTTGGTCTTTACCATACTAAAGCACAACACACACACACACACACTCAGAGATAGATGTGGAGAGGTGGTTTCAATCTGCCACCACATGCAGCCTGGCCAAGACTGCAGCTGAGGTCTGCTCTTTATGGTGTGTGTGTGTGTGTGTCTGCAGAGCTGTGGTGTACTCAGATGCTATATAAAAAGAACAGAACCAGTTCAGTGGCAAAGCGCGGACTCAACTGCTTCTGTAGTGTGAAGTGTGTAGTTGCCACAACATACTGTATACACACTCAGTGCTCCCCTGCGGGTGTACTCAAACTTACAAACGTACTTTAAACTGTAACGCCTGGCAGTTAAAATGGCAACAATTGTCGGCCATCAGTCGACTTGTTCAAGTAAAGATGTGTAAATCTTTCGCTGTGAATTCAACTTGGGTGAACTTTGACCTGACAATTTACTCCACGGATCAATACCAAACTGCTTTGACAATGCTGAGAGCTGGAGATATAAGCTATATAAGTAGTGTTAACAGAGAACAAGCCAACAGTCATTTCACACACAATGTCTATATCACAATTTAAACAAATACACAATCTTTTTCTAACCTTAACCAAAGTGCTTTACTTGTCTACACCACAACCTCACACAGGACTCTGGACTTGAACTCAGGTCTGTGGTGTGTCAGTTCTGCACATTACACACCTGCCATCCATCCTTCCACCTTAATCTAGTAAGAAATGAGGTCTATCACACAGGCATCCTAACTTCCCAAAAAATGAAACTTTCTTCACTTCAGGATAACCAATCCTAACGTTTGCCTTTCCACAGCAGTGTTAGCTTGTTTAATCCATAGGTACGGCTCCTCTTTTATTACTTTTGCACAACCAGCGAAATATCAACAGGTAGAACTTATTCATTGAGAGGCTTGTGGACAGGCTCTATTGATGTGTTTCTGATTGATGACAATATGCTCATTAGTACATACAGGCTATTCTAGACCATGAACCTGCATATGACGGAGACTGTGTAGATTATTTAGGCCCACTTTCTCTCTTTTATCTGCTAAGTTAGCATTGTTTCTACAGTTGTTATCAACACATCTAACTCGAAGTTATTAATTAATTAGTATGTTTGAATGAGAGTATCTAGTGGGTTATAAAATAACTTGGCAAGATAAGATGAGAAAAATATTATCAGTTGCCAGGTATCAGACATAAATTGATAATCAATGTTGGATTAAGTATTTGGTATTTCCTGATCTGAGATAAGATAGGATTCCTAAAGTCAGATAGGATATGCTTCAGTAATACCAAATTCAAACTTAATTTAGCGATCACCAGTGCGATCAGTTAGCCTCTGAGAGAGCTGAGAATAAACTTGATTTCAGTGAAATCATTTATCACACTTTCTCTGAATCAGAGTGAACTTGGCAGCAGACCTGATCATTCAATCATATCCCTCTACCAATGAGGAAAGCGTCTGAATCAGAGGCCATTGTCTTCTGATCTGCTTTTTTATTTCAATTTTGTGTGTTTCACACT
Source organism: Sandelia bainsii (assembly GCA_032362345.1). NCBI lineage: Eukaryota > Metazoa > Chordata > Actinopteri > Anabantiformes > Anabantidae > Sandelia > Sandelia bainsii. Next base: position 20,300,178 of record JAUMHL010000015.1, read on the forward strand.
GTACTAAATCATAAATCCATTGTCTTGCCTAATCAGTCAATACAATTTAGACTCGGTTTAGTTTGCACCATCTACTGTTGGATCACCATGGGGAATATTTATTTTTAACTCATCTCTCTTATAAGGACACATCTTAATGAACAAGCTCAGAGTTTTGGCAGCCATGAACATGAACACCTTCTGTGTGTTGATATTTAAACAAAAGGTCATTTATTGTTGGAAAGCTTAGCTTTCCAAAATCTAATCAGAATATGTGTGGGACTGTGTGTGTGTGTGTCTGTATCTATATATGTGTGTGTTCTAATTGAGCAGATTGCAGTATAATCTCCTGTTGATCCTTTTTTTCTGACCATTAGTTCCCACACAGAACTAATTCTCATTAATTACATTTAGACTTTTCAGAATTATCAGTGCCACTCACTTTCATCCTGTGAAATGTTTACACTCCTGTTTTCTGTGAATTAAGATGAGCGTAGTGTCTGTGTTTCTCTCACTGTTAGTATACTGTTTATTATGTAAGACTGTACTAAATGTAGATACAAATCTGTCAAAAAGGCAATGTCAGCTTCAAAGTTGACATGTGATCTGTTTAGTGGCCCAAAGCCGACAGCTTTGAGTCTTCTTGGGTAACTATCCACAAGCTCTCACACCTGGATTGGGGTACTTTATCCCATTATTCTCAAGCCCAGTTAGATTGGATAAGTGTCTGTAAGCTGCCCTCCTCAGGTCTCTCCAGCTGTTTAATGGAGTTTAAGCCTGGGCTTTTGCTGGACCATTCAAGGTCAGTCAGAGACTTTTCCTGAAGTCACTCCAGTGTTGTCCTTGGCATATGCACTGGATCGTTGTCTTAGAGAAAGTCGAAGTATCGCCCCTGTGTCACTCTGAAGCATGTTTTCTTGAAGCACTTCTCTGTATTTGGTTGTATTCATCCTTCTATCAATCCAACCAGCCTCCCCTGTCTCTGCTGCTGAGAAGTCCCTCTGTTATGATGATAAAGGGAAGACAGAGGGAAGTTTAATACCATCCATATACAGTACATATACTCCCCAAATGAGAACCAAAGAAAGAAAATTTGTGAAGGCCTTTACATTGTTAAAAACAACTTTAAGTTGTTTTTAACTGCTTTGTCTACTCACCATTAATGTTCTTCCAAAAACTATTTAAAACACAGCCAGACACATCCCATCCACTCATTCATATGTTTCTTCATTCCAAAACACTTAGCCGAGATATAAAAAAAAAAAGATCTCTGAAATCGTTAGAATTCTACCAGGAATCTTGCACATCCGCAGTTGACTGGCTTACTTCAGACGGCTGTGCAAACTAATGACTATTCAGAGCATTTGGAGCAAGATTTGTAAAAAATACCAACTGATCCAGGTTGCACAGCAAGGAACATCCATGGTTAATTTAGACTGAAGTTATCCTTTAAAGATGATTTCATCGTGTACTTCATTAACAAAAGTCAAATCAATTTCATATATAGTCACAAATGTTTGTTCAAGTGTTTTAATCTATAAAACTTGCCTCTCTATCTTCAGACCCAATAAAGTCATCACAATCCTGTTCTTATTGCTTCTTTATCCTGACACATGAAACTGCGTTTCTTTCAGTATTGATTATTTACATCCTTATTACCCGTCCTGATTCTTATTAAATCACAAATCGTTAGCATTCATAAAAAGGGAGTGTGTTTATCCAATTTACTAAACAGGAACAACTGTCTGTAAAGACGTATAAGACGTAATCCACAACCAAACGGTTACTGTAGATATATCAAACACAACCAAAACTATCCGCAAAACCAGAGGTAGGTGTGATAAATGTTTTTTTGTAATTTGGGTGAATTGAACCTTTAGTGGGAATACAGTCTGCTGACGAAGTGAAATCCAACCAAGTGTAGGGTACGTAACACACACACACACACACAAACTGTTCAACACACACTGAACCCTTTCTTCCTGGTCCAAGTTGAGATTCCACAATTTATCTTTAATCATGAAAACACTTTTAACCTTCTGACTGACGCACACACACACACACACACACACACACACACACACACAGTATTTCTGTTTTTTGTCACATCCAAACAGTTTGTCACTATCACACACACTGCCACCTGTGGGATCAGCCACAGTCGGTCCGTTCTCTTCCAGAATGTTCCGTCTTGCAGTCAGCATGAACCAAGCACGCACACACACACACACACACACACACACACACACACACACTTAAAGACACAACAATCCTTCATTGTGTAACATGGTTACAGAAAGCATCTGTTGTCTCACAGGCAGAAAAAATAGAGAAGGTTCATGTCACAGGTGGAAACTGTTAAGGATAAGAACAATGTGAAATTTTTATATGAGGCCACACATCAAAACTGTGGTGCTACAATGAAACATTTTCACAGCAGCTTGTTTTTTTCCTTTTTCTGTTCTCTGTTTTAAGTTAGTGTGTATGTCACTGATCATCACCAGCCTTAAAGGTAAATCCAGTAGAAACAGAAGTGCTAATAAGTATGTTTGGTATGTCTTGTGTTCTGTATGAGTTGATATCATGGTTTTTTCTGGTGTTGCACTGTCCAGTGTTGCCATGTCTCCTTAATATCAGCAAGTCTGGACTTGTTATTCTGTAAAGTTGTGAAGTGTAGCAGCTTATTTGGGCTTGCTCCCTGTCTCCTGTCACAGTCCACTATAACTTTCTAATAAAGCCAAACTGTCCAGTTTGTCCTGTTTGACTAGTTTACTGTGAAATACTGGTAAATATATATAAAGAGATGAAGACAGAGAGTGGAAAAGACTGGTTCGACTTCAAGTCGGGGCAACGTGTGAAATACGTGCACATCATGCCGATCACGTCAGTGATAAACATAAAAGAAATGCAGCACCGGGTCGATTTCCAAAAACAGAGAGGTAACACACACACAGAGAGATAGGTTCAATATCCAATAAACAGGGTTAAATAACAACCCACAACCCAAAATCCAAGTCAGAACAGAACAGGGTCAGAATAACAGGAATCACACATGATATCAGGGAGGGTGAGAGGCAGAATGCAGGGTCAGGTCCGAAAACAGGAGCATACACAAGAGATCAGGTCTGAAGAACGGGTGCCGGAAAGTTGCTTCTGTAGACGGGTAAGCAGACAGTCTGGCACATGAGTGAGGCTAGCAGAGCTGCTTTTAAAGGGACATGAACCACAGACCACAGCACTGAGCCAGAGGCCGTGACATCCTGACAGAAAGATAATGTTGTCCAGTGTCTTCCAGACGTGAAGGTGTAGCCAGGAGTTTGCTGGTGCCTGTTTGTTGCTGCAGACTTTGTGGAAGAATATTATTATTATAAATAATAGAATTTTTTGCTCCAGTGAAATGAAAACAGAAGAAATGTTACATAGTGCAAAGAGAAGGTGTGTGTGTGTGTGTGTGTGTGTGTGTGTGTGTGTGTGTCTGCCCTACAGATGTTCAGGTTTGCAGTCAAAGAGAATCATTAACATCACATCAACTAAACATCAGGAAGTGGAGTCACAGAGAGTCATTGCACTCACTGATGTTTAGCAGGTACAATGCTCACCATGTTCATCTTAGTTTAGCACACTAACAGGCCGATGCATCCATTCATTATCCTAACCGCTTGTCGCTCGAGCCTATCCCAGCTGTCATTGGGTGAGAGGTGGGACACACCCTGGACAGGTCGCCAGTCTATCACAGGGCTGACACATAGAGACAGAAAATCATTCACATTCACACCTGGACAATTTAGAGTCACCAATTAACCTGATATGCATGTCTTTGGACGGTGCCCCAACTGAACTCATGGACTCATTTAGACTGTTATTAAAAAAATCAATAAATGTAAAAAACAAAGTAGACATCCTAAAGACTAAGGAGACCAAAGGCAGGGGATCTTCCAGAGAAGCAATTGAAAGAAAGTGAGACAGACAACAGCAGAATTGCTGTACAAGTGATAATAAAAATTAATGAAGGTCTAAGATATAAGGTATTTAGGTTTGGCGACAAATTTTCAATGCTCACTGTATGTGCTAATTCCTTCCTACAACCCTGGGGGCTAAGCCCCCCTTGTCTCTGACGTCCCTGGTCATGTTCATGGATGAGTAGTTAATGAGGCACAAATAATTTACAATTGAGGACAATATACTGTAGTAGACAATAATGACTTACAAGAGGACAGTTCCATGGTACCTAACGGAAACTGTCCGTTAGGCACCAAACAACATGCACTATGATCCACAGTGGGTGCTGTGGAATAAAAGGCAAATCCATACAGTGTATAATTAACTTGAAATGCAGGAAAGGTGGATTTTGAGTTACTTTTAAGCTTACAAATATAATAAGGTACTTTGCTCCAAATGTGGATCCAGAACACATATAGGGTGTCTGCTTCTCATTAACCTTTTACTTTTATGGGTTAACAGTGCATTCCTTTCTGTTGGTCAGAATAGAAAAACACAAACACATATACATGCACATGCCGCTCTAAGGCAAATGAAATGGCTTGTTTCACGTCAACTAATGTTTTTAATAACGTGTGTTTGTACGGGTTGGTGTGTGAAAGAGACACCAAAGCACTTCGCAGAGATTGCAGGCAGCTGCTGGGAAAATACCTTCACACACACACACACACACACACACACACACACACACACACACACACACACACACACACACACACACACACACACACATACACGCACACACATCAGGGCCTTTGAACAACCAGATGTGGCTGTGTGGCAGGTTGTGAGCATCAGTGCTCCAAAAACAGGGTGAGAGGAGGGCTGGGTCTGAGGCTAAACCAGTTAATGGAATACAGATTTCAACAACCTGCTTCTGCCTGAGGACACCCACATACACTGTTAGTCTTAATTCCACTTTGTTACAAGTTGACTACTTATATATGTAGTTTGTCCAAACTCACCAACATAGGAGTTTCCTACAAATTATGCTTGTATATAATTAAACTGCAAGAGAAAATATGTGCTGTAAGAAATGTAGTGTAAAGAGAGTTAACCAAGTGCTTTGGGTGGCTAAACATGGCTAGAAAAAGAAGTATAATAATGCTGTAGTTACTAAACGACTACTATTACTGATCCACAGTGGCGATTACATGCTTGTGTCTCCTCTATTTCCATGCACACAGATTTGCGCTCTAAGGGCCTGATTTCCTAAAGGTTTGCTTGCACATAAACATGCAAACTTACCCACACCCACATAAAATGGTGCAAACGGATCTACTTAGGGTGTGCACTGAAGAGTGCGTCTTTCAAATGTGCAAAATATCACAATGCCATGTGGATTTTACACCTTTGCCTTAATAAATGTGCAAAGTGCAGCCTTTTTTCCTGAGTGCACAAAATACAGGGAGGAGAAAATGCAAGTACATAAACTGAGCACACGCAATATGGTTTATTAAGACTGAAAATGGCTGAAGGTGGCTGTGATCGCATCTGTATTAAATAGGTTTGAAAGGCAAGTGCAATTTGCTTGTGCACAGATGGCAGCTGTTGTTGAGAAGGAGGCATACTATAACAGCCTACTAACAGGACTGCAAGCGAGCACAGTCAAACCTCTCCAGACAATCCAAAATGCAGCAGCGCATCTGATTTTCTGATCAGCCAAAAAAGACACGTCATACACCACCTCATATCAAAAGTCCTCAAGTGAAGAATTCTACACTGTAGTACTGCAGTGCAAGAAAATTGGTTATTTTCATCTAAAGGCCATTCACCAATGTGCCAGTTAAGAATGAATCTGTTTGTACAAGCTGTTGCATGAGGACCATTCTTCCCACATCTAAACATAATTGAGTATAGTTTTATCATTTCTAATAGAAATTGTTTTTTTTATTCTGGATGAAGTTGTTAAATGTCAGTTTCTTCTCAGACTAAACAGGGACTCAGTCAGGAAACAGGTAATTAGCATCTACTGGATTTCACACTCACACCTCCTGGCCGACATATGCACACCTTTTTTAGTGGATAAAGGTACATGTAGGTCTCTTCTCACACTTCACCTTTCAGCCGAGAATAAAACGGTGTAATTAAAAGTCCACACAGTCAATTAAGACTTATTTTGAGGCGTGTGTTCACAGAGCTCATTCTGTCAGTGAGCAAGGGAGAGACAAGAAGAGATGAGGTGTAGGCACACTGAGCTCAGCTCTGCGCTGCAGGAAATGACACGCTTTACATCTCTTCCCTGATTCCTGAACTTCTGTCTGTTCATTTTACTCTTGTCATTCCTGTATGCCACTTATTCTCCTTTCATCTTCAAACTTCCTTCCTTCTTTCTTCGGGCCTTCTTTTCTGGTCCCGTGTTCTCTTTTTCTGAATCCAGCTGTTGCCGCTCTTCCTTTATTTCCTCTGAACTTCTTTTCTCTTTTTGCTTCTTATGTATCCTGGTACAGTAGGTATTAAAGTGTTAAGGAGTCAGTAATGGTTGGAAAACCAATACTGAAACTGTGGCACAAATGTCCACGGTCTCATATTGCAGTGTCAGATTCCATTAGCATTTAATATTCCAAATTGTTTGTGCTTGTGTTGTTTTTTAGTACAACATCAGATAAGCAATTCTGTATATGTAGACATACTGTAAGTCTCCTTCTAGTGACTATCATCAGTATATGTGAGAACAAACACTAAATAATCAAAGTCAAACCAAATGATAATGATAATAATAATAATAACAATAAGATAATAATAATAATTATGTGTATATTAATGTGTATCAATGTACATACTGTATATATGTACTTTTTACACAACTTGCTGTTCTCTAACAAGGAGCTTAACGGCAAAATTCACAACAGGTGTTTGATCCATGAA
>JAUMHL010000015.1:20307123-20320480 GCA_032362345.1 Sandelia bainsii
ATGCTTCTACTTAAATGCCCTACTTTCATGATATAATATCACTGTAGTGTGAACTTTTTACGTTTTCCATAAATTCAACCAAAAGCCAAATATCCCTAACTTTTTGGTGAGTAGTGTCTATTCAGTATATATATAATCCATTTTTCCTAACATGAAGTAAATTGTTCCAGTTTATCAGTTTATGGTTGACAAATGCTGTTACCTTTTCCATGTTATATGTGTCCATTGTAATTTCCATGCATGTATTTAAAGCTGTGACAACCATTTCCTGCTAAGAGTCTTTTTAGCAGCCACCAGCAGTATACTTATTAAATATTTGTCTCTTTTTGTCCACTCCTGAGGTGTACGCCCAAAGTATATGATCTTACATTATAGAGGTTTTACACATTTAAAGAGATCTTGTAGAGCATTATGTATCCCTTACCAAAACGTTTTAATATTGGGACAGTCCCAGAAGATATGGTAATGACTTGCATTAGTGTTTCCACATCTTCTTCAGCAAACAGGAGAGAGACCATCATGGTAAGATTTCTGAAACGCTGTAGTAAAAGACCTTATTAGGCTTTTCCAGACATATTCTCTCCACTGCTGTGAACTAGTGCACTTCCACTGATACTGTATTGTTTATTCTTGTATCATTCTTCTTCAGACATAACCAGTCCCGCTTCCTCTTCCCATTTTGTTTTAATATATGAATGTGTTTTAAGGTTTAAAAAGCCCTTATACATGCATGAAATGGTTCTGCCTACATTTGCTTTTCTAAACAAGTCTATCAGACCTATACTTGACTAAGTTATTTTTTTCATCTTCGTACAGACAAATTGTTGCATTTATAGGTACCATTAGAAGTCTTGTTTTTCCAATAGGTTGTCAGGTGAGAAGATCAGGTGACTGGAAGGAAGAGACAGGATTGGTTAGGACAGGATTCAAATAGGTCCACTCACCTGCTCTCCGCTCAGACATTGTGTTTTCCTCATGTCCACATCTTCTTCTGATCATCTCACCAACGTTCCAGATTGCTTCTCCATCTCAGCATCACTTCTCCGGTTCTGTGAGTAACCGCTTTTCCCCTGATTCTAGAATCTTCTCCTGTGTCTAGTTGTTTAGTAGGGTGGTTGAAGGTAACACTGTTTCCCGGTTTCTCACACTTTGTCTGTGTCTAGTACATACTGACAGCCTGACATAGGTATTATTATGTACTATATCTGTGTATCTTATTATCTGCTGAAATTGCCTGTATAATTCAAATCAGTTTCAATTCAGTTTATTTATATAGCACCAAATCACAACACAAGTCATCTCAAGGCACTTTACAGTGTTTAAGGTTTAAGACCTTACGGGATATAACTATAGAATTACACAGAAAACCCAACAGTCCCACTTGAGCGGCACTAGGCGACAGTGGAGAGGAAAAACTCCCCTAATACTCAGCCTGAAGTGTTTGTTGAATGATTGGATACATTTGGCAACTCCCCACCACAGACCTTTCAGTCAGTGAACTTCCCAAAATCAAAAATTCTACATTTGCATTCAGTTCATGCTGTGACTTGTGACCCGTAAAACAGTGGTTGATAAGGTACTAAATATGGCGAAGTAACACCTAGAAAAATAATGATATTAAAGTTCACCATTTTTTAAACACAGTGCATCAGTGTTGAAGTTTTCCAACAAAGCACACCTGCTCAGGCAAAGTTGATTCAGGATGCAAGATATACACCTGCAGGACAGCTCCCGCCTCCCTCTTCATCATCCTTCTTGCTCCTGAGATAGCTTTTCCATTCATTTTAATCATAGTCTGTTTCATGTCAGTTACTTTCAATCCAATTTTGTTCCATTAACTTCAAAAAATCAAAATAACACACAAACAGAAGTGACAGGTATTTTGTGAGGCTTAGACAAACTCCCAGGGACATATTAATTTCATCACAGAAGACGAAAAGAACAATGTAACAACAACAGAATGGGAGAATGGACAGCAAAATGAGACGGAAGCTGTGAAAGTGAGACTTTCTCACCTTAACAGCCTCTTTTCAAGAAAATTAAATGCATAAAAATCACACATTAAATTGTCATTCAGATTTCAAATAATCAGCCAAAACTTTCTGGCTGATTAGACTTATTGTTAAAGTCAGGTGCAGCTGAGTAAAATGTGAAAAAAACTGAGAGAACATTTTTTTTGTATTTTAAGAACAAATTAAACATGTTCCTTTATGCAAGATATAAGTTCTGCTAAAACTTTCACTGTTATAAAACAACCATAAACTATGCAGAGATGAAAAAGAGCTGCAGCATAGAACCATAATGGAGCAGTAATATCTTTGGCATCTAAGTCTGAAATAAACATTGTGGTGACAAAATTTTCTTCTGAGCTCATTATCATTTCCCACAGTGAGTCAGCGAGCTGCAACACACCTTTGGGGAGGAAACTTGACAGAACCAATGAGGAAGGTGCGAAGATGAGAGATGAGGAGAGAGAGACTCCCCATGGGTAAATTTTCACCTCTGATGTGGTAGAAGGGTAAGAAAAGACAAGAGAAAGACAGGAGAGTGCATGAAAATCTGAAAACTGAGCAGGATAAAAAAAAAAAACGTGATCAGAGCTAATAATTAGATTTCTGCTGGGGAATTATTTATTTCTCTTTATTATCATGTTGATGTGAAGTTGTCAGACAATGATCGTCCATACTGTTCACTTGAGTGGAAAACTGTTTAATAGACTCTAATAAGAGGTGACACATGTTAAACTGTGTCTTTGGTATTTACAGTGTTTGGTGACCTGATCTACAGAGGTTTACAGAATTAAAACCTCATGCAGGTATTTCTACAGCAGTGCATTCATATTACTGTATATTGTAGAGTGTAGGTAATAGTGATAACTTCACATGTGATTGAGTTATAGAGCATTAGAAGTTTTTCTTGAGCTTGGAAAGTTTTACTAATTATTTTAACTCAAGGTGCACAAGCTAACTTTGTCAGAGAAGAGGCCACATTTTCAGGAAATTCAAAAACAGATGCTTTGTTCAGCAATTCATTGGGGACCTCAGTGGACATCACACAGGAAACTGTGGTCTCACAACAGTAAGCGGTTATATGTGAATGTGTGCAGTTCTATGGTATTTTATCATGTAATGGTATGGAATAATAATGCACTCTACAGTGTGAAAACTGTACTGTAAAAATTCTTAGTAAGGGACAGGAGAACAGTATACAATAACAAATAGAACTGTTTTTGGACTTTTCCAGTTTGGATGACAGAGAGAGAGTGAGGCTCTTAAATGAACTATAACTATGTTTAGGTCTGGGGTTAATTAATAAGCTTGAGTGAAAGATTGCTGCTACTCCTCCACCCCGACCTGTGCTTCTATACAAACATGATAATTAATATGACTTGGGCGGGTCGATACATTCAGACTGACATATTTTTTCCTGCTGCAGCGCTGTTTCAGTAAGACTAAATAAATCTATTTGATGGTCACTTATCAAGTCATTTATTAACAGGGATCTAGACAAGAGAGATCTGATATTTAACAGGCCGCATTTGATTGTTTCATTGTTTTATATGCGGAGTGATCTGCTGTGGTGACCCCGAAAGGGAGCCGCTGAAAGAGCTTACTTACCGAAAGACCAGCTGTAGGGAAACTGCAGAGAGGCGTGTAAGACTGCATCTCTGCATCATGAGCTCCACCCTGATATGTCACAGTTTAGGTCGATTAATTAACTATACAGCCGCACCATTTACAGTGGGATGGATGCCGTCTCTTCTACAGGTTTCCTCCAAAAAGTTTTCCAATTGTCTATATAGCCCATGTTGTTTGTGGGACACCAACTAGACAACCAGCGGTAAAATAAAGACACACCAACCAGGTTAGAGCAGGAGAAGCAAAGGGACGAGCAGCCAGGGCGATTAGATCCACCAACAAAACTCCTACAGCCAACCTCCATTTCAGATCTTTTCAACTCCTCCGCCTTTGCTGCCAGCTCTGTATTGTTTTTTCTCTCACTGGTCATTTCTGTCACATTGTCCCATGGCACTGTCAGCGCCTCAGAATACACAACCTGCTGTGTTTCTGACCACAACGCAAGATCTGGTCTTAGATTAGCTGAAGCCATCTCCTGAGGGAGCCATTTTCCTAAACAGCCTCTTATTTGCCAGTCTCTCCCTGCTGTTAACGGTCTTTCATCGTCCCTGTTCAAAGATACTTGCTGCCTGACTTGTTCATGAACCAGCAAAATCCCAACTTCATTTTTCATTTTTGTACACAAAAAGTTGATCTCTGAGCACTTATATTCTCAGTGGTTGCTGCTAAACACTGTAATACACTATCGCTATTATCTTTACCGAAGATGTGACAATGTACAGTTCGGCATTGTGATATTATCATTCTACAGTATGGTATCATAATAAGTTTCATGGTATGATAATGTTTTTGTGTACTAGGACATTGTACCTCTACGGTATGAGTAGTTCTGTGGTATAGACATAGTTCTGTTGTATGCTGTATGTATAGTTTTACAACATGATAATGTAGTTTTAAGATATGTAAATGTAGTTCTGTGGTTGGATAATGTGGTTGGGAGGTAGGATAATGTAGTTTTATGACATCATGATAGACAGTAGTTCTGTATTATAAAATGTAGTATGATGTAATTATGGCATGATAAAGTAGTTTGTGGTATAAAGATGTAGTTCTATGGTATGATACCTACATTATCATACAATAATATAGTTATATGGTATAGAAATGTAGTTTTATGGTATAATAATGTAGTTCCAGGACTGAAGTAGGAGAATGTAGTTCAGTGGAATTTTGATGTAGTTCTGTGATAGTGTAGTCTATTTGGTTAAGTGTGTTGTATCATAAAATAGTGTTGTCTGTGGTTCTGTAGTGTAATGATGTAGTTATAAAAGGTAATAAGTATAATGTAGCTTTGTGGTGTATTCATGTGGTTCAGTGTCATTATAATGTATTTGTAAAGTATGATAATGTATCTTTAAATAACAATGTAGATTCATAATGTAACAATCTGTACATGATGTATGTAAAGTTGTAGTCCACCTTCTGTAACAGCTCAGTTCATCACTGACTCAGTCTGTCATACAGAACTTTAGATAAACCACAAGTAAATTACAGGCTACATACCATCTGTATATGAGTGTGTGTGGGTGTGTGTGTGTGTGTGTGCGTGCGTGTGGTGTGGTGTTAAGTCCGTATGAGAGCTCTAATAGAGTGGAGTGTGGGATCAAAGGGCTCTGCAGCCGCTGCTCTGGTTCACCACCGATACTGACGTCAGCATATTGGGAAAAAGGAGAGAGGAGTGAGAAGGAGGACTGGACAGATGAGAACTACTCAGGCACTTCATCAACACGCACACACAAAATACATTTTAGTCTATATACAGTAGATTGTTTCTGCCTTTAAATAATAACACATTTGTATCATAATCACAAGTTTTACATGTGCTACTGAGGAATAGTATCAAGATTAATTAATTTTACTGTAGAATCTAGATACATCTGACTAATATAATACAAAATAGTCTGAATATAATACATGTGAATGCAGTTTTCACTCTTTTTCTCTTACTTATTTCAGCCTCATTGGTAATCTGGTGAGTTTCTTCTACTCCTGGTTTGGAGTCTACAGTCTGTGGAACAGCTCAGTGTGGAAGAACATCTGGAGGGCTGGATGACCAGTAACCCACCCTTCCCAAATGTGGGAAATGTGGTGGGAAGGAGGGGGGGTTGCAAAATATGAGAACATGCACAAAAACACATGCAACTTTAAGGTGGAATGTGAAAATACTCATGAAATATACATGAAAATGTACTGAAACAGACAAAACCACACAGTGAAAACACACACTGCTGCACACACACACACACTCACTGCTGTCCACAGGTGGCTGCTTGGAACCAGACAAAAAGCTGCTTATTTTAGATCCTGTCAGCCAAGGCCCTCGGGCATTCACACACACTTATGTCTTCCTATAGTTGTGAGAACATTTATTGTCCTCACAATTCTTGTTTCACAGCCCCAGTCCTTGACCATCACAACTAGATACCTTACTTCAACCTTTCCCCCAGCCTACAATAAACTTGATTCTAACCTGAAGTGCAATTTAATGTCCCTGTAATACAAACGGATTCAGTACCAGTGACTACATGGCTATAGTTGCATGCACATAATATTCTAACAATGGTGTGTATCAAGAAAAGGCAATTCCACTTACGTTCCTTTGTGTCTGGTATGGTACTGTTGCATTGAATTATTTTGTTATTTGAGCAGATGGGTGCCACTTTCATCTTTGCGTGTCCCGTACAGAGACAGAATTGAAAGCAGGGGGAAAACTGCTAGCCATGAAAAAGTCTGTCAAACAAGAGGAGGCACTTTGTTGCTTGTTGGTTAACAATGTCAGCTGGCTAATGTTAGCTGTCCAGCTAATGGATTGCTCATTAGAAACAGAAATAAAATAAAATCCCACATGATAGCTTTCAATAGGAAAAGGATATAATGTTCACATAATGTGTCATAAGCTTGTTTGTACATTGTACATGCCTACTCTGATCCTAAAAGTTATCTCTGAACACAACAAACTACTATTACTTAAAATGTGAATCATATTAAATACAGAATAAAACAACTAAAAGCTAGTGCAATTTGCAGGAAACCTGTTTTTAAACTCTTGATGCAGTTCCCACTGACCACCTACAGAGGTCATTAAAGGCCAAAGATCATTGAATTAACCTTTGCAGGACAGAGCTGACTGAGGGTTGTGAAAGTGTTCGCTTCAACAAACAGCAACAGAGAGAGCGCACATCCCGCTGAATGGTGACCAGATGGGGACAAAAATGTGTGTGTGTGTGTGTGGGCCACAAGTTGTGTGCCACGAATGTCTCTTTGAGGGAATGACTGCTTTGAAAATAATTCAGATGGGAGACAGAGATGATGATGGTGCTTTACTGTACGGAGTAGCTCAAAGCTGTTTTGTGTGTTTGGTCATGTACTTATGTGAATGCCTACATGTGTGTTTGTTATGGTGACCATGAGTGCGTGTCTCTGTGGGGGTTGACGTCAGGTGCAGCACAGGTGGGCGGCAGGGGGAAGGGACGAAAAGGTCTGCAAAATAAACACACCTGATCTCACTGGACGTATAACAGCAGCAGCAGAATGTACGGCTGCAGGCATGCTCGGATGTTTATTTTACACAGTTAAATGCAGGATCTGTATGTAAACTGCTTTTACTTCCGACTAATACTCTTGAGTGCTGATAGCGTCCCCTAGAGGCTCCAGTGTTCACTCAAATCGTAATATAAACATGCTGGACAGAAGAAAGAACATACGGAAAGTTAACAGAATCTGGTAATCAGTGGTGCTAGAATGGAAAGTTTGACAGTGGTTGGTGGTTATAGGAAAGTGTATTAGTTTATTACAGTCTGCAGATAGAGATTATTTACATCATATATCTTTGTATGATAATCAGAGAAATGAACTGTCCAGCTAATCAAAAGATGCTGGTCAAGTGTTCCGAAGGGTTGAGCCCTGCCAATCACAGATGGCTTTTGGCTGTTTGGAACAGGCACATACACTCAAGCATGCCCCCAGCACTAACTGGGTCATTCTATATTTTCTTAGTTAATAAAGATTATCTGCTATCTACTACCTGATTTTTTTTTATTTCATGCAAACAGTACATTCTGGGATCTTCTACCTGGCCTCAATCAAGATCAAATTTTCAAGTTTGTCCAATATTTTTTGTCTATGACCGAATGCAAAACCAGTCAGTCTCAGCTGTAATGTAATGTAATGTGAAATGTTTAACATGCTAAAAAGCTAAACTACGAAGGTGAACATGTGAGGCGATGGCTCAGGAGAATGAGCGAGTTGCCCACTTATCTTCACGTCCACTTCCTGTTCATGTCGAAGTGTCCTTGGACAAGACACTGAACCCCCAGTTGTTCTTGTTGGGTTCAACCCAGTGACCTGTATGGTAGAGTGTGTATGTGAATGGGTAGAAAATGCTATACTATTAACCATGATAAACACTGCAGCATCATCAGCGTACGTAAGCATGCTGATGTTAGAATTTAGGTCATGTACCCAGCAGAGCAGCAGAGTAGAGTCCTGTGTGCTCTTGCTGTATGTCTGCAGTGAATCAGTACATTTAGTTAGCAGTACATTTTTGTAGTTGCGTAGTTGTATTTTACTTGATGTTACTTTGTGCCTCTAGGGTTTCAGACAGAAAGCTGTACTTTTGAAGATTTTCCATACAAAGATCAACTCATTGTCATTGTCAGCACAAATTACAGTAAATCCTTGTGAATTGAACTACTAGTATATAAAATAGCTCAACCAGCAGCAACGCATGAACAGTAAGATTTCAATAACATACAGGACTATGCAAAAATTTTAGGCAAGTGTGGATGATGAAAATAATGACATGCGTGGGGCCAGACTATATGTTGCAGATACACTGATCAGCCACAGCTTTAAATCCACCATATCCATAATGTTGTGACAGAGGCATTGGAAAAATGTAACGCTGGCCATGATTTACAGGTGTCAAGATACAACAATGCATTGCAGCGTGCTGTGTACGAGGCATTTAAAAGAGTGTGGAGTTTCCATTTGATTTTGGTTTGGACTGTTTTCACTTGCTGTGCAAACAACTCGACAACGTGGAGCAATGAGCCGATGCAATGCAATCAAATGAGGCAGAGACAAACAACTTTATATAAAACTTTGACCAACATGTCATATGTGTCACTTATGGTTTCTTCTCTTCTCTCTCTCTCCTTCTCTGTCTGTACGTGTGTGTGCGTTCAGTTTTCCATTTTCCTACAAGGACAAACAGTGCCCCCTGGGGATGAGTCTCCTTCTAGTCTCCTCTTCTCTTTTTCCCCATTACTGCCTCTTTTTCAGCCTCCATCGTTGCCTTGATTCTTTTCCCCTTCCTCTTTATTTTTTATCCTCCTTTGTATGATCCTCTTGTTTAATCCTCTTGTCCTCACTCACTGTGCTCTGTTCTCCTCTTTTCCTCTTCTCATACCCTCTCCGCCCTTTTCCTGTGGAATGGGAGGAGAGACATTGAGAGGCAGAGTGTGGAAGACAAAGAAAGAAAGAGAGAGAGAAGGGGGTCACCTGTCCAAAGAAAATCCTGCAGCCTCAGTAGACTGAAAACATCGTTTCACTCCACCTTTTACTCATTTTTTCCTCCACTTCTCCAATTTCCACCTCATTTTTACGCATCCATCCTCTCCCTCTGCTACTCCCAATTTGTGTGTGTGTGTGTGTGTATGTGTGTGTGTGCAGGTATGGGTGTTAGTAGAGTAAATGTGGAGGGTCAGGCAAATTTCCTTCAAATTGACATTGGTTCTAATATATTACACATGTAGGGTGCATACACATGCACACACAAAGAGAAACACATATTTTGATTAGATGCAGATGAACAAACTGAAAGACCAAGACATGATGGAGGAGAGTGGGACAAATGGAGTGTGGAAAGCCTTAATTTTTATCATTTCAAATACAAAATAAAATTTAAATATTTTACAACTACATTTTAGAAAATCAAGGAAACAAAATGAAGATTTTCAAAATAAAGCAGAGAATAACAGGTGATTTTTTTTAATATGAGGGCAGCGGAAAGAATAAGCTAAATTACATTTAACAAATACAGGGAGGTTGAGATTTTGAATCACACTGACCAATAAAGAGAAATATGCAACAAAAAAGAAATAAATAAATACAATAACTACATAAGAAATTGAACGATAACAAGCTGACTTTAAAACAGGCATTTTGAAGGTTGAAGTAAGAACTGACTCTTACTGTTTTAAATGACGAAATGTGAAGGAAACAAAACCCTACACAACATTATCAAAGCAGCAACAACAGTGAACACAGATATGACGGACTGTACCAACTGTCAGTCATGTCACTGCCTGATGTTGTTGGCTGCCTGAAGTCAGAGTAATAATATGACTGCTTGCCTTATGAAACTATAAGGGTAATTCATGGGTAAAACAAGAAGCAAGAAGAGTGAAAAAACAAAAACACGGATATGGATTCAGGTGTCAGCATGGGCACTCTGACCTGTTTGTGGCTACACAGCCCCATACTGTTCTGACACCTGTTGGTCAACATTACATGTCCCCACGCTGACCCCTGCCCACTACAACATTCAAACCACCAGGTGCTTTTAATGTTGTGACTGATTGGTGTACAGTATTTATCCTTATTCTACTAAACCAAATTAACTTCCTTCCTTTGTGCACGGCAAGAGCACCAGGGGCTAAGAGGGGTGCAACTGCATCCGGTCAAATAGGTGCATGCTGTTTCTTGTTGAGCTGAAATGTTACTGGTAGATTTTGCAGTGGCAACTTCTACCTTCACTGAGGTGTGCACAATTTTTTTCCCTTATTTTTGACCATCACTTTTACTTTTGTGAATGATAACAAGAGAATCTGAGTGCTCATATTAGGTTTTGACATTTTTATTTAGTCATCTTCTGTTCACTTCAATTCAATTTTGTTGTTTTTTTCTGGTTAATTGTATATTTATTATAACTGATGTTGTCTAGAAAAAGAATTGATATTTGTTTTGGACATAAGCTTTTGTTTTTTTAGCAATTCTAAACTATATAACTTTTAACCATTTCATTTTATATCTAAAAGTAAATGAAAAGATCATGCAGCATGCAGTGCCCTTAAACAGAACTGCATAGCAGGTACATTTCCTAACAATCCTGTACTGTCATGTGTTGCCTTTAACAGACAAAAATTACAGCTATGCAAAAATACACCTGTTCATAATGATGCCAAATCATGATGATTCATGATGATGCTCACTATAGAATAAACTACTGAGTGATTTATGCAGGGCTCATGTTCACAACCATTTTGCTTGTGACCTATTTTACAAAGTTTCTTTTCAGTATATTTTAGGCTATTAATGAGGTGCTTTTTTGAAGGATTAGAGAACAAACCCAAAATAAAACAGTTTTTGTGTTTAGATTTTCCTTTTTTTTTTCTTATTTCTCCAGAAATAATCTCACAAACCTCTCAGAGAACTGCTGATCTTGTGAGCGAGATATGATGGTACAGACGTGCAGATGATGGTAAATGTATTGTGTGGACAGAGGAGCGCAATTATGTACACAAACACATTTTGGGCAATGAGGGAGAAAAGCATTGATGGAGAGAGGTGAGGCAAAAAGGAGGAGAAAAAGGAGGTGGAGAGGAGGTGCAGGGGAGGAGGACTACCACCCCCCAACCCCCAACCCCCTTAAATAAATTCCACTGGCGTCTTGTAAATTTTTATTTTTGTGGTGCTGCCGCTGCTGTTTTTTTGGCTGCGGGCCCCATCTGTTGGCCAGCTGCTAGATGTTTGGGAGGAGGAGGTGTGTGTGTGCGTGCATGTGTGTGTGTGTGTGTGTGTGTATGTGTGTGTGTGTGGAGGGGGTTAAGGGGAGAAAACACACATACACACTAATACAGGGAGGGATTAAACGTTATTGGATGGGAATGTTTGCAGGTTTATGAATATGCATGATGGGCAAGAGAGGTTTAAATGGATTGGGAAGCAAGAGAGGAGAGAGAGGGGGAAAAGGTGCAGGAAGAGAGAAAAGGTAGAGATGAAGGATGAGCAAGAGATAGTTAAGGAGTGAGAGGCAAATGAGGATGAGGAGATGAAGGAAAAGACAGAAGGAAGAATTGAGAGGAGAAAAAATGAAAGAGGGAAAAGGTGTGAGGAAAAGAAAGGGGTGATAGTGAGAAGGCAGGAGGGCAGAGGAAAAGATATCAGGAAGAGAGTGCAGAAAAAAAAATGTTATATGACAAGATAGAAGAAGACAGAAGGAGATGAGGAAAGAGAAATGAAAAAAACTCAGAGGGAAGTTTGAGACAGAAAGGGAAGGAAGTGGAGAGGCGGAGGAGAGAGATGCCTTAAGAGGAAGAGGAAGGAAAAGAAAGAATGTATGAAGTCATAAAGGATAAAGAAAAGGAGGACAAGATGAGAAAAAGAAGGAGATGACCAGGGTTGAGTGGGGTGAAGACGCAGGACAGAGAGAAAAAAGGGAGGAAATAAGTAAGGAGGAAGAAGACAGAAGGGGTGTGGAAAGGAAATCGATGGAATAGAGAGAAGAGGGAGGAGGAATGAGGAGAGGAATAGAGGAGGCTGAGGAGGAAGTAAGAATAGAAAGGGAGTGGGTAGGGAAGAAGAAAGGCGAGAAGGGATGGATGGATGGATGGATGGATGTGTTTGGGCGTGTTGCCAGTCCCAAGATGAGGGGACCTTTGGGCAAGGCATCAGGGGGAAACAGAAACAGATGGTTTGTGAACCTTTTATTAGGCGTTGGTAAAATAAATAAAAAATCACTAAAAAAACATTAATCAAACACGCCCTGGAAACAGCAGCTATTTTCTGTTGCTGTGCAGAATCCTGGAGGTGTGTTTGTTTTCGTTGATGTTTTTCAGGGATTTCTTTTCCCTATTTTACCTGACTTTATTTAAGAAGGACGCATTTTTTCTGAGGTGATGTTGAGTGAAACATACTGTAGATAAATACATGCACACACACATTTGTACTGTTACTTTTGAGACTTCTCTAAATTACATTCCTTAGTTTTTTGCAACTTTGTTAATCCAGTAGAGCAACTGAAAGGTCTAAATTGAAGACCAGAGGTACACTGTAAACCCAGATTTCATAACTAATTAAACAATCAATTACAATGTACACAAATAATGAAGCAGAGGAGAGAGGAGGGCGTTGGTGCGACGGTTGTACCACGGTCTACTAAATCTGGTGAATTGTATTGGTGAGAAACAGAAACCTGTTGCTTTTTACTATTTTCATTTTCACTGGAGGACTGTGAGTGAGTTGTGTAACTTTTTTTTAATGTTAACATAACCGCTGTGACGGACATTTTTCGCGTCTTAAGTTAGCTAGCTTAGCTCCATTATCACTCCGTGGGCTGTTAGTGAGCAGTGAGAAACGCGGACGTATTTACCTGCTAGTCACCTGTAAGCCAATTTAGCCACCTTATGACTTTGTGAGCAGTGAAAAATGTAGTTTTAAGTAGTTTGACAGGACATATTTCACCTCTTACCTTTTGTTGTTTTTTTTCATACAGGCTGTTTGTTTAATATTTTTAAATCACATAGTAAAGCAGACAAAAGCTGTTTATATAAAGGAATTAATCATTTGTGTTGCCCTGGATAATTATGTTAAGTCTCTTGAATAGCATTAAACACCCATGTTGACCATAAACAAATATACATTGGAAGAAGTAGCTGAAAAATGGTTAAGGCTAGCTAAGACCATCTGGGAGTGGTTAAACTAAGTGACCCAAACTG
>JAUMHL010000015.1:20320580-20333121 GCA_032362345.1 Sandelia bainsii
GAATAGTTGGGAAGAGAAATTGATACTATAAATAAAATTAAGTTGAATAAACTTTGCATTTAGTGTATTGAACTTAATAATAATTGTCACTCAAGTTTTAAGTTAAATTCACTCAATTTTTCAATACACATTACTTAATTTTTTTTATGCAGCGTTTAAGGCAATTTTTTAAGTAAACTCAACTTATCCGGGCTAACAGTGTAAATACATTCTGACTGGGGTATCTGGGTCTAGATCCAGACACATTGAATACTATTTCCAATAAACTTGGTCTGTCTTATATCCTGCCTGCAATGATACCCTCCACACAGTACACCATCATACAAGATTTTCTTCAATAGAATAAAAAGTTTAAATCTAATTCAATTTAAAATTATGTGTAGAGTGAATGAATTATGTTTACTCAACTCATTAAATTAAGTTTAAAGAAAATGAAAAGTTAAGTTTAAAGAAAACATGTTAAATAGTTTCCAGTAAAATGTTTAGATTTTTTTTAAACTGAAGTGTTCATTGGGCATTTTAACATACTTTTTGGTAATCATTTATACATGTAATTTTTTTGTATCAGGTATTATCATTCTTTTTTTATTTTAGAAACTTTTTTAAAAACTTTTTTTTTTGGAACATTAAAAACAGTTTGTAAACGGGAACCTTTTTTACAACCTTTTTATTTTGTCTTTTTATGGGCAAAAAACAAGTACTAGTCACTAGTTTAATTAATTAATTAATTAAAATGGTGTATTTGGCATTGCAGTTTGCATCATGAAGTGCAATACATAAATACAGCATTGCTAACTATGTTACACCCTAAATGTAACTAGTTCACTAGGAGCCACTTTGCATGATGTTTTCATGGTGACCCTGCTCTTAAGTGGCTCAAACAACAGCAAGTTAATTGAAAAAATATAGTTATTTTTCTCAACTGCAGACAATGTTCAAGACATTAACAATGTTAGGTCAAATAAAAAAAAAGGACGTTTGCACATCAGACATTAACATTAAAGATGTTCAATAAATTAACAAATCTAAATCAACCAAACTAAGACAAACGTTTACACAATATGCATTGTGCCACAAAAAGACACAGCTTTCACTGGCTTCTACTCCTCATGACAAGTCAACTGACCTTTATAAGGAAAATTGGTTGAGTGGCCCTTTATTTATGACATAAACAAAATGTTTCCAATTGACAATATCCTCACCTACACAATGTTCTATGCTTTAACTTGAAACTGTATCCCAGGGTTTAACAAATATGAAAATACAAGAGTATAAACACAGATATAACCTACATACATATGCACACACACACACGCACGCACACACACCCACCAACACACACACACACACACACACACACTGTATCAAAGGTTGTAGCTTGTAGTTAAAAAATAAATAAATCCTTTAATAATAATTGTGTGTGTGTGTGTGTGTGTGTGTGTGTGTAGCTGTTATTTTTTGGTTCAGGCTGGCCACTGGTCACTGTTGTGTGACCTACTTTAACAGAACGAACATCCTAAAACACAACATTCTCTCTCTCTCTCTCTCTCAGTGGGTTGATAAATCCATCTGGGGTGATTCTTTCCTTTCTTTCATTTTGTATTTGTATGTTTGTTGCTCTGTTGTTGCTTCAGACAGCAGTGGATGCCGTGTGCGTGCACATGTGTGCGTGTTTAGTCCTATTTACAGGACAAAAGCCTTCAGTGACCCAATAAAGGAATAAGAAACCGGAGCATTTATAGTGAAACAGCCTTTATCAACAAACCTTGTTTACCCCAACAAACAGAAACAGCCCTGACACTGTTTTTCATGAATTATTCACATATATTTTATTCTTATCTGACACATAAATGCCTGAAAATAGTTTACACTGACACAGCATTAAAGTCAACATAAAGTCAGAACATTTAATATATATTGTATGTTGTGTATCTTTTTCACTTGACAAACACGCAAAAAGAGATTCAAATAAAATATAGCTATGTGTAACTGCACTGATACTACCTTACAATCATAAGTGGGAAGCCAGTGAGGGATCATGTTCTTGCCATGCACTAGTGACTCCTGTTGGCTGGTTATGCCATAATAGATGGATCCTGACAGTATAGTGTGACAATAGTGTGAAACTCCAGGTGTTACGCCCTCCAGGTGTGGCCCCTAACCTGTAGGTGACAACAGCTGGAGACACCATGTGTGACAAAGGTAGAACATGTTTTTCTGCAGCCTGCACAGGATAATGATAAAGTTATAGTAGGAAGGATTGCAGTTCAGAGGGTGACTATGGGTGGTATTACAAAAAAGAGCATAAAAACATGCTTATAGTGAACATTTGTAGATGTACTTTGTGTATAGGAAAATTATGCAACATAATTGTTATGAGACTGAGCTGGGGCTATGACCTCATCTTGCTTCATTATCCTAATGTTTTGAAAATGTCTTCATTTTACAGAAATACCAGATATATCATCACTTTCAAACTGTTCTTATTTGCTCATTGTTGTCAGTCCCAAGTACTGTATGTCCTCACTTTCTAAAAATGCCCTCAAGGGTTAACACAAGACAGGTGTTAGTGTTTTTCAATCCTGTCTCCTTAAAAATAATACTACACAGGAGTTGTGGGTGAACGTAATTGCAGCCAACTTTCTCAATCATAATACACCTGCTAATGACCTTGAGGTTTGCTAATTGAGGTACATTGAGCACATTAAGAGGTGTACTAATTTTAGCTAGGATTTAGCTGAAAGATGGAAAAAATGTAAGTAAAAGTACTGTATGTGATAATGTCACTTTTTAGGCCTCCACACCGGCAATAGCCAGGGCCAAAGGCATTGTGTTTTCGAGTTGTTCGTCTGTACATCTATACAGCCACCCAGTTCCTCGTGAATGCAATATCTAAGGAGGGAATTCCTTACAATTTCACACAACTGTCAACTTGGAAACAATGATGAACTGATTGGATTGTGGTGGCCAAAGGTCAAAGGTCAAGGTCACACCGACTTTGCATTCATCCAGCTCTTGTGGCCCATTCCTGTGAAAGCAATATGTGAAGAACACTTTGAGGGAATTTCTTTAAATTTGCCACAACTGTCCAGATGGACTCCATGATGACCTGCTTAGATTTTGGTGGTCAAAGGTCAAAGATCAAGGTCACAGTCACCTCATATTCATCCAATTTTTGTTGTGAATGTTATGTCTCAGGAATGCCTTGAGGGAATTTCTTCAGATTTGGAACAAATTGCAACTTGGCACAAATTCAAGAGTGAATTGATTAGATGTTGGTGGTCAAGGGTCAAAGGTCATGGTTACTGTGACCTCATGTATGTCCCATTCTTGTCAACAGTATATATCAGAAACGCCTGGATGGAATTTATTGTTTTCCTTATACTCCGAATTACTATACACTATATAAAGTTATAATCTAAGTTGGCAGTGTAGCCTTTTTGCGGGCAATACATTATTGTTCTGTTTATGGGGCCCTACTGAATGTGTCAGGTTCCCTTGCATTTCAAGCAGGCTGAGTCTGCCACTGGTTGTACACCACAAAGATGGCGACAGTCAGACATAAGATCAAAATCTCACTGATTAAAACTAGCGAAAGTAAAATGACCTAAATTTGAATCAGAATAATTAACATTCTGGTTACAAGTGACTTCGAAGTATTTGTTAGGATTTGGACATTCTTTAAAAATAATTATTGATCTCCTTCTTAAGTTGCTACATGTTGAAGTGTGAAGCCTCCATGTTTGATTCAGCAGACGTTACATTAGAGACCCTTTCAGTCTTTGGCACCATAACACAGTAGGTTTTCTGGCTGCAGGATGATTTAACATAATGTCGTTCACCAACCAGCCTTTGTAAATCCCTGCCTTAAGCGACACACAAATACAGGTGCCCATAAGCATCCCTCTTTTTTTTAAACATATTCTACTGGTTTGAACAGTTGGACTTTCAGCCTCATTTTAATTAGTGATTTCCTCCGAGAAGAGCTTAAATGAATCATTAGTAGGAAATCCATCAGAAGTGCCAGTTTTTTACTAAAATAAAAACCCTAGGGTGCACCAACCTGGCATTGCATTACCTGTACAGTCATTTTATTCTAGTTTCTCTTCTTTCACTTAACACAACTCCCTTGACTGAATGGAAGACAGGCCCTAATTGGTGGAATATTAGAAACTATTATTCCTAATTAAACATCACAGAACACACGGTCAGAGTTAGACTGACAGAGTGATTTAAGACACACTGAACTTCTGGCATTGTTACAAAGTCTATTAGCAGAGACGGATGAGGGACGCTTCAAATTGGCAAGCAGACGAGCAGGCACAAGAAAACACTGCCAGGGTTTCACTGCAACAGGTGTGACTGTGTATGCATATGCATATGTTTATCACTGATAACACACACACACACACACATATACTGTACATGTAAAAATTTCTTCTTTCATGTTGGAATCTGATAAGGCAGTAGAAAGAGATTTAATATTAAAACATATACACATGTATGTTAGATTTGAATAGTTTTTAAGCCTCTTTTAGCTTTCTTTTTAGATTTCTTTTATAATAAAAATAATAATAATTGATATTTTATCAATCTCCTTGATTTAAATTCTTGTAGACAGGCTGCACATTTTGAGGCGCCAAGGGTTCAGGCATCAGTGTCTTGTCCAGAGACTCAACTGGGAAGCGAACCACCAGCCCTAGGATGCGTAGTCTACTGTTGAATGCCCTACCAACTGCGCCACTGTTGCCCCTTATTGTGGCCAAATAACTCGATTAAAACAACTGTAGGGCAGTAACACACCAGGGCAACATCAAAGAACTACACGTGACTTAGACTGACTGTTGCTTCACGTCATGTATCCTTCCTCTGGGCCGCAGGTGGCAGCAGTATGTATCCATTATTCAAACAGATACACCACTCCACTGGTTGAGATATCGCTTCATTCCAAAACGCTTGATTGAGAAATTTTCAAAATTCTAAGAATAGCTACAATTCTTTCACTGTGGTTTTGTTGGCAATTCAGAGCATAATTATTAGACAACAACGGAAGTCTGCAGAATAAGCTAATGCAGGTTGCAGAGTGACAGACATTACTGGTGCATAGAAGCAATTAATTGTTGGTTTTTAGTGTTTGCATGGGGATTGTTTAAGTTAATTCAGAAAATGCCACTCCTGGCTGTTTTAGCAATGCTCATCGTAGCGCTTGTGCGATAGTAACACATCCAGTTTTCGCCAACTGCTATGAGCACCTTCCATGTACAAAATGCAGCCTCATTATATTTTAATAAAGAAGTTGTTTAGTAATGAGTCTTTACCTATTGCACAAACAATCACAATTAAATTTCTATACAACAGTATATATAAGTATATACAGATAAATGACACAGATGTTAAACAATTTTAATGCAAAATGTTGGCTATTGAATATTGAAAAATGTCACCATAAATAGTATAAAGGTCAAGTCAAAAATGTTGATTTGGACAACCTCCATTAGGCTATCGATGACCAAAAGTATGTGGACACCAGAACATTACAAGCAAATATAACAGTTGGTCACATTATTCCAAAACTATCAGCACTCTTTTTGGGATATACAAAAATAAACAGGTGTTCCAGACTGTGGCACATGCTCACTGTGAGGTGATGTTGTTCAACGTTTAGTGATTTCGACCTCCACTTTAGAGTCTCCACATCTCTCAGTCCCAGCATGGCACCTTATTGATGATTTCAGGTTTGGGTTTATTGGTGCTTTACGGCCTGGGACCTGCTGTCAAACACATTAAATGCAGACACACGCAGTGCAGGCAGAAAGACTCATCCTTACCCTCAATGCAATGCTTTAACATGTGACTCTTAACCACATACATACAAAAATACAAGTGTTTGCTTCGTTGTCATTCTGCACCACTTGTTCATTTAGTCTTTAATTACACAAAAATATACACAAAAAAGCTACAGGCTACTGATAAAAAAGCACCGGAAAACATCAAAATGAATGACAGCTTCAGTGCAAAATCTCCATCAAACATGTCATATAAGAGAAAACAAATATGTAGAAAGTGAGGAGAAAAATGCAGTGGAGGTTGTTACTGCTTAGTGTGCAAGTGTGAAGGAGTTCTTTACTTGTGAGAGATGTAAAACATGTCTAACCTCGTCAACGACAGCTCCCTAACATCCTGTAACTGTGAATCTGACAGTACACCTTCATCAACCACTTTTACCTTCTTCCAGCCATTTATTAATAGATCCATGCCAATTAATACTAATGAGCATTAGCACTAACAGGCGTCTACACTGACGAGAGCTTGGGACAAAATGCTCTGAACACAACCTGTGTGGGAGACTGCTGAGAAGCAAGTGTAAATGTCATCTTAGTTTGAGGTGGAGGCTGAGTAGAAGACTGACTCAAAACTTCTGCCCATTAATTAAAAGTGGAAAAAAAGGAAAACATTATGAAACAATGGACCAGTTCTGGTGGCTCACTACTGCAAAAATGAACCCAGTATCCCAGGATGTCCATATTGTTCATATGTTATTCTATATCTTGCAATGTGCATTGAAAGTTAGTATTCAGTTTCAAGGCAGTGGGTGCTCATAAGGGGGGGGACATCAACAATCTTGTTGTTAATCACAACCATACTATTAACCAACTAACTTTAACCATGTGTTTTAGTTGTCTATCTCTAACCATACTACTTTGTTTGCCATGACAATGATCTTTCCCTTGCTTTAACTGTACCATTTCATACTGTTTCCTCCTTTTTCACAGTGAGAGCCAGCTGATGTCAAGGTCCCTCTCTCTCTCCTTTCCCTCCTAAACTCACACTCACAATGCACACTTATACTCCACTCACGTTTCTTTTCCCA
This sequence comes from Sandelia bainsii, assembly GCA_032362345.1. Lineage (NCBI taxonomy): Eukaryota > Metazoa > Chordata > Actinopteri > Anabantiformes > Anabantidae > Sandelia > Sandelia bainsii. The sequence goes on from JAUMHL010000015.1 coordinate 20,327,452, forward strand.
CTCTTTCTATTATAAACACAGACCTTTTATATGGATCAGGTATTTCTTTCTGATTTATATACACACATAACACAAAGACAAACTACCTGCTCTCTCACCCTCACACACACATTCGCACAATTACTGACCATTCTCATGCCAAAAAGCCAATTACCCAGTCTGCTTTTTAAACAGAGCATGCTGCATTAGCGTCAGCCTGTATGTTTAAACAGGACTAATAGTTGAAAGGTTAATTACTGATGCAGCAGTAAGCAGTCTGTAGTAATCATCAGCTATTACCTCACGTTGCAATTACTCACTGCAACACCAAGAAACCAGAGCAAGAGTCCTACATGTTTATATGTCAGTGAGAAAATGTGACTCTGAACATCTGATGTTCTACATAATAACTCTAGCAACAGTTGTACTGTGTTAATGGCAGGATATTATTATTACTCTATGCAGTAATGTACATGGTGCAACGTAGACCAACAGTTGCGTTGCCTCACGTTGCTTTTCTTTGAGGTAAAAAATGGCACTAGGAAATAACTCCCTATACCAGCAGATGGCGGTAGCCTGTGTTTGTCATTCAAAAAGGGAAAGCAGAAGAAGAACTACAGCCATACAAACCATAAACAAAGCAGCACTTGGCAACGTTTGCTTACTATTTTTACACCACTCTTGCTTACCACAGATGGTCTCTAGCTGCTTCTAACTGAGTATATGTCAGATAAGAAGTGTAAATGACACTGGGTTCCAGTTCTCTTCTTCTGCAGTAATTCACTAAGCTGAACAGCCAATTAGAGTGTTTTCTCTCACCAGCATGCTGATTCATCTGAAAATCCGTCAACAGTGGTCTGACCAGTACCGACAATGGGAAACCCCTGACTGTCTGCTTGGTGTGTCACAGTCCTAAGTTAACACTGTAGCATTAAGATTTACCTTTATACATTTGGCCACAGGCAGTTTAGATACTGTCATGCCATGCAGTTGATGTTATCAGTTGTTGTTATTCCAATAGCAATTATGAGTCAGTAGGGGCCAACTGCACCTACCAGTAGGCCAAAAGGGACATATTGATCTTGTGCTTGCCAGAAAAACGTATGTGGCCTCTAATGGCCATAGCACATATGACAGGAGCAGAGGTTAGATGATGAAGCAAAGGACATAGGTAATACAATTTGGGATTTCCACTATTAGAAATAGTAACAGTGATAGTAAAACAACAGTGACACTACAAACTGTCATAACCTAAACCTCCATTTTTCTTCTCTTTTTACTTACAATCCTTTAGCCAGAGAAATAGTTTCCCTTTGTTCTCTCTGATGTTGAGAAACTACACCATAAGTGATTCTCCCTGTCTGCATTTTTTCCTCTTTACCCCCCACCCCCTCGTTCCTCGTTTTTTTTTTCTCCCCCTCTCTCTGTCCCCATGTGTGAATTTCTCAGTTGTGTTTCTCACAGCCAAGAAAACATATTTTATTTACATGAAGAAATCCACGTCACACCACCTATTGATTTCCTCTTGGCAATGACAGTGTGTATGTGTGTGTGTGCTGGTCAAAGGCGTATGTTTTAACACAACATGAGAGTATCATGTTTGTACATGAGCTGTCAAGCATGGTTACCATGCTGTTATAATACACACATATATAAACCCACACACACAGGAAAACAGCATGGAGTCCTTTTTCTTGGTGAATTGTTGTTTCCTTTAAGAGGTGAGAATTATATCAGTCATTTGGGCCTGATTCCACGTATTGTTACTTACTACTGTATTGTCATTTGCATACTGGGAAACAGTTTACCTCTTGCTGTCTGGTCTTCTTTAGACTGACAATTTGAAAAAAGTTCCATTTTGTTTTACTTTAATAGTGTAGGTGGTGTTTAACCTTCTAAAGCAACACTGGACTGGGCATCCATATTGTGGCTACTTTGGACCTAAAGTTGTTCAGATTTCTCTAAATCCCTTTTCACAAACTTTGCAGCATTCATGAGTACCTACTCTGAATGGCTGGAGGTGTGGACTCCACAATGACCCCAGCCAATAAAAACACATCTTAATCAATAATACATATTCTATTCAACTGTGGCTACATCTAAGTGTTGGTGGCCATTGGGGAAATTAATAGAGTAACAAAGTAGTTATATAGCAATCTGTAAACCTGAGTCTGATTCTAAGTGTAAAGGGGAAGAACCTCCAACAGGATGTTTCAGAACAGTAGGATTGTGTTTAACAGGATCAGACCCCAGTTTACAGATCTATTTCCAAAATGTAGGTGAGCTGCACTTTGCCTTTAGACACGCATGCAGCACCAAAACTGCTGCTGATACCCATGGCTGTTGGGAATAAATAGAGGGATAGTTAGACAAAGAGAAGTCATTAACTGCACACCCGCGCCCTGTATGCTCTCAGGAACGCCTTGAGGGAATTTCTTCAAATTTGGTACAAACTGTCACTTGGGGCCCAGAGATGAACTGATTAGATTTTGGTGGTATGAGGTCAAAGTTTACTGTGACCTCTTGTATGTCCCATTGTCATCGAAGCTATATCTTAAAAACACCTGGAAGGAACTTCATTACATCTGGCACAACTTATTATCTTATATTTAATAAAACACATTGTAAATATTGCTTTTTTACATGTTACATTTAATTCTTGTCAAAAGGGTTTCTTAGCATTTGTTGCTTTTAAATGTGCTTTATAATGAATTAATTACTTAATTGAACTCATAATCGCATCTCAATTACAGTGAATATAAACTTAAGTTCTAGAAGACAGGGTTGGGGAGAGAGAGGAAGAGGGTAAGGATGTGAGAGACTCAGGAGAGAGAGAGAAATGAGGGAGAGAGATGAATAGATGATAGTGACAGAGGAAATGGGCAAAAAAACTAGAATGAGCAAGAATTAAAGGGAAGAGAGGGAGGAGAGAGAGCGAGGGATGACAGAATGAAAGAGAGAGATTAATAGACGACAGAGGTAGTTCAGAGAGGAATGCTGACAAGTCTCTTTCAAGTGCTGGAGACCGACACACATGCACACACACTCACACGCGCCCACACTTAGGTCCCAGTGAAGGGCAGGTGTAGACAGGACCACCATCTGCAAATCAAAGCTTCACATATTACTACTGACATACACACATTTTAATATAGGTGCGCATGTTTCTGAGAATCACATACACGTCAATATCACATGTAAAGAAAACCTTTTACTCTTCAACCCCACACCTCCTGCTCGCTCTGTCATTCCTCCTTTATTGTAAAAGGTTTACATCTAAACCAACCATCTGCTCCACACACACACACACACACACATACATTGTACACACACCTAAACTTTCTGAGGGCACCTAAGTTAAATTAAACGTTGTTCATATTTAAAGTTTATTTATGGTTTATTAATTCTACAGAAGTTCAGCAGTTTAGCCAAGGTTGTGATTGTCATGCACAATACATCAGTGACAAAACACTATTAAACTAACCAGAGCTAATTACTGTAACCAATTAGTTAGATAAACTACATGACTGTGGAGATCACTACACTCGTCCATGTAATCATTTACAACTCTATAGCACATTTAATGAATAAATTCTTCAAACAATTAAAAACAACTTAAACTACTTTGTTACAGTTATTTAAACTAAATGAGACTACAAACAGAACACAATTAAATACAAAGTAGCATTCTGGATAATATGGTTGTATATAAGAATAACCTGGTCTTATACACAATATCATAATACAATGTCCCATTGATTCATGTTTGATTGAATGATGTTTGAACTGTTTAAACCAGTACACAATAATAAAAAAATAAAATAATAATAATAATAATAATAATAATAATTAGATTAGGCTAAGGCTCATTGTGTTGTGTAAAGTTCCACTTTACTAATAGATGCTACACTTAAGGTCATAATAAAATGCTAATATTTCAAGTGTCCTGCAAGAAACCTTTCATATTTACTGTTAAATATGTGACATTGTGTGTGTGTGTGTGTCTGTGTCTGTGTGTCTGTGTGTGCGTGTGCTTTTGAACTCCATAAATTAGAATGAGATGAATAGTTAAATATGAAAATATGACAGGTTGGTCATTTGACGGTTGTTCACATTGACAAGAGACATCTGCTCTGGCCTGTGGAGAGAATGAGCTATGTGTGTGTGTGTGTGTGTGTGAGCGTGTGTGTACATAAAGCACATAAAACTTCTCATTTACATTTGTTCTTGGGCATGTAGCTGACACTAAATTGCATAGGTGTGTGTTTCTTTTAGTATTTTTGTATAGGTTGGGGATTTTGCGCGTGTGTGTGTGGTTGGTGCCAGCTTGTGTCAGAAGAGGGGATGAAAGGATGAAGAAGTCTCAAGAGAACAAACGGATGAGCCGACAGCGGATGATGGCAGGGGAGGGATGTACGGGCTGTACGAACGCTGCCACTGCAGCATCAGCTTGATTAAAACACACGTTCTTCTATCTAATACTTTAATGAAATATTAACACAGTTTACTGTAATTAAATTAAATGGAGAGCTGGCAGTGAGATTAGCGGCCATGTCTGAACAACCTTAGGAGGATAACCTCACACTAAATTAATACCAGAGCACTAGATTAGCGTCTCTGCTTTCACACACAGTCATGCTAGTAGTGGGTATGGACGCAGACAAATTAAATAAAACAGCTACTGTACAAACAAACTGAGAAACACGTACATATAACTTCATAAACTCATTATTCTTGTAAAGTCTAGTCTAGTGGTGAAGAAAAATTCACTTCGTCTTGGTCACAGGTCTTGATCACAGCTGCGAAGTGGAACAAGCCAACAGTTCCAGAAACATTTTCAGCTCCTGCAAAATCCACCACATGGCAGAAACACAACACAGAAGTGGAAGGTGTAACAATACTAAAAGTTTATGCTTTGGTTTTTAGTTTGTGGTAGTTTACCTTTGTTTCTGTGAAATCACATGTGGGATTAGGGATGACTCTAAAAGGCTCCTACAGGTTGTAAGATTTCGTTGAACGTCTTTGAACCTCTCATACAGTGCCACGTAAGACCACCTTTTCTGAGGCAGATATTGCCACATTTGGCGAGCTTTCGTCTGAATGGCCCAAAATTGCACAGCATATACCCATCTTAAATACTGCAACCACATGAGGTTCAGTTGGCTTTGCAAGGTATGAGGTTTCTACAGTTCAATCACGGCTTTGACTCTGTCAAACTGACAGACTAGATGCTTCTTGTATCTTATGAGTTTTTCAGCATGGATGTTGAGAATATTCTCATCTACATTCTCTTAAATATGTATTAAAATAATCATCTTTAATCTATATTTAATCATTTACAGACAGGTTCATTTAAATGTTTGCTGTAATATCATCACAACTTTTTGAGGCAATCAAGCACTTTTTATACTACAGCTCTTAGACTTATCCATTGGTGGCCTAAAGGTTAGAGAAGCGAGCTTGTGACTGGAACATTGCCCGTCAGTCCCCAGACTGGCAGGGTACATCTGGGTGGGAGAAGTGAAAAAGCTGTGCTGTCCACTTACTTATCAATTCAATTCAATTCAATTCAGTTTTATTTAAATAGCGCCAAATCACAACAAAAGTAATCTCTAGGCACTTTACATTGTAAGGTTTAAGACCTTACAGAATATAAGTATACACAGAATAATGTGGAAAACCCAACAGTCC
>JAUMHL010000015.1:20333221-20344027 GCA_032362345.1 Sandelia bainsii
TGGTAAATGAACAAACAACAACAGATCTCACGCAGTAGCAGATTTCTCTCGTCTCGTCGTCAAGCCGGAAACCGGAAGTCAAGTCAAAACACCAGCAACAACCACACCACAACAACATCAACAATACAATGGTGCCCTTTAACCCCTACATGCTCAGTGGTTGCAGGTCAGACTGTTTTTGTAGAGCCCTTTTACATTTGGTTTTAAAATGTGTCTTGGGCAACTGAATGACAAGTGGACACCTCTACGTACAAGTGTAAACAAAAACTAAAATGGATTGATCATTCAAACCACTTGCCTAGGTGGTCTGGGATGCATTCAACCATGTATCTTTTGAAGTCTAGTGTAAACTCTAATCAGTGCAGGGTATTTCCCAAACCCGCAGGACCCAATAAACCCCCAGTCTGACCGCAGACTAGAACCAGCCAGTGTCGCATCAAAAGATGCTATTGTCCCATGAACCTTAAACGTCTTAATAATATTAGCAGTGGTCGTCTCAGGAACATCAAGCTGCTTGGCAGAAAACCTACAATGTTAAACAATATTCTAGCCCTTAACCTTAATCAAGTTTGCCAGTTATTTCCTAGCTCACAGTACCTCAGACAACTCACCTGTGCTCTTTCTCTTGTCCTTGTTCAGTGTGGTACACACAGTGATATCAAACAGCACAATGAGGACAGTATCTACAGTGCTGTGAAAAAGTATTTGCCTTCCTGATTAAAATTTTTTTGTATATTTGTTACACTTAAACGATTCAGATCATCAAACAATATTACACAAATATAACCCAAGTACATACAAAATGCAGTTTTTAAATTTTAAGTTTTTAAAACTCTCCAAGCCTGCCTTGCCCATTGAATCAAATCAGATTTTGTTAGTTGTTTAACTGTTTAAAAAAATTAAGCATTTTTAGTTGTCCCAAATAGAAATATATATCCATGTTATAAACTTAGGCCCAAATGTCTTTGGGGTACAGAAAAAAACAAATTAATTAGCTTTGCAGTTACAATACCTTTGGAGGGGGCTGTAGATAATAAAAAAAAAATCATATCATGAAAAGTCATGAAAATAGTTATTATGTAAATCCATGAGTGGTATTCATATAGAGAGGGCGAGAAACAATAAGAGAGACGTTTAGTGGAGGGAGTCAGTGTGTTTGCCTGGTTTAACAACATTATCATAATTAATTAGATAACTCTGACATTATTGTTGTAGCAATTACCATTACAGTTATCTGTCGCCCGCTGCTTGTTATTGGCCTCTCATAATCTTGACAATCATCGTCATTTACTATGCTGATTACTAATATTGACAATTAATTTATTCTGTTATCTGTCTGATAATATTTAATTCACTGAACCCTGATCTGAGCCGCTGGTGGGAAACATTTTGTCTGGTTGATTTGAACTGAACTGAATGTTGGTTTTATCCATCTCTACTTTCTGAGTGATCCGTCCTGTTTATACCATGCAGCCCAAAGACTAGTATTTTTTTTTATTATAAACGGGCTCAATACTTTGAGAGCTCAAAAACAGTTGGGTATTGTAGTTACTCAACAGGAAGAAACTGGGAAGTATTTTTTAGCAGTTTGGAGCAAGGGACCACAGGTGTATTCAGTGTGAAACTATTTTACCAGGTGGCAGAGCTCATTCAAAACAATTTAAAACACTTTGACCTGTCTTAGAGGGTAAGGAAACGGGCGCAATAAATTTCACTAACAATGGCTCAGTTCTATCAAGCATGCACAATATCCAAATCCTGGAACTCAGAGCTAGCGTCGCCAAATGCATGTGCAGTTGACTCTTTTGGAAATCCATTTCAGAGACTAAATGTGTTTTCTATAGTTTTCAGACAACAATGGAGGCCTGTGGCCAATAAGCGAATAAGCTAAATTACTGGACTCCTTATCCTTTGAAGCACACACAAGACAATGTAGCTGCGCTCTATAGTTGTGGTTGAAAAATTGTTCAATGATTTGTCTATAAATGTTGGGTGGTTCTGCTGATGTCAGAAAGCATTCTGTGAAATGTAGGAAACCACTAAACTGAAACACAGCGTGGTCAGAAACAAGAAAACATTTGTTTTCCTTTGTGTCCAGATGGACCTGAAGGAACTTTGCCTCCTGCTTTCCACTTACAAACCATCCACCTTGTTTGTCCTGATAAAACAAGACGTAAATCTGTCGCACCCCTTTTTGCCATTGGTGGGAATAGCTTGTTTCCGGATGGTGATGGATGATGATTGGCCAGCCGGATCAGGGTCTGCCATGTATTTCCATACATCATCTGACTCTCTCTCTCTCTGCCCTCGACGATCTGCACCTGCGCCGCCGCGCTTCCCCCGAAAATACCTCTGATTAATGTCCAGAGCCGGAGAGGGGAGCAGAGCGGGGCGATGCTGTGGTATTAATTAAACCAACCCTAATACCCCAACCCCCACCACACCGTGCAAGTGAACAAGGAGAAGAGAGACAGAGAGCGGAGAAATAAAATACATGTCAAAAAAGACAGAAAGGGGAGAAAAGTGACACGAAAGAACAGTGACAAGAAGTATAACGAGAAAGCAAAATGAAAAAGTGAAAGGAGGCAGAAAAGGGAAGAAAGAAGTGAGAGAGGAGCGTTGCACTGCTTCTTTAGGTGATGTATCTGCTAATAATAAATATGCATGCTGTGTGTGTTTTAATATAACTTGGTGTAACATCTGTGTGGGTTCACAGTAGCCATTGTGCAAAAAGAATTGTGATGTTTCTAAGTTGAAAGGAACCTACCTAATGAAGAAGACACACTGGAAGAGACCAAATCACACATCGCCTCCGCAACTTTGGGCATGCCAATGCTCAAAAGCTAGCGACGATCCTATTCAATAGCAAACAGTGTGCAAATGGCAACCTGCACTTTCTTCGTTCTGTTCAACAGAAGTTCTTTTGGGTGTTAACCTGTAATCCGAGCTAAACGTACTCTTTAGCATTGGTGTTGAGAAGCCAAGTGGGAAGCATCATTGTAAGATGCACGGAGATGTCAACTGATTGTGTCAGACATGTGTTGTAAGATTCAAGATTCAAAACACTTTATTAATCCCAGAGGGAAATTATTTAAACAAGACAATTCCAGGAAGTACACTATGTTTTAACTGAACCTAACTCTGAAGTTTTGTGTCTAACCCTAACCCAGTTGTATTTGTGCTTAAAGTCAATGAAACCGATGGCGTCGGGGAGTCTGGTGCATCACCTCAGATAGGGAGCCCAGAGGGTACCTTTAGTATTTTTTACTGAGTTGCCAACTCAGTAAAGTGTCATTATGTGACGTGGTCAGATGAGAATGTTTTGGTAATCCTCTAGAACAGGAACTCAAAAAAAAGGATCTCTGAAAGTTCAACATACAGCTTCTCTTCCATAGACATGTATTCACACCAGGTGACCAATAAACTTACTGACCAAGCACTTTTTTGACCAAACACTGTTTAATCATGTATCAAATTGGCACTCCTATGCGTGAAGTTAAAAATAGATGAAACTTCATGTAACACCATGTTCAGTATACTGTATCTTCACAGCAAGGGCGTTTATACCTGATCTGACCAGGTAGACTACAAGTGAAAAGGTAGCCAGCTTCTTGTTAACTGAACCTAAACCAGTGAAAAGGGGAAGAAATACTGTATAATCTCCTGGTGGTGTTATGGAGTGAGGTTGTTCTCCTTCCTCTCTCATCCTGGCAAAATGATGAGCTACCTAAATCCATGTAGGTTTTATTCATACTTTTTGTTTGTTTGGGAAGAGGTTTAAGAATTCTGATAACTCAGCAGATCACAGATGTGTTTTAACAATGTTAGTGTGGTTAAATATTCTGAGGAGATGTTTTTATTTAGGAGGTAGAAAGAACAAATGCAGGACTTCAAATTCATTATGTATTAGGATATGAAAATAAAAAACCACAAACAGTCAGTTCAAATACACCAGGAGTAGTGTACAAAATATCATTATTATCACACTTAGCTGCCAAATTCAGCCCTTACCTTTTAATACCATGTAGACCCACATCCAGTTTTCACACGTGTTCCTGGAAAATAACCTGTCTTAAAATAATACACCAGCAAGAATATACCATATACAACCCCCATTTCTAGAGAAGTTGGGGCTTTTTCTAAATGCAATAAAACCTAAAATCTTCATTTATGACAAAAGTACAAAGTAAAGATTTTCAGTGTTTTTACTGATTAACTTAATTGTATTTTGTAAATTAAGCACATTCAGAGAAAACTATTCTAGTAAGATTCCAAAATTAGCAGGTTAACTGATGAGGAATGAGGGTGTCGTGACTGAGTGTCCACTAAAGGCGCAGTCTTTGCAAACAAACACGGGTTGTGGCTTATTACTTTGTGCCTCTCAAAGTGAACTGTCAGTCAGTTCAAAAATAATATTTCTCAAGGCAAGAGTGCAAAGAATGTAGTCTTTTGCCTTCAATAAATACAATCATGAATAATAATAACAGATACTTTCAATCAATCACCTTTGGGAATTTCGTGTGGACAGGCAGCCACTTAAGGTGCCAGGGTTTCAGGGTTCAGTGTCTTGTCCAGGGACACTTCGACATGTGGCCGCATATTGGGGAGAACCTGGACTCAAACCACCAATCCCAGGGCACGTAGACAACTGCCCACCTAACTGAGCCACTGTCACCACTTCTTCTACAGTACATAACATTGTGAAAAGATTTAGTGACTTATGGGAAATCACAGCGTGTAAAGGGCAAGAGCATAAACCACTGTTGTAGAAACAATTTTGTAAAGCCATTGTCAGTTAAAACAGTCAACCTGACACTCTATTACATGGAGGAAGCCGTACATCAGTTTTGTGCAGAAACGCTGCCGAGTTCTCTGGGCCTGAGCTCATGTCAGATGAACTGAAAAGTGAAAGTGAAGTCTCATATCCAGCAAACTCCCAAATGATTAAAAAGTGTAATTAAAAGGAGAAATTATGTAACACAGTGATAAATGTGTTAAAACATGACTCGTGAATCAACTTTTCTGGAAAGTGGTTTGTATTTACATGGCAAAATATATGTATATAATTCATCAAGGAGTTCCTCTTTATATGTTTACTGACACAGAGGAATTTAAAAAAGATGGCTCCATTGAACCAGGAAAAATTCTAAAACAAAATGTTTTTGTCATTGAAAGGCATTTACAACTTTTTGAAGGGCAGCAGCATGTCCCTAGTTTCAACCTCTTAAGTAATACTATTATTAATCCTAAAAATAATGAGATAATATATCAGCTTATTAAAAAGCTGCAGCGATAATCTGAAATGAAAACAGGCAGAAATGAAAAAATAAATAAAAAATAAAGTGAATGCAGCTCCCCCTTTGCAAGCGACTCCGCAGTTTACACCTAGCAGCTACTGTCTACAGCAAACACATTTAATTTTCAGCATTATTATTTAAAAATGCAAATAGATGCAATTACACTCGCCTTGTTTATCAGCAGTTATTACCAGTATTTTGGCGTCGCCGCCGTGAAGAGGAGCCATATTTCAAAGTGTTTGCCGTCAGCCGCTCGCTAGCGCAGATAACGAGTTTCCCCCCTCACAGATGTAATTACAAAACTGTTTTCTGGAAAAAAAACTCCCACGACCCCCACAAACACACACAAACACACACATATATATACTGTATACATGTATATGTATATATACATGTAAAAACACACATATTCCCTTGTAACTATTCTAAAAAATAGCCTGGTTCTTCTAGATAGAGATCAGTTGTTTGATTCATAGTGAAGTCTTTATTAGTAGGATTAATAATAATTTACTGTGTGTGTGGGGGGAGGGTGACCGGGGAGTACCTTTTACACTGTGTGTGTGTAGACATTTTCTGTGTGAGCATTAATCACATTATTAAGGCTCATCATTTTCAAAATGTTCTCAAATTGTTTTAAGAGAGAGTTTAAGCTGTTTTTAATACAGAATGTCCCCACACAGGTAAATACTGTTTTGCAAGTAGACGAGGTCACAGAAAAAAGCTTTACCTTACAGGAAATTGGGGTTAAAAAAAGGCTAGAAAGAAAATCATTAGAAATAGAATAAATAGTTGATTACTATATTGTAGTGTAAATGCTTCAGTTCTGTCATCAGTTTTGTCACATTTAAATAAACAATAAATCACTGGAAAAAATATATACATATGTGTGTTCAGTCGATCAGACTCTACAAAACACCTTCTCAGACGGGGTGAAGTGAAAGGCAACAGGATTTTGTGATGAATCCTGTTGTCTTTGATGCTATAGTGACTGAAATCACAGGTCAATAAAGGTTGTTTGAATTTGATTCATTTCATATAATAATTTCATCATATGTGCTTTTTAACACTGTTGTCATGTCAGCACGTAAAGTGTGAAGTGAAATTCATATGTTCATCATCCGCCATCTGTGCGCACGTCGCTCTATCACACAAACATGCAAAACACACAACACTCACTCCAAGATGGCGCCAGTCCTCACTCATTCAAACCTCTGCACACACACCTGCATATATGTATACTTGCACATGCTAATATGTCACAGATATGCATCGCACACACATCTGAACTCACTTGCGAAAGCACAGATGCACACACACACACACACACACACACTCCTGCAGCGAAGGCGTTGCAGTGCAGATGTGCGTCTTGAATGCACAGGATGCTACGCCACACATGAGTGGTCGTCACGGTGTTTGGATGACAGATGTAGTTCTAAGGTCTAGGCTCAGTTCCAGACACACACACACACATACACAGAGAGAGAGCTAAAGCCACTCTTCATTTATCAATAATTGGTTTTTAATTCCATTTGGCAGCCAGCAGTGTGAGCGGCAGAACAACAACAATTAGTCCATCAGAGAGAAAGACAAAGAAGAAGAGATAGGAGTGTTTGGGGACCATCCCAAAAGTGACAGAAATCTATATGACCATTGCAGGGTTAAGAAAACTACTTTTTTTGTGTATATACAGCATCAGTTGTGTCACCTGTCATAAATGGACTAGACCGACTGTTACGTCTCCTGATGTCGCCTTTATCTGGACTAAAAAGCGGCGGTAAGAAATAACTCTCCATACCAGCAGGTGGCAGTAGTCTGTATTTTTCATTCAAAAGGGGATGAACAGCAATAACAATACAACAACAGTACTAACTTGTGCGTGTGTGTGCTGTGCTGACAGTAGCTGATACAAAGAGACAATAAAAGTAAATAAAGTAAATAAAAATTCAAAAACAAATATTAGAATTTTTATTTTATTTTTGTACAACAAGGAAACAGGCTGAGACAGTTAATCAACCTGCAAATGCTTAGTTCTCTTATTAACTCTCTCTCTTATTATTAGCTGCACTATCGTCCATCGTTCATTAGGAAATCACCTAATCAGAATAAAACTCACAGAGCCTTTAATCCTCCACAGAGATGATTCCAGATTGTTGCTCAGCTTTAGCCTCAGCTCATGACATTAGATTCGCATTAATTCTATAGATTCAATTCTAATTAATTTCATTAGTGAAAGTGGAGCTGCAGAACGTGGCTTTGCCTAACACGACTTTTGACCTTTTGATTTGCAGTGCAACAGATTTGCAGCACAACACTCAGTCAGCACATAGGGAGACTTAAAAGTGACAGAAATAGAAAGACAAACAGGACTGGAGAGAGTAAACGCAGACAAGTCAAGCCAAACATTTACTCAAAATGCAAAGGATGTGATTAGGAGCATAAAATGTAGGGGAAAAGACTTGAAGCATGTGAGCTGTGCAGACAAAAGAAATAACATACGTAGGTTCAGCCCATTGTTGCAATACATCAGGGTTGCATGTTTATACACAGACTCTTGATATTTAAGGTATAATTACAGCTAGATCCTTAAAAAGAGGAAGTACAGCATATCAACATAAGCTTACATAAATTAACTGAATTAATTACATGGTGGAAAATAATTCATTGTCACAAGAAATCATAAAAGCCCACATTTGTCAAGCATGACAAATAAGCCTATCAAACTCTTCCAACAGGCTACACCATGCTTAATTCAACGATATTTGCCGTAGCTTGCGTTCATCAGCGTGCTGTCTGAGCTGGTTTCCAGTGTGTGTGTATACAGTCTACTGTATATTGATGTGAAACAGGCGTCACTGGTCACAGCGTCCTGAGCCACAGCAACAGCAGCACAAGCAGCAGCCTGAAAGTTACAGAAGTGGGTTCTAGTTTGGGCAAAGTGCCTTTAGTCCAGTTTTATAAATGTATGGCAAGTACAGAGTCCTGTCGAGGCAAGTTATGCCCCAAAACACAGAGTGAGTGTGAGCATGCTCAGTCTGAACAACAAGAACGTTTCTCTGGCTAAAGTCCTGACTCCCGACTTTTAGTCTGTATGTTGCTGAACTCAAGTTGCTTACCTCACCTGGCCAGACAGATTTACACAGGGGAGGAATGCATATGTGTGTGTGTGTGTGTGTATGTGTGTGGCAGGAACTCCTTTCATAGCTGCAGGGCCAGATGTTCATGGGGAACGCCCCCACCCTCCCTCTTCGCTCTCTCGTTTTTTCTCTCTCTTTCTCTGCTCCTCTTCATTTTTTTCATTTCACATTATTGTAATTTAGCTTTCTCACTGTTTAATACAATGACAACAACCAAAGAACACACACAATGTGAGCACCAACCTTAAACATGGCACTGTAACTAGAGAATACAAGTATTTTGCTAGAATTTAATCAGTTCATCTTTTCTCTCGTTTTCACCTTCATCTTCTTTTCTCTTTCACTCTCATTCAGTTTGCCACTTTAACACCACACACACACACACACACACACACACAAACCCAGTAGAAAATGAGTTGCACCTGCAGTCTGATGAAGGTGGAGTTTGGTTTGTGTGTGTATGTGTGTGTGCACATGCTCGCATTCTTCCTAAGCTCTGACCTCCAGCTGCCATCACAGTAACATCCCATGTCAGTCTCTACTGTCCTCTAGACATCGTCTCAGCCAATCAGCCACAACGTTAAATCCACCAAGTGGTCATAATGTTGTGGCTGATGAGTGTATTCAAATTGTTTTTAAAAAGAAAAACACTGTAGATTCCTGATAGTGTTTTCTTAAAGCTGTATTGTTCATTACAGCAACACTATGAATGTGCACATATTATTATTTTTTTCCTGTGCTTGAGGAAATGTCAGTGACTCATTGTTACCCAGAGAAGGAATATCTGGTCTTTGTTTTACAAAAAAAAGATTTTGGCTCCGGTTTAGATAAAAATGTACGTTTTAGTTTTTGCCTATACGTAGGTCATCTTATAATACCAGACTGGTGCTTTATATATATTTTATTAATCCTCTTGGGGAAATTTTTGCGGACAGGCAGCTGTATTTAAGGTACCAAGGATTCAGGATTCAGTGTCCTGTCCAGAGACACTATGACATGTGGCCAGGAATCGGGGGAACCCCACAGGTACCACTCAGGTCTTACAGCAGGTGTACAGTGTAAAGCCGATTCTGAATGCGACTTGATTGTGAAGAGTGATCAGACCTATTTGGACAGGGTCTGTTCTAGTCTTGGTCTGTCAGTGCTGACAGTCTTCAGAGAAATTTGTCAAATATGTGCTTCCTAAAGATTTTAGTTTTTAGTCTTTAAGATGCTGTAGTTTCTCACCAGATTTGCAGGTTTGTCTACTGCCAGACTAAACAACACCTGACGACTGCTATTTAACACAAGTTCTCATTTCCCTCCATCTGGACAATGGAGGAACAGTATGTTTGCAGAATTTGTATCCATTATACCCACTTTTAGGGGAAATATAGCAGGTTAAGATGAACAACGTTAGCAACTAACAGAGAAGCTGTCAGGATATTTTTCTATGTATCAAAGTGTTGGTCAGACCAGTGCCACAATCCACCTGCATGGTAATGAGACCAGATTTGACCTTAAATCAGTGACTGTATAAATACTGCTAAATAAAGCCTTAGCTTACCTTGACTTCTTTATTGATCACAAACAGTGTTCAGAGTGATGTGATGAGATTTTTTAGCCTCGTTTATCTCATTGTTTTGGTTTAACACATTTCATTTTTTTGTTTTATTATCTTGCGCTTGTTTTCAACTGTTTCCAGCAAACAAGTTCTGCCCAGCAACTTATTTTAGACAATATTGTCAACTGGCTACTGAAGACATTACAGCATTCAGCTGCTGAAGGATCAGTGTTTTCTTCAGAGACTGGTGTTGAAACAAGCCAGAGCTAAAAGGAGAGGAACACAAACACAACTCTACGAACAAAATCTGTTTGTAAACCACTAAATTTACGTTTATCTCCTGAATCATGAACAATCAGGGCCGTTTAGCACTGAGTGCACTGTGTGTCTGATGCTGTGATATATTGCCAGTTGTGGTTTTAAATGTAATGAAATGTAAACCTGCAGATTTTAGGGTAATCCACTTCCCATCCAGTAAGCTGCTGAGAAAATATGATCACTATCCAATCCCTCACTCACACTCACACACACTGAAGGGGTGAGTTAAAGCAGCTGTTGTGGACTAAGTAAGGCATCTAGCTGGAATCTGAGAGTGAGAGAGAGCGATGGTCATCCTCTGCCATCGTGGGAAATCCTTCTTCTTTTTTTCTTTTCAGATGAAATTTTCCACAGTTTTGTAATGGAATTTTTATATATTACTATGTTATACCATATATTATACCTTTTTTAATGTATGTTGTACTTTGACATGCATAACCTTTGTCATGTGTACATCCTGTGACCAACTGTCAACATTTAGCTTCCTCCCTCGAGTGTTGAAATGTGATTA
>JAUMHL010000015.1:20345563-20360492 GCA_032362345.1 Sandelia bainsii
AAAGTGCCTTGAGATGACTTGTGTTGTGATTTGGCGCTATATAAATAAAGTTGAATTGAATTGAATTGAATTGAATAGTTGACAAAACTAACAGAGGATAAATGAATAATAAATGAACTGCATCAAAGATCTAAGATTTAAAAAAGTCCGATCAGGACCTGCTGAGGTCATTGGGCATGTTAGCTTGAAAAGGCAGGAGTGCCACAGTTGAGATCCATTTAAAAACCTGAAGCACACAGCATTCAGAGTTTGTGCATCGGCTGCAGCTGTCATCCTGCACCGAGCTGCACGAAGCAGCAGAGCGACAGCAGCTGTTGACTGGCAGCTCTAATGACATGCAACAGTATTGAAACCAGAACGGAGGAAGAAGATGCTCTTTGGAAAGATGCCAAGAGTTTTCTCCTCTCCTTTTCTTCCTTCTCTCTTTTGTGTCTAGTTTTCAATGTCTTCTACTTTTCTTATTTTTCTCTATTACTTTCATCTCATCTGCTTTCCTTCTTTTCCATTTTCTCCAGATGTTTGCACCCTTCTTCTTTACTTGTCTCTTCTTTTCTCTATTCTTGTCTCTCATTTCTTTCTGCTATTTTCTACATTCCTTCCCTCCATATTTTCCGTCATCTTGTCCATTTCTTCGGTTTTCCTTACCTTTCTTTTCCATTCCCTTATTTTTCCCTTTTTTCTCCTTTCCATCTTCTCCTACCATGTTTTTTTCCTCTCCACTCCTCCTTCTCTGCACTCTCCGTTTCTGTGTGTGTGTGTGTGTGTGTGTGTGTGTGTTGCTGACAGCTGCAAATCATTAGTATAGCAGGTAGATACATACACATGTACACACCAGCCACTATGTGCCCACAAACACACACATTGTGCACAGATGCGTCGCCGCACCTGGCCCATTGTATACTATGTGTGTGTGCGTGTGTGTGTCTGTGAGAGTGAGTGTGCAAAGCTGAGAATTACGGAGATAAAGATTTTTCTAAAAGATTTCAAATGTGGTTATTTTTAGTTGAGGTAAACACGCATACACACACGCGCATGTTCAGATACACACCATAACCTCTGTGTAGCTAAGAGACACAAAACAGGGTGAGATTAATGTTGATACTTACCACCAGAGACTCCTGTGCATATTCCACCATGACCAGGACACACACACACACACACACACACACACACACACACACACACACACACAGACAGCATCTGCTGACGTCTACATTTCCATTGTAGAATTTATGCTAAATATGCATATCTTAATTGCAATATCTAATATAATTAGCCGGTGCGGTTTACCTTCTCGTACATCCACGAGCTGAGCAAAGTGTGCCGCGCTGCAGGGGGTGAGGTCTTGCCCACCGCTGTCACTTTGACCAAATGAATCCGTTTACTAATTATTATCAGATCTGCTGCTGATCTGCTGAGAGCCAGGGGCAGATAGGGGAGAAGAATCCTGCCTTTCCTTCTATCCTACCTGAAAGTGAAACAAGAAGTGGAGGAAGTTGTGAATGAGTTGGGAAATATTGTGGTGATGAGATGACATCATTACACATTGGCGAACCTCATCATATGGGGATCAAAATGTATTAAAGTAAAAGAAGACAGAGGAAAGTAGAGGGAAGGTATAAAGAAACATATACTTCAGCAAATTTAAGTGAGAAAAGGTGGTGGTAAAGGGGGATAATGGAAGAAAGGAGGTCAAGAGGGATGGGATGAGCATATAGGAGGCAATGAAGGAAGTGTAGGAAGTAACATATGGAAAGATGTCAAGGGTGTGGGTCAAGGAAATACAAAGAATTTAACAGATATTTTAAAGATAATTTAAAAGTGGCCCATTGCTAAAGCGTGAAACATCAACAACAGCTGCTGTTTGCACAGAGGAGGGGAAAGAAAGACAGAAGTAGACAGAAAAAAAAACACATATTTAGTTTTGATGTTTCAGTGAATAAAAACTTACTATATATAATATAATAAATTCAACAGCATCTGCACTTTATAAATGCAGGAATATAACAGAAACAGAAAAAGTCAAATATGTTGTTTGAATGTTACACATTCTAATTTCATATTAGTTTAACTAGTTTTAGAGATGAAACTAGACCTTCCTCACTAAGCTTTAGATTACTGAGATGTTTAATGCCTCTGAGGTACCAGAGAATGGCCTAAATATATCATACTCAATGACACCAATTAATCATGTACAAAGGTAATGAATATTTCTTTACTTGCCTTAAGCACAAACATGTTATCATCTCCCTGTAGATGAAAAGGTCAGTGTGATCAATTGAGGCTCCAACCAAACTACACAGTATATTTTTTCTTCTTTTTTTTTTACTATTTCTGCTGAAAATACCCTTCAGATCTTAAACAAATGTAAACCTAAACATAGATGTCTGTCATGAATGAAAAAAGATAGTAATCCCGGTAGTTTACAGTGACAAAGATGCTATTAGATGCTATGCTGCTAGAAGCGGAGGCAAAGGTCTAAGAATTGTTGGAGCTGGAGTTTGAAAGGTAGTTGAAGCATTAAAATGTAAAGGAGTGGAAATATCAGTTGATGTTCCAGAAAGTAAAGGATTCAGTGAGGCAGCTGAACAACATATTTGAATTTTCTGAAGTGTGAAAACAAGGCGATGAATTGCAATATAAATGTAAGCAATGAAAAGAATTGAAGTGGCACAGTTCAATTAAGTGTTATTTGACGTGCAATAATGTAAAAGAGCCAGTTGAAGAGTAAGTGTGAGAATATAAATTTGAAGTGTACTTACTAACATAACAGTGCAAACAGAAAGAAACTGAAGTGTCATTTGTTGTTTAAGAATAAAAAAAAGCTGAAGTGGCAGGTGAAAACTAAATACTAAAAGCTGTTTATGTGTAAAGACATGTAGTACTAGTAACAGTAAAAATAGTTAAAAATAGTCAAAGCGAACACTTTACTAACCACTGCACTACTGATGTTAAGCACAGAAGTTTGCAGTATATATGGTGTTCTCGAGATGAAACAAGCTCAGTATATATACAAGAGTTGAAGTGGGAGTGGATAAAGGAGTACAAGTGGCAGTTCAAGTAAAAGAAAACAAGGAATTGAACTGCAGTTAAAGTGCAAGTACCAAAACTAAAGTAAAGGTGGCAGAACAGAAATTAGTTGTTAGCAGCGGCATATGAAAGATAAGAATGAAAATGAGCTGAAGTGGCAGCTGAGAGTTAAAAGTAGATGATGTGTACGAACACAAAGGAGTTGAAGTGGTATTTTTAAAGATAGCACTAAATTTACACTAAGACGATAAAGGATTGTAAGCATAAGCCTACAAATGACTTGGTTGTGAACTATCAGTACTGAAATGAGTGTAAGTAGTAAGTAGAAATCCCGTAGTCTATGGGGCCCCACCTTTCAACTACTGTCATAAT
Source organism: Sandelia bainsii (assembly GCA_032362345.1). NCBI lineage: Eukaryota > Metazoa > Chordata > Actinopteri > Anabantiformes > Anabantidae > Sandelia > Sandelia bainsii. The sequence continues at coordinate 20,348,966 of JAUMHL010000015.1, forward strand.
AACAAACTAGTGTAAATAAAAATATGAAGCACTTAATGACTGCAGTTTAAGTATAAAAATAAAATTAGTAGGCCTGATACAGAAAGAGCTCTCTGTCTTTTATCCACCCCCAGCATCTCCACCCCCTCTACCACCCAGTTGGCTGTGGTGGTGGTATGTGTTAAGATACTGATGGCAACATTGAGAAGTTGAAGATTAAGCACCATAAAAGTACTGTGGTAAATACTAAACAGAAAACAGTCTTCCACTACTCTGAAGTGGCCACTACATGTCCATAATATAATCACCCAGAGTAAGAGCTCTGCAGTGATCACAAATATGATTAGCATTATATTTCTGACTTTAGAGGGCATGATGTAAATGGAACTTCAGGCCCAGACACCGATGTAGGTCAGAGCCTCAGTTTTTAACGATTATCGGCTGTTCTAATTTCCATGACAACGAACCATCCCCCAAACCAAGAGGCCCGGGAACAATGTTCCTGTTTTAGAGATGCAGACCAGCACTCCTGCATCCGATCACAAGTTAATGGCTGTTATACACGGTCACCAGCGCCCTCATTTAAGGTGTTTCGGCCTCGTCGGCAAACCTAACTCTCAGACTTCATCCTGAGCGGTCCACCTTAACAGCACTCTGCCTGGCACTCAAACAAGCTTTGTTTACTGACAGGATTTGGCAGTCAGCCATTTTGTTTTTGCACATTTACATAAACACCAAATGGTGCCTGTTTCCTGTGTGAGTGCGTGTGTGTGTGTGCAGGGGCCCTGGCTAATTCCCTCCTTCACCGCTGCAGATGAAAATCAGAGGCAGTTTGAGAATCATTAAAGTGCAGCGGCTGCCCAGACGCAGTTTTCCTGCAAATCGGATGAACTTGACACAAATGCTCACAAGCTGCAAGTTCATCTCTCCATACTTTAATTTAGTTGATTACTAAATTATTCAATGACCCAGCCAAAGACATCAAGGGGAGGAGGGGTGGGGGCGTTTGGTAGATTTTTCGCTGCCAGTGATTTTTCCAGAATTGCCTTGTTTTTAAAAATACTTCCTGCTCGCCGTCACCCCGGGCTAAACATGTGTCCCAGGCAGCACAGCAGAAAATAAATGAAGAAGTTTCTCTCCCCCCCTCCCCTCCAGTGTACTGTAATATAACCCTCATACATCAGGTGGACAGGAATACATGCCATTAATTCAAATGTTTCATATTATTAATTTTAGCACTTTGCACAGCATGAACACATACGTATAAAGTGAATATACTATGTTATGCATTTAATGTGTAACATTAAACCAGGTTCAAACTGCTTTTAACTGGTTGAAGATGAACTATTTATTCTGTGTTCTATGTTCTATGAGGTGAGTCGTATTATTTAACTGCATATGCACTATTTATTCAGCAATAATAGTCTGATTTTTTTTTTTTTGCTAAAATGTATGTATTCTTTTATTGTAGCTATCATTAAGTTATTCTAGCAACAAATTATCTCTTATTAACTGTTACTTAACTGTTCTTAAAATCAATACACAAACTAGGTAGTGGCCTCTAGGTAGTGAGGAGGTTGTTGGTGTGGCTCAAGAGCCACATAACCACAAAGGTAGGAAAAAACTAAACAGTATATATCCAGTGTTCATTTTGACAGCAATTTTCAGTTAAGTTTCAGTCATCCTCATTTCCTGTTACTTTCAGTCACATTTTAGTCATATATTTTCTCTAAGCTTTAGTGAAGATTTAGTCAGTGAAACTCAGTTTTAATTTTAGTCACGTTTTAGTCATAGGTTACCTTTCATGATGCTGTTATTAACTCTGTGAGACTTTAACAGTTTGTTGTGGGTAAAAAAAAAGTAGGTTACGGTTACGGCTAATAGACTAAATGTGGCTGGTAGTGGGTGAAATAAACATGAGAATGAAAACAAAATAAAAATAGCCAGCACAATTTTATCACATCTGATTATGAACGCATTGACTGACAGCATCTGGATATGCAGACAGATGATTAGAGCAAAATCGGTTATCTTTGTGTCACTTTACATTACATATGTAACTGGAGCTGACTGCGTGTTTTGCACATCTGACTGGGACAGTCATTGCAACTTCCTGGAGGGACTACGTGCAACCACAAATACACTGACCTGTCAGAGTGCCCACACACTGAAAGGACTGGAAGTGGAACCTGAAGAGTAGGCCCTTGAAGCAATCAAAGTGGTAATTGAAGTGTATTAATGTAAAGAAGTTTAAAATTATCTACTGGAAGGAGTTGAAATGGGAGTTAAAGAGTAACCACTGAAAGGAATTGAGGTGGCAGCCAAAGAAGGACAACAACACTGAAGAGGCCCATAGGAAAATAACGGAGTCAAAATGGTAACTGAAGTATGGTATACGATCACAAATAACACACTGTGATTTTGACGTCTTTCTCAGGACTTCATGATTATCAGACGTTTTGTAAATGTGCTAATGTTTAAGTCCATTGTCCATCGTCTTACTTTCTGAAATGCTACATGAAGGACAATAGTTTCTGAAATGTCACTGTACGTTGCTATTGATCAGATATATTCTGTGTGCTAAACACAAACACTGTATTTTTTAATTTAGAGCCTCCAAACACACACCGACTTCTTCTTTATGTTCTTAGCTTTTACTTTTTTAGCTCTTTAATTAAATTACACCTCTATATACTCATGATGACATTTACTTTCAGTCCTCTGACTGCAGTGTGTCTGTTTTTGTTTGGAGGTGAGATGATTCTATAAGCCTACTGGGTTGTGTTGTTTTCATATCACTATAGTAATTCACCTTCTCCCCCTTCTGTCTCTGTTTTGTTTGTGTATATTCACAATTATGTGTGATTGCTTATGTAAGTGCTTGTATGATGAGGTGATTTGTGCGTCTTTTTTTGTATTATACTTAGGTAGTTCTTCAATATCTGATAAAGACCAAAAAATAGACAAGTACACCTCTTATGGATGTAAGTAATTTACATTATCATTCTCCCTTAACACCAGATCAGTTCAAATATCCTTATTTTATTCCTTTCCTCCTTCACTCTTTGGATCCATACTAAGACCGAAAATCACTTCCTTCTTGCCTTTCCTCCTTCCTTGCTTCATGTTTCTGCTCTGATGAAGACTCCTGTCTCTTCAGGCTGTAATTAAGCAGCTCTGCGTCTGTGTGTGCGTTCAGTCATGGGTGGCTCATTGTGCACATGGATTCCTCTGCAACGCTTAATTGGCTAAACATTGTTTAGCCCACTTAGTCAGGTCCTCTTCCTCTACTTTTATTCCTATTCTTATTATCATTAATTTTATTGCACCCTCTTCCTCTCTCTTTTTACTCAGAGTGTTGTGTGTCACATTTTTTTCCACTTTTTCTACGGCTTTGATTTGATCATTTTCTGTGGGCCTTTGTGTTGAATCTTTCACTTTCTCTATCGGGTTTCTCTCTGTCCTCCTCTCATCTGGCTGAGCTTCAGATTCAGCAGGGTTTTAGCCTGTGGTCCTAATTGTCAGGATGAGGGTAGATGCTGTGTGAGACGGCCATATGGTGCCTGGCTACAGGGCTAAACTCCTCAGGCATTTTAAGGTGAATGTTTGTAAAATGGCCAAACAAAAAAAAAAAAGCACAAATGTACTGATGTCCTAAAAATGTATCATGTCATTTTTACATCTTAGATTTAGCTTGTCACACTCAGCTTAGTCAGACCTGGCTCAAGTTTGATCAGTTTAAGTTGGATAAACTCTGCTTTCTTTAATATTTTTGTCATCAAATTCTTATTTCTGGAGGGTAAAACAAATATGTGATCCACTGTACAACTACTCCATGTGTCAAAATAATCAAGCTTCAGACCTTATTTAGCTGCACTTTATACAGATCAAATGAACTGTGACAGGGCTCATTTAAGTCTCAGTAAACACCTCACTAAATGGAAACAAAGAAGTAAGGCAAGAACTTGAGACAGACTATGTAGCACTCCTAGAGAACTGTATATTTGTGTCATTATCCATTCTTATACAGTACATAACAATGCAATGTCTACTGTATAAATTGCTCAACACAAATTCTTTCTTGATTTGCACTCCCAAATTACTGTCCCTTCCTACTTCCTGGTAGGTGGAAGTAGTTGGGCTGGATGTCAGTGAATGATGCACGGGACTGACACACGCGCCAGAAGAAAGTATCTTGCCGGTAACATTATTGTCATTGGTGGACCATGAAATTCTAAATCAATAAGTCTGTTTTCTGAAATTTTAATGAGACAAAAGAGAAAAAAAGAGTACAATGTTGTGTGGCATTAAAATTTGGGTGGTGTAGTGGTGGTGTATTCTGGTTTCCTCACACATTCCAAAGACATGCAGTTAGGTTAACTGGTGACTCTAAATTTCCCATAGGTGTGAATGGTTGTTTGTCTCTATATGGCAGACTGGCAGCATGTCCAGGTTGTACCCTGCTTCTTGCCTAATGACAGCTGGCAATGGCTCCAGCACCATCATGAGAGTAAAAATAGTTAGGACAATGGATGGATGATTTATTTTATTTACAGAGTAAAGTAGTTTACTTTAATTTACTTTATAAATCTTATAATTGTCTTCTATTCGATAGTTACTGTTGTTGAATGACCACCTTCTTTAAACACCCTGCATCAATAGAATCAGACATTTTAGAATAAAGAACAATAAGAGCCTTTTCTTTAAAAAAATACCAACCAGTTAAATATATGATCATAATAATACAATATATAATAATGCTGATTCTTTCTGGGAAGGCTAAATTTCTGGAATGGGCAGGCCTGGTCCTCTGGTGCCCACACATGATACCGGGTCTGCAGCAGAACTTTGTTCGACTCCAGAGTCTTGTTTGTGGTTGGGTTTAGGCAAGAAAACCACTTTGGTCAGGGTTAGTGAAAGACTGTGGTTTAGTATAAAAGTTAATAACCATAATGTGTGTGAAGTGACAGTTGAATTTAAGGTGTTAACAAAAATGAAACCAATCCAGTCTAAGTTATACATAGGTTCAGCTGTACTCTGAATTTATTTGACTTTTACTGGCTTCTTTAAAAATTAAAATCTGTGAATGTGTGTTTTACCTGTGGTAAGCAGGTATTCTGTTTCATATGTTAATGATTGGTAGTTCAACTCCACTTATATCCACAGAAACACACACACAATCAGAACACACAACCTGTTGGACACGAGACCTGTCCCACATGAAAACTCTGTGTCTGTAGTCCACAGGTAGGGCTGGTGGTTGCCTGTGTGTGTGTGTGTGTGTGTGTGTGTGTGTGTGTGTGTGTGTGTGTGTGTGTGTGTGTTGTAGACCTAACATCCCACTGGGAACTTAGGATCCAGCTGCTGATTTCAGAACAAATGGCATCTGCTACTACTACACACACTCACCACCACTGCCAAAAGTATACATAGCGTATATATGAACAAACTTGTGGTGCGACACACACAGACACACACAAAGAAACATGCACTCCAACACAGGTTGGAGTGTAACAATGGGAATGGGACACATGCTTGCCCACCTCCAGCTCAGGTGGTGACAGCAGAAGCTGTCACAGAGACTGTAAAGAAGAAGATGAAGTGTCCATTTTAATTTCTGCAGCAAACAGAACAGGCTGAACTCCTACTCCGTCTACTGATGTTGCTCATCTGGATGGTGAAAGCAGGCAGAGATATGTGGACAAACCCGCACAAGTAGGGACAGATTACCCATATTTTTTCCCTTTTTTTGTGATCTGACATATAAACCAAATTTTGTCTACCAATTTGTATCATTATGTCAAGTTCAACCCATCTCTATACACAAGTCAGGAATTAAAAGCCTACAAGAGCCTCATATCCAGCAATGGTTAGTGCCAAAATGTGGTCAGACGAGGTCAGGGTAAGTCATCAAGCACTCTCACTCATCTATGTTCACGTTCACCCGATACTGGCTCAGCTATCCCTAAATACCTGTCCTACGAGGACGTCTTCTTTATGGAACGATGTTTACGCTAGTACCTGAGTTTGAATAAAAGGCAACATGCCCAGTGTGGCAGCCACCGAGGCCTTACGTGACCTGATGTGAGAATCCTCTGTACCCTGCCTCCTTGCGACCCCTTTGACAGATACAGCTAATGGACTGTTGTAGTCACCACAAGTGAAAATACTCCACAGTCAAATATTTTTGCTAGAAACAAATGTGTTGTCGTGAACGTTTTACTGATATGTTCAACATCAAGACATCTGCAGCTGGCAAATTACATAAATGAAGAAAATATTTTTAGTTAATAATAATTCTGTTCCAACTCCTTCTCACTACTTCCTCCACCCCCCACCTTGATCTGGCTGTGTAGGGAGCCTCACCTGAAAGTTTACAACATCCATCTGCTGGTTCAACTCCATCACCAACAGCATCTAGACTCCAGGGAGATATTTTTGTCCTCTTTCCTTCCCCTAGTTGTTATTAAAACATTGGCGTAGAACGTGGACAGAACAGAGTCTAGAGTGAAGTCTTGGTGAGACTGCTGGAGTCAGTCTGTTCACTGCTCCTAAATACTGACAGCTATCTTCAATTCCCCCCCAGGGCTGAGTAAAGTATCCTTTAACTTATTTATACGATGTGTGTATGAGTGTGGCACAGTGGCCCTGTGGAGGGAATGAACCTCTAACCTATTTATATTTTTCTAAATAATAATGATGTGTGTTATGTTTACGTGCTTGGACAGCATCAGTGTGTGTTTGATTGTGTTTTATCCTTTATCCCTACAAAAAATGTATTTATATATATATATATATATATATATATATATATTTATATGCGGTTTTATGTTTGTGTGTATGTGTGTATACGTGTCTATCTGTGTGTGGGTCAGTGGATCAGAGTGGCAGGTGCATGGATCGTGGTGACACCCCCGGGCCGACCGCAGGGCTTGAACACTCGCCGCAGCGATTAATCACCCGGCAAAATGCTTCTGACGTGCCGAAGAGGGAAAGAGAGGAGCTTCATGTCTCTGCATCCTCCACTGAATTCATGTTCGTGTGTGTGAGAGAGAGAGAGAAGATGGGGATTACACACACATCCACACAGCAATGAGTATCTGGCATGGAAATATTAAGTGTGGTGGGGGAGAGATACAGGATGTGTTTGTGTGTTTATTTGTTTGTGTGATCCTAGTTGTGAGTCCTTATGTCGAACTGACAAAACAGGTTGTCGTTTTATTCCAAACGGACTAAAATGAGCATGTTTTGATCTACCTTACAATTTTACTGTAAATTTGGTCTTCTCACCTTTAATAATTGTGCATAATGTAGTAAAAGCTGATAATCTAATAACCTGCAGGGCAGCATGGGAAAAATTTAGTGTTGGCTATGATTGACAGGTGTCAGAACACATCATCTTGCTGCCACAGACTGGTCAGATTCTGCAGCTACCTCTGGGATCCAGGATTGGAATGACATTTAAACAGAGAACCAGTGAAAGAGTGAGGTCCAGATGGAGAGCCACTCATGGAGGGAGAACCAGTGAGAGACTGAGGTCCAGATGGAGAATCAGTTATGGAGGGAAAACTGGTGATCCTGTTGAACCCATCCTTTCACTCTCTCCCTCTAGAGTGGAGTCAAACAAAGCTGTGACAGGAATAAAAATTCATCAGAATGTCACTATTACAAATACTTTACATTAAATGAATCGTAGTCTAGTGGGAACTATTCTTAGGTGACTGGTTTTACAACAGTCTGGACTCAGGAGCAGTAAAGATCCTAAAAATCAAAAAACACTACTGTTCATTTAACCCTACTAACAGAAAGAATCAGAGGTGAGCAATTTTTTTTGTTTACGTCTGACAAACCATTGACATCATTATATTATACCATATACATACACATAATACTGAGATAAATTCTGGTAAAGAATGTTTTTCAATACATAAACACTTTCTCTACATTTGTCTGTGGTTAGCACTTGAAAAACATCCTTAAACTTGAAAACACACGGGGTATAATTGAAATGTGAATCACACAGACCATGCTGTTTGGGAATGGGAACTGTGCCACATATGAATTACTCTCCATACTGAGCTGAACTGTCAACTGGAGCATTACATTTCTGTCAATATCAGCTTTTATTACTATCAACTTTTATTTCTTAATTACATTATGTGCTGTTAAGCAGTGATCAGGCTCAGAGATAGTTAGTAAATCTCATGTATAGTGAGAAACCCGACTAATCAAACACAACAAAAACAAGCAGTAAAATCTGAAAACTAAAACTCACAGGTTACCAGCGAAGGATAGCAACAATTGCAGTGTGTGGTGTGGTGGCTTCTCGTAGAGTGTGTTAAAAGCCCTGGCAGCAGTGTTTTTGTATCAGCTGTGGTCTTTGGATGTTCCATCTGCGGATACCAGAATAAAGTGTGTTGAGATAAAAGCATGGATGACTGCTGCTGGATCTGCAGATGAAAGGAATGACCTGATATTGGTTATATCACAAAGCAGGACTGTACCACTTTAGTCACATGACCTTAAAAAAACAACTCAAAAGAGGCAAAAGATACCCCTAGGTTATAGGTGTTTTTGTCAACAACATTAGATAAGGCAAAAGGTGGGATGGTGCAGTGGGTTGGAGTCACTGAACTGCAGAGAATGTTTGGACACCCAACTTTCAATTTTAGTGAGGACACTGAAGGATGATCAAATGATCAATTTCACCATTGCATTTCTAAATCAGCAAACATGTTGTGACTGACACACATATTAAGATTTGAACATTCCAGTGAAGACAGTGAAGGTACGAGAGCAAAGTGAAGACAAATTGAAGACAAAACAGATGCCGCTAATTGTATATGTGTTTATATTAGTCTGTCAGCCTGGTTTTATCATAAATGTTATTATTACTGCGAACCATAAATCTTACATATTATTTGTCCTTTATTAGATTTACCGTAATATCCTCCCTCTCTCTCTTCAAAGGTATCTTATGAAGCAGAAAATCACACAGAAAAGAACAATATATGAACATCAATATGTACAAATCCAAAAATGTCAGTATTGTCAGATTTCACCAACATTTTTGGGGGGGGGCTTGGGGTTGCTACAACTTTAAGCAAAAATATGTTGTTTATACTGGCAAAAAAAGATGAAAACATAATTTTTTAATTGCAGGTCATTATTAGGTAAATTATGATTAAAACTACAGGTGTCAGTTTTTTTGTGATTAGATTCATGTGGAAAACTTGTGATGTGTGTTTTACAGTACCTGCTTTGTCATTGTTGGATCACATTATCATCATGGCTAATCAATATTTAAACCACTTTATGCATTTTGTTTCTGTCTGCTTTTACTATGTTCTATAGGGGATCTCTGGATGCTCTGTTACCCTCAATTTTATCTAACAGATGAGGTCAGCCCCGCAGTCTTTAGCTAACAAAGCTTCTGCAATCATGTTTCCTGATTTAACTTTATTTAGGAATATGCACCATGTGCAATTCAATACAATTTAGGTCAGTTTATATAGAACCAAATTACAACAAAAGTCATCTAAAGACCTGACAGAATGTAACAAAACAACTATATAGAAATATGTAGAAAACCCAGCAATCCCATTTGTACAGCACTAGATGAAAGTGGAGAAGAAAAAACTCCCTTTAACAGAGAAAACCACCAGCAGAACCAGGCTCAGGATGGGCGTCCATCTGCCTCGACCGGTTGAGGAGTGTGGAAAGTGAAGAAAGAAAAGAAGAAGAACAATAACAAGCAGCAGACAAGACACTGGGCAGGTTGGTAGGACCAGTAATTGCACACTAGAAACATAGAGCTCCATGACTGGAGATACCTGCAGAAAGGTACAGAGAGAGAGAGAGAGAGAGAGAGGAAGAAGCACAACCACAAGAGAAAGAAGACACATAATGGGGCACTCTGGTGAAAAAAGCTGGGGGCTCAAAAGACACAGATTTGTTTTTATTTTCAAACGTGAAGCATCAGTCTGACATATTCTGACTGTAAGTTTGTGAATCTTTAGATTCTTTAGATTCTGTGTTCACTTGTTTAAATCATTATTACAAGCAGCCGAGTAACAAAAATCAATCACGTCCACCTCCTAATTGTTACGATATCTCCCACCTGAAAGAAAAAATTGTCAGTATACAGTTTTATAACCAATAAGGTTTATTAAAGTTAATATAATTCTTACTTGTACAGTATATTCCCAGGTCATTGCTATGGGAACTATATCTATCCTTCCTATTCCTATATGACATCAACACACAACTTGTTCCAGAGTAAGTGAATCATACATTTCCCATAATGTCTCCTCGCCCACAGTTTTCAAGACCGGATTTTGAAACCTCAAGATGCAACTGTGATTAATTAATTGTTTATTAGGCACAAAAGTTTATTAGTGCAGTTGTACAGGAAAGTGCAGTACAGTAAAAAAACAACAACATCCAGTGTGTTTTCTGTCGGTCTTGGAATAAAAAAACTGAACAGTGACATATAGTGAAGGCTGAAAGCCAGAGAAAACAAACCTTACTGTGTGGCACTGGAGTCTAAAAGAAAGAAAGAGGACAGAGACAGAGGTGCAGGGAAAGAAACAGAGAGGGAGTTGCTGCAGGGAAGGAGAGACGGAGAAGAGTTTTATTATTTGCTGTTTTTATTGTTTGGGTCTCAGCTGGCAATGTCTTCCGTGTATGTGTGTGTGTGTGTGTGTGTGTGTGTGTGTGTCGATGCAAAACTGTTTCCATGAGTACAAACACCTCCACATCAGTACTAAGTAAACTCCCCTCCAAGGTTACAATTTACATAATGATCCTTTATCAGTTTGATTTATCGGTTCAAATCCACACCTCCTCTTTTTTTCTCTGTCTCTTTTTGATCCCCTGGGTGAAGCAGTTTACTGATCCACTGTCCCTAATCTGCAGAGCAAGGGACCAACACATCCCGGGTGAGAGGTTGATTCCCAGTGGGACCATGCATCCTAAAAATGAGCACTAATTGTGTCCAGATAAATGGGATGTAATGTTATAAATATTTAATAATAATAAAGTAGTTGTATTTGTATATGAGAGGAAGCGATTCAGAGTCAAACGAGAACCCTCAGGGGATGAAGTGTGCCAAGGGAGTTTAAACCATATGAAGAATTAGGTTAAAGCATTCTAATAAAAAAGTGTTGAAGTACTTGATGCAGAAAAAAGAACAGGAAGAAAAAAAATTTTTCTGAGCAGATCACCCGCAAGACGCCCACCAACGAAAATGAGCACACACAATTTAGTACTCGCTATTTGGGATCTTAGTGAATCAGTCCCAAAGTCATGAAATGTAGTTAAGGCCAGAAGTCAAAACACTACAGAGAATGTCCAGAGTCAACTTAACAGATGCTAACAGCACAGACAACACAGAACTAAACGAGAGAGAGAGCCACGGACGTAATTTTTTCAAAAGGCAGTTTTGGTCCCCTGCAGTTTTTACCGTCCACAAACAATGTTACGCTATATTAAATGGATACTGGTCAAGCACTAGGACCAAGCGGAAAACGGCCGCTCAAGCTGAAGC
>JAUMHL010000015.1:20371428-20408116 GCA_032362345.1 Sandelia bainsii
GCATGCTTCTACTTAAATGCCCTACTTTCATGATATAATATCACTGTAGTGTGAACTTTTTACGTTTCCATAAATTTTACCCGAAAGCCAAATATCCCTAACTTTTTGTGAGTAGTCATTTTGGACAAAAAAACACATTATGAATAAATATCAAAATGAGATCTGTCTGCTTTGACTAGTAGTAGCAAACTTGTTTAAAACATTTCCGGTCATCAAAAACAGCATTAGTAGAATACTTGCAAGTTTAAGAAGTAATTCCACCTGCATTGGAGGGGAGCATATAAAGATGGGTTATGTGTATTTTTTTTAGACTGACCAGTGAACGTAAACACTGAAGGGAAGATGACGTGAATCCCGCCACTGTGGAAGTCAAACATGATGCCGAAGTAAATGGCTATGCTGCCCAAAACGGCAAAGCAGTTGACAAAGGTCCAGAAGGAGGTATCCAGAGAGATCTGAGAACCAAGAGGTGAAGGGGGCGAGAAAACGTCAGCAGGTTATTCAAACTGAAATTAAATTCATCACAGCATAACATGTTATAACACAGTTTTATACAGCATCCATTCAGGATTTCTGATTCGATGCTGATCCTGATCCATATTTGTACTTAAAACAAATACATTTCCATTCTTAAACAAGGAAACATATCAAATTAATCTAAACTTGCAGTAAATCTTTAGATCAAACCAACCACCATTCCAACAGCATACATGCATGTTCCCATCTAAAGGTTTTGAACACGCTTCTGCTGCTTCCAATGTGTGACCAACCTGCATGTTGACCGTGAAGATCAGCGACGTGGCAGTGACAACAGCGAAAGACTGGTAGTCAGAGGGGGCTTCTCCATCGTGCCCCATGGTCTGCAAGAAGGCTCCGTAGGGGATGAAGAAGATGATGAGTGAGACGAAGATGCCATGGAACAAGCTGATAAAGAAGTTCTTGTAGTTGAACAGCGACCCCTTCTGGCCGGGCAGGTAGAGCTTCGGGAATTTGAGGCTCAGTTTGTCGTTAACGTCCTGCAGTGTGGGGCGGAGAGGGGATCGGTTAGCATGTTCTGGATTAATTTGTTTTTTGGGGGCTTTTTTGCAACAACACTGTGAAATACATGATGAAAGCCAGAGAAAATCTTTTATTATGTTTCTAAAATCCCAGCATGTCAAAATGCATATTAGCTAGTGCTACTAGCTAATCAGATCAGTGTGCACAATTTAAATTGTATTAATTACTTAAATTAATTTACTGAGAGAAAAACTGCAATGTTGCTTCTTTGAACTAATATTCATACAAAAACAGAAATGACACCCAATGTTTCAGCCGTTGACCTTTTTCTGTGTCTAACTTTGTGCCTTGCTTTTTTTACCTGGTCAAGAAGTCCAACTAGTAGAACAGGTAAGCTGCTGTAACAGAGGTTGTAGAGAGTGATGAACCAGTCTTCAAAGGCGATCTGCAGGCAGGAAAACAAGTGGATCAGGCTATAACCTAACAGATGAAAGTCAGTGTTTTCCAATAATTGTTTCCCACGTTATCTAAAATTTCTTCCTGTTTTTTTATCTGCAGTATCACTTCTGCAGAGAAGTGCTGTAGATGCCTTCAGTGAAGTCAGGCTCACTGAACAGTCTGACACGCAAACAAGTTTTAGAGCCAGGATCGTCCTTCTTTTTATTATTTTCGTTTAATGACTTTTGTAGCTTCTTAGTAATTTAATTTCAAACAGACAAATACCTGGAGGGCGGTGCGGTGTAACAGAGGACAGCAGATCATAACAGAGCATAGTGGAGCAGGGAGAGTTGGGGCTGGGTGGAGTTCTCGTGCTTCTGCTAGCTTCAGTTGCAAATCATAGCTTAATGAGAAAGTCTAAATGATTTTTTCAAATTTGGATTTCAGTGTGAATGTTTTCAGCCTCGTGAGTATTAGTATGACAAAGTCATTTCAACACATTTCAGCTATTTTTCTGCAGCCTTTTAACTAACTAACTAACAGCATTGTTCCAAACAGACCAAGAGATGCATTTGAAATATTCAGAACAAAACCAAGTAGATCTTGACTTGAAATTATTCTTTGAAACTATTTCAATTTTTAGACCGTCGTGCATTTAGCTGTGACTATGCACAATAATGTCAAAGATAATTTTCACCAGAGTTACATACATACAGTAATTGTATGTATTGGTCAGGTTGCCATCACCTTTACTGATTACATTCAGTCAAATATGGCTAACTTCAAACACTTTTAACAAAATGGACATACTGAACTGGGACTTGGACTGCGAGTCACACACTTGATCAGGACATTTATGAGGAGTGTTTACATCCTCGATCATACAGTCTGCTGCTGACCTGTGAGGAGTATCCGCTGAAGAATGAGTACCAGAAGTGGACCAGAGTGAAGGCAAAGTTCTTGAAGAAGAAGTAACGCAGGAACTTGCACATTCGGATGTAGGACCAGCGTCCGTGCACCAACAAGAGGCGTTGCAGGTAACGGAACTGAGCAAAGGCGTAGTCACTGGACATGACAGCCTGCATCCCCTCCTGACCGCTGATACCGACCCCGATGTCTGCAGCTGGGAGGACAGAGGACGCAGTGAGACAGGTTAGAATAGATACTGTATGTTGGAATGTAACATGCAGAAGAAAACATCTATTGATGTCCTTACTCTTGATCATGTTGACGTCGTTGGCTCCGTCTCCGATGGATAACGTCACAGCCTTTTTGTACTTCTTCACCAAACTCACCACGTTGGCCTTTTGCTTCGGTGTGACACGACAGCAGATCACAGACTCGCACTCACAGGCCATGTTCACAAAGTCAATCTACAGAGAGGAAAAAATGATATGTCACCATGTTTGTTATGCATTAAACATGTGGTATACACACTGCGTTATTTGAGTTCTACCTGTCTCATCTCTTTTTCTTTGTCGTTCATTGGCTGGCCATCCTGGAGGCTGTTGGGAGTCGGGCGCTTTCCCAGACGACGAAGACGCAAACGACGGCGTTTCTTCTTCTTTTCATACAGAATCTCATTCTGAAAAAGATCGTAGCAGTCAGCACTACTTGCTCCATTTTGGCTTTTGGGAAATGAAAGTGAATTCAGGAAAACAATTTCCTCACACAGTGGAAGAAAGTTTTATTTTTAAGTTGAAACAGAGTGTGCATTTTAGTTTGATCATTGCTATCATTTTAAAAAAACAAACTGATCTTGAATGGAACTCACCAGCCATCCTCCAGTGATAACGAGAGCGTTTTTGCCTTGTTCAGTGAAGAAAGGCTCTGCGGGTTTCTTTTTGCCTGGACGGGAAGATGTGGGCTCGTTTCTCCTCCTGGTCTGACGAATTGTCAGCTTCTCGCTATAGACAGAAACAAAAGAAACTCTTACACAGTGCAATATGGCAGCCTGAGATCCTTATGCACTGTTAAATCTCAAATATAGAGGTGACAAATCAAATAGGAAAGGACTGGTATGCAAGCTACGGAGAGAGAGGCAGGTTGATATTGCAAGAGTGTTGTAAACCAAGAGCAGGGAACAAAAAATGTGTCTTCTAGTACTGTACTGTATGTTTAGTTCTTGTTTTACCCTGAAATCTGAAAACCATTAGGATGTTTATCTGTGCAAGACAAAGTACAAGAAATAGACAAGTGACCTAGACACATCAATATCCAGCTATAATTAGCAAACTGGTCTGATCATGTGGTAAAAGCCCTGCCTGTACTGGACTGATGATGCATTTGAAGACAGGTTTTAATCTCCACCATGTTTTTTGATAATTAAAAACTATTCATGGGATTGTCTCATAGCATCATTTGGACAGTACTGTGTGTATTTATTACCTATTAAACATGTACTAATGAGGCACCAACAGTCTTAATTTGACAAAACATGAGCATCTTCCAAATTTAAAGTGTTTAGTGAAAAAAAATCCCCTTTATTCCCCAATTGGATTTCCTCTTTAACTGCAGCTGAAGTGTTGAATAGATCACTTCACCATCGGTAAGGACAGTAGGAGTGATTACAACAGCCATAGCTCTTCAGTATCCATATGGAATTTGATTATTGCATTAGAATACACAAGACTATTTTAAGCAGTGCTTTATAATTCAGCTCTTCTTTCGTGCTATTTAATGATGAACACTACAGATTAATTGATGAAAAGGGCTTTACATTATTTTGCAGTTTAGGGCTGTGACATTTTAATCAACTCACTTAACGTCTTCACCATAGTGGATCTTCATGTCGTCTGTCAGAAGTGAGCAGGAATATCCAATGTTTTCCGCCGTTTCTGGGGGAAAGCATTAAAAACATGGCTGTAGTTTGTACTTTAAAATTGTATTTTCCATCTGTATGCATTATTGCTGAACAGGACAGGTTCATTCATGAATCCACTAGTGTTTTTTTTTTTAATTGAAAACGTGTAGCTTTGATTCTCGTTACCTTTCTTATCTCCAGTCAGGACCCAGATCTTGATGTCGGCCTTGGCCAGCTTGGCGATTGTCTCCGGCACTCCGTCCTGCAGTTTGTCCTCTATGGCCGTTGCCCCTATCAGCTAAAGAGAAGAACGCTACTGGTTATACAGCTCAGATTTTTAGCAAGCAGTGAAGTATGGATCCAATTACAGGTGTATCAATTCTCCACATCCAGGGAGTTTAGGGAGTTGGGAGCTTCTTAAAAAAAAAAAAAAAAAAAAAAGAATAGATGACCTACATTATAAACTGACCCAAAACACCTCACTTTTTACTGCCTCTTAACACTTAGCGCACAAGAGCTGCAGCTCACGTTACACCTGCTATATAGACAAAGTGTTACTTTCTAAATGTAAATCCCATGAACAAAGGCAACTGATAGGACCTCTAATAGAAATCTCAGATTTCTGGGATTTTGTATCAAATTTGCACGCATAGGGAACCACTATTAATATGCAGAAGACTCAACTGTGAGAGCAGTGGGATGTTCAAGATGATGTCGCCATTTCAGCCTCAGTTTCAGAACCATCACCCCCCGAGATCACATTCACAAAGAACAAACAGATGAACCCCTTTTTACACACAACTTAACCTGGTGAAACAGCAGCAGCATCAATACTAAACCCTACAACTGCTTTATGGAAATGTTTACATGCTTCAAGTTGTGGAAGAACTAAACTAAAGATTTTTTTTAGTTTCGCCTTTGGGTTCTTGTAAACTTTTTTTTGTCTCTTGATTTATTTGTCAAAGTAAAGTTTAGTTGTTGTTTTTTTACTAACCATGAGGTTCTTCTCGATTTGCTCGTACACCTGATCGAGGGCAGCCTCTCTGTTGACCATGGTCACCTGGGCTTCCTTGTGTTTCCTGGACCAGGCCTCAAACTCCTCTGTGCTGATGTCTTTATAACACAAGCACAGCGTCCGCAAGGTCTCGTTGGCAAAGATCTGTATCACAAAACACAACCAGTGTTTCCTTCCACAGAAAACAGCTAGTGCACATGCACACATGACAATGTTCCACGACAAACTGTCTACTGGTTTCAGTGAGAGTAAAGTCATGTGAACTCACATCCAAAGCAGTCTGGGTAGTCTCCTTGTGTCTGGAGTTGGGTGAGAGTCGCTCGTAGATGACGGTGTCTGCTCCTTTACAGTAGAGACGAATACTTCCATCAGGAAACTTCACTGAAAGACAGACACAGAAAGGGTTGGAGGTGGATCAGAGCCAGAAATAAGTCTTTGCTATGAAGTCCTGAATCAAGAACAACAAGTCCAAAGGTAATTTCACATTTGATTTGCATTTCAAGTGCTAAACAAGTTATTACATATGTGTCCACTATTTGTTCTACCTGAACTGAAATTTTCTCAAGTGAAGTCGCAAGCAACAAATTATGTAAAACTAACTTCTAAAATCTACAGTCTCTAAAACTGACTCAAACATCTGTGTATTATTTAAAGGCTCAGTCATTTCCTGAAACTGCTGGTCACTGCAGATGTTTCATCTGTGGCCAATTTTTAAGTGGCAGATCAATCCACATCCACATGCTTTAGAGGGCAGCAGGATGGTGCATTGACTACAACTACAACTACAGGTTGATGTTATTAAAGGCACCAGTCACCCAGTGAATTAGTGTGACTTCAGTAACTGATATATTTTTAATTCTTTCTGGGTGACAGTGGAGTTCCATGGCACATAGAAACTGAAAATTACTGATTGTTGTATTTTTGAGCCTCTAAATCCAAGGGGGCTATGTATAAAAAATGGTTGTAATCCCTACATAGGATATATTGACAAATCTCTTCAATTAAACTTGACATTTTACACTTGAAGCACATTGTGATAGTTTCATTTCAAATCCACTGTGGTGGCTCATGTGATGTCACTGTTCAAACACTTAGCGACCTGACTACTGTATGTATGCAGGTGTGTGCTCTTACAGATGATCGACATGCGTTTGCGGTCTGAGTTAAAGTCAAGCAGCGCCAACATTTCGTATGTTGCCTCATGATCCATCTCCTTTATTGTGATGGTATCTTGCGTACGTGACAAGAACACGTAGCCGAAGTTCCTGGCTGCCGTCACCAGGGCGCCCTCATCAGGAGACGCTGCCTGGTACACCAGATCACCTGAGAGAGATGTTAAACCACGCATGAGGTCATGTCTTTCTGTGCAGTTTCCTTCACTGCACATCATTTGATTCCATGACAAAATCAAAACTGTTGGTCAATGCAGGTTTAAGAACAAGTCAGTTTAAGGCTGACAGGTGCTACAACCTATTGCAGTCAGTCATGGTAGCCAAATCATGATTTTAGGATTACCATCTTTGTGCTCCACCATGACGGTGTGACAGAGTGAGAGCAGTTTGAAGAACTCTGTAGCATCTTTGTCCTT
The DNA here is from genome assembly GCA_032362345.1 of Sandelia bainsii. Taxonomy (NCBI): domain Eukaryota; kingdom Metazoa; phylum Chordata; class Actinopteri; order Anabantiformes; family Anabantidae; genus Sandelia; species Sandelia bainsii. The sequence goes on from JAUMHL010000015.1 coordinate 20,378,272, forward strand.
CCTGGATCGGACACGGGCAACCAGAGAATTATCCATGAACTGGAACTTCCTGTCAGCATAGCAGTTCCAGCCCCAGTCCACCGGCTGATGGGAAACAGAAAAACGATTTTGGAAAAGTACAGAAATAAATAAATGAAAACTGAATCCATGGCCTGTACTCTTACATACTAAACAGGTGAACTAAATCCAGTTCCCAAGTATACAACTTTCTGAAGTAGCCTCATCACTTGACATATTACTAATTGATGTGGTCGTAGAAGATGACATGAAACCTCACAAACACCGCCTGCAACCCTGCACTATAGTGGTGTGGGGTGCTCCTACAAGGGAAGCTTAAACCGAAGCTCAAATAAAATACTTTGTCACATTTCACATGTCAGTCATCTTTTTTAGAAATTCATTAAATGAATGTTTTTGTTTTACCTTTCCGCGTTCCAGTGACACCCCTTCAGCAGTGGTCGGGTCACCTGTGGAGAGGGAAGCAAAAAGCTGGACTGTTAAAAACTGCAGATCTACAGTTGGGTCATTTAACATAAATACTGGGCTTCTACAGGAATGCAAAAAGTTGCACTGATCAGCCAGAACATTAACACCTCCTGGTGGCTTTAATGTTGTGGTGGACAGGGGTCAGCACACAGGTGCTCTGACCAATCAAACTACAAAGCACTGTATGTTCTGACACCTGCCGATCACGGCCACCAGGGGGTCTTAATGTTGTGGCTAATTGTTGGACTAATTTGCTTAAATGACCATTTCCTTCTCTTGCTAATTTACACACAGTGAAACATTATTTAATTTTTCCATTCCCGAATTACTGTAGTACAGAATACTGCAAACTTTTGCGGCTGCGATCTGCAGTGATTGCGATATTTGTTTACGTGGTAGGTGCCATTGATATTTGACAGGCTACATCTTGGAACTACTGTGAAATTGCTTGTTAATATATTATTTTGTTTCTTCACATTTTATTTTTTATCTCATTTACATTACAGTATTTCATTCTACCATTTTAGTTCTTACTTTTACTTGCATGTACCTTTTTTTTCCTCTAATGGACTCTAACGGGGTAAAGACATTTGCAAATTTACACCAATTACAATCTGCAGATTTCACCATGTTTTCAGATCTGTTCTTTCCATTTAACTCTACAACTACTTCTTTCTGCTGTGCTACCTGCATGTTTCCATTCTTCTTTCACAGGTTTAATTAGTGATTGAATTCAATAGAACAATGTACTTGTGTTGCCATAGTTAAAGGCTCAATACCTCTGGGCTAAGCACTCACTCTACCAGGGATAATGCATTTTAATGATAACACAACCATTAAAAAAGCAGTAACAGTATTATAATTAAAGTTAGGGGATTTAATGTCTGCCAGAATGAGGTGAAGCTGGTCCATACCGTAGCTGCGTCCAGCAATGGTGCACTTCTTGAACTGCATGATATTCTGTGTCAGAGTTCCCGTCTTGTCGGAGAAAATGTATTCAATCTGACCAAGCTGCTCATTCAGGGTGGTGGTTCGAGCCTGCGCAGAGGGGGCAAGAACTAATTCAGTGAGAGGTTTCTTAGATCCTACATTTTACTGTGATGGGAAAATGTCAACTTGACGTTCACTTAGAAAATTCTTCCAAAAAATATTAAATCGCATCTCATGGCCTTTATATGTACAGTAAATAGTATAATATTATACATAGTATAATATCTTCACTTGTCACACTGTATAACCTCAGCTTCAGTCACAAGTTTGTGACAACAGGCAGATGTAAAAAACAACTGTATTTGGTGGTGGAGACTGTGATATGCAGCTCAAAGTCCTGCACAAAAGTGCACATTGAGATATTATTTTGTAAAAAAAAAAAAAAAAAAGGTTAAGTTACATCCTGGTTGTTTTATCATTAATGTAGGCTACACACACTGAAAATACATATACATTTTTCACATTGTTACCATGTTTAAAAAAAAATACAAAAGGATCAGCAATATACTGTGCAGTACCCTGCAGGTGAGCCACAGCTGGTCAGGTCTGTTCACAGCGGGTCTTTAAAATGTTATTAATATTTCCATACAAATAAACACTGACATTTTGGTCCACAAATGATTGCTACAGCACAACAAAGAAACTGTTCATGGTTCTGGAAGATTACTCATTTGCTGTTCTAAAACATATTGTCTATTTTTACTTTCTTGGAAAAGAACACCACATCGCATCGCATCATGAAGTCTCATTGGCAGGGGCATACCATTAAAAACTCTCGACTGATAAATAAGGCAGAAGTAGTGTACCTTAGCTGGAGTGTCTTTGTCTGCAAAATACATCTGAAGGTCCCAGTTGATGAACTTACTCTGGCCCAGACGAATCACCTCCACACTGAACACAGTGGACAAACAGGAGGTGAGACAAGGTTTATTTTGGTTTATTTTGACCATTTAATATTAAAGTGAAGCTAAGGAAAAGTAAATACAAAGTGTCTCTCTGCTGCTAAGCTAACAGTTGGCAATTTTGCTGACAGTTACAGCAGCCTATACAGTATATTTGGTCATGTGGAAGGTGCCTGAAGCGTCGTTTTCCTCAGAATACTGTATGTGTGCATGGTTTTACTGACCTGACGTATAGTGAAATGGGCACCATGGTGTTGAGGACAATGATGTATCCCCAGAAGCTAAGAAAGCCTCTGTAGGCGGCGTCATATTTTTTGCCATCATCAAGATACCAGGACTTAGAACCAATATCTTCGTACCAAAAGCTGGTACCGATGGCCAGACCTGCCGACACCAGGATCAGCAGCACAAAGATCTACAGGGACAAAAACACACAATTAAAAATATGCAACTAACCCCTGCTGAGAAGATCATAAAAACATCCTCACCAACAAATTTAAAAGGAAAACACAGACATCTAAATAATGCCGATGACACGCAATTAAAAATTAAATATTGGCAGTTTATGCTGCTTATGTAGCCATTGGACTTTAACTTACTGTGTAAACCATGTAATTCATCAGCTCATCAATTTTGGTTCTTTTGAACCTCGTCTTCCCACCATTCTTCATGATTTTGGTGTCGGCACCTTCACCAACAAATACGACAATTGTGTTACAAAACAGAATAGAATTAAACAAGTGCAATAAAAACATGGACAGAAAATTCAGTTAGCACAGTTTCACATAAAGTAAAGAAATTACAGGTGTCACTGAATACATGACAAAAGTCCTTCAGTCTTTGAACAGTGAAATAAGATGTTCAGAAGATTATTTTGCAAAGTTAAGTGGATATAAGGTGGAGGGACAGGAATGCATAGACACAATATAGCCATCAAGCCATGAAGATACTGTAGCATCTTGTATCAAAGCAAAAACGAGGCAGCAGCATTCGCACCAGCGAAGATGACCAGCCCATGACACTCCTCTGTGTTTCTGATTTTGCAGCCTCGGAGCAGCATGTTGTCCAGGTCCAGAGGGTAGTTCTGCCCCTGCCACATCATCGTCCCTATGAACTTATCCAGACGGTTGTTTGGCTCCTCGCACGTGATCAGCGCTACGAGAGAGACAAGACGTCATGAAAGCTTTAGTCTATGTTACAGACCAAAAGGTATTTATAATAAGAACAGTTAATCCTCTGGGAAGCATCAGTTTACTGAATTTGCTCTGGACCAAAGCACTGAACAGATAAACATCATTATTACATTCACCTCAGAAACCTCTGACCTATTTCCTATTTCTTCATCTTAATTGCAAAGTGAACTAGCTGCTTGAAAATTCATACTGAAAACGGAATCTACCCCATTACAAACACTTAAAACTAATAAAACACAAAATTTTCACTTTAAAAATACAATTTAAAACTACTCTACTTTACAAGAAAATAAATTTAAACAAAGCATTTGTTTGTATTTTTATTTAGTTTGTAAACGCAAGAATATTAGTTCTTGGAAATCTCCTGCATACATATTGCATAATGTTACACAAACACACTTTATCTTAATTCTTATCTGCGACTAATGGTGTTATCTGAATGAGACTGATTATTATTTATTCACTGGCACTTATGCAAAAACAAGCACTATTTTTTTCGGCTTCATGCTGGTCTCAATGGAAAGGTACTAGATAGTTCCTAATTTACCATTTTAAGTTTGATTTCTTTTCTTTTATTGACAGTTGAACCTCTGCCAGATCAAAAGCAATTTAAAGTTATGAAAATAAACCTGACTTGTAGTTTTGAACTATACACTTTTGAAAACCTGCATGTAGTGTTTACCATCAAACTCAGCCAGCTGATGTTGCTCCTGAAGACCCTCATCAGTCTCTTTAAGCCCCATCTTAAATTTTAGGTTGGTTTCACTGCAAAGAAAAAAACAACACACAGCACAGTAAGGATCAACAGCTGACTCGTGAGAAAAACCTGAATCAGAGTTAACCAGAGTTGGATCCAGATGCATAAAAAGAAGAGGATTAAAAACAATGTACAACTTCCCTGCATGTTGTTCAGGATAACATCATAACATCAATCATTAAAAGGCTTAATGTCTGGATACTTTTTTTTTTTTTTTTACAGATTTTACAAAAAATATTCATAATTCACTCTCTGATGTAAGATCTATGTCCCAAAGCTTTTATAAAACAAATAAAGATGATATTGATGTCATTTACTGTAAAGTGGTTCCATTAGATACAACTGTACAGGCCTGTTTGATTTAAAGGCGTTTCTCACCAGAAGAGTCACATGAATGAGTTTGGCAGAGGTTGTTAAACTCTTGGCAAAGGCTCTTTGCACATTTACATTCTTAACAGTAAGTGAGTCATGTGTTGACACAATGTCTAAGAAAAGGACCAATCAAATAAAAGCTTAATTGAGCAGAGAACATTGCTCCAACAGTCACTGTGGTGTTCATTATGCAGTAAATGCAGTCCATTACTCAGTTAGAATATAGCAATGGATGTAGATATTACAGTTCAAACATAAGTGTGCATATCATAGAATAAAGAAGAATAAAGAATATGTTTTTTTTTTTACTTTATAAGTGCTAGCAAGTAAAAGTGGAAATTCTTACCCGTCAAGCTCGGCTGTTTCTACATAACACAGGCTGTTTGGGTTGGAGCTCGATAACAGCAAGATGTCAGCCTGAAGACAATAAAATCAATACACAGAAAAATAAAAATGACATTCATCAACACATCTGTTCCTGTCTTGCTTTAGGCATACCGCTGTTATAGCACCAAAATCTATCCAGAACTGCTCTGTAACAACCACAACTAAACTATCATCCATGTCTCAAATCATAGAGAAAATAGAATCAGCTTATCTCGTAGCTAAGTAGAATTGTTTGTTAAAATGCATTATTTTACCGCTTTACTGCAAAACAATTATTGTGGGGTGCCTCAAGGTTCAACTAGAGGCCCTATATTTTTTCCATGCTCCAACCTGGCTGCATGACATAGGGATGTAGTATAATTCTGTAGGTGTATGCTGATGATACTGTGGTTTACCAAACTATGAAATCAAGCAGTGCTGGCCACTTCTCTCTAAACGTATTCTTCACAGAAATTTCTGCAGCCAAATGAAAACAACACAAACCTTTACCACTTTCACCTTAAAACAGTCTGGGATATTTGTCACATAACTTTTACACATGCAGTCTTGGAGTCACATGCAACCCTACTACTTTTGGATATACAGATTATGAATAAAGTTCAATCATGATTTCTTCAAAACCTACAAAATACTGTAAAATAAACTATAATTTTGTGTTTACTTGTTTGTTCACTTTGCATGTTAATATTAAACCATGTTGTTTTTATAATTGTGAATGTTCTGCAATCAGCTAGATTACTAACCATGAAACCTATATGCAGTTTGGTGACTGTCCTGAAAATAAGGTCAGCAGAAATTGGTAAATTTAACTTGAATGAACTAAACTGAACTAAAATGAAAATAATTTTAAGATTATATTAATAAGTAATGTTTTACATGCACAATTCAGTAATCTTAGCCAGGTTCAGACACTGTCCCACAGAAATTAATCATATGCAGATCAAATCACCATACCGGAATAAAGTCGTTTTTCTTCAGGCGAACCACATCTCCAACCTGGATGTTCATCCATTTTGATTCTTGAAATCTGAAGCAAAGAAGAACATTCAGTTTTTACATCGTCATCAATGGCTGGCAAAATTTCATGATTGTTATCCTGCCGTTTACATCAAAGCATACAGAAATATAACTTTGTTCCGACCTGCCATCCAGCAGAACCTCACACTTCCTGTTGTTGACTTCCTTGTCCATTCTGTGCCGTGCCTAAATTGGGGGGAAAAAAATGTAAACAGCCCAGGAATACCATCCATCAATCATGTAGAAAACATTTCCTGTTGAGGGTTGCTGGGGTGCTGGAGCTGATTCCAGTTGTTACTGGGCTGAATACACTCTGGGCAGATTGCGCTATCACAGACTCTGGGAAACTTGAATTTGAATAGCATTCAATGACTTTATGAATTGTGTTAATGTGATTTTTTTTCCTAGTGAAATAAATAAATACACATTTAAACTCAACTTAAAATGCCAATATCTGTATCAGTCCCAAAAGTCATTATTTTTGATCAGACTCTGAAATAGGTATAAACATCCAACAACTACATTAAAATTTATACAAAAATATATTCAAAAGTAGTTCATCCATGACCTTATGAGAGATTAAATCTATAGGAGTACTCGTCTTACCAAGTCATCTACCAGGTCTTTGATGGCAGTGACCGCCAGCACCACAACCAGAGGAATCAGTGTGGTGTACCAGGGCAGAGTGGAAATGTCTGGAATAATCTGATAAGAGAGGAAACAAAAACATTTAACAATTTAATTGCTACATGTCTGCTATGAACACCTTTCTTGATTGCACATGATCTATATTTAATCAAAGTTTGAGGTCTGACTGATTTTCTTAGTTTGAAGTCATTTTGTAGTAGGTTTAGTTTAACGTTTAGTGTCCTTGTCCTGCTGCAACACTCAATGTCTACTGAGACAATTCTAACTCTGGTTACTCTTTGGATCCCTCTCCAGCTTTATGCAAATCAAATTTCATCCTATGTCTTCTGAAGTCTTTTTTTTGTGAGGCATACTGTGAGACTGTGAGCCCCAAGTCAGGTGGTTAATTTTTTATACATACCTGTAAAATGAGTAGAGCCAGGAAGTAGAGGTTGGCAGCTCTCTTAAACTGCTCGTACAGGTTCAGGGGGAGGAAGGTAAGGACATTATACTTGTATGTCTTGATTGCATTTCCCTGCAGATGAAAAACAAAGTCAGTTAGCACTTTTTTTTCTTGTGCTGGTAAAGTGCAAAAAAGGTATACTCCACCTAAGATTAACAGCAACAATTTGTTTAGAGATACTTAGCACCACTGATTCTCTGCCTAATGTGTGTCTGCCAAGCTTCTTAATTATGGAAAAGAAAATGATAAATCTACACTTCAGTTGACTAAATGGTCTCAGCTGCAGAATTTTGTCCTGTCTGACCTGTCCAGTAGGAATCAGAGCAGGGTTGTCAGTACAGAGGTGGTGCTGTGTTTCAACAAAAGATAACCGTCAGAACTCCGTCTATTACAACCTGGTTTCCACTGAGTTGCGAGTCCCTCTCTGGTACAGTATCCGTGAAGAAAACACTACCAGCTCCAGGTCCATTTTGAATCTTTCACAAAACAGTCTCAGGTGTGCTGTCTAGATGTACAGTCAATGTGTCAGAGCTACGTTTCAGTACAGAAAACCATCTGTACTCTGTCCACTTAAAGACTGGATTAATCTGCAGGACAAACTGGGACAGTCTTGCCTTGTATCCACTGTAACTCTAAGACTCTAATTTATGGAACAGTGTTTAGGTTGCTGATGTGTGTATTAGTGAGATACAAGTTGGCTCAGCTGGACGATCAGATTTCAGGCTGCACAAAGGCAGCGCACACACACACAAACAAAGTGTTCACTGTCTGCTAAAAAAAAATCGCAACAATGACTTTTAGTGTCTGAACAGCCAGTTGCAGCTTTAAATTCAAGTACTTTTGCAAATGTAAGGTAGACTAACTCAACAAGAGAGATAAAAAGTGGAACAGAAGCTGTGAACTTGTCAGAGATGACTCAGCAGAAACAGACACGGCATGAGCAGGACGACACCCAACTCAAGGCCACAACACACAAATCAGACTGTTTGTTATCAGCATGACTTATGAATGTAGCGCTCTTCTCTTGATTCCATTACCCACAATGATCAAGTAAACATGGATAAATGATGATTATCTCTAATAGAAACCAATGGATACTGTTATTAAAGTACTAAACATAGAAAAAACATCTTAAGCATGATTAATATCTCATGGGCTGACAATGCAAAACAGAAACTTGTCCTGCGCTTTGTCCGGGTTGTGTCAGCAGGGGGGTTGTGTCTGCTGTTTGACCAGCAGAGAGTCATTATTAGTTAAACAGTGACACTTACAGAGTATCTGCTCTTTTTGAAGCACAGGAAGACCTTTTTCTGAAACTCTGGCAAGTGGTGGTAAGGTCGATCGTTAGCTTTCACTTTCCAACCAACCTCTGAAAAGAAAAAGAAAAAAAGCGTTGTACTTAAAAAAATGTTTCCTCAGCATACATGGAATATGTAAACAACAGAATAAATCATATTCATGGACATTTAAAAGTTCTGCTGAATACATCTTGTAAATCAGACACTTTTTGGAATTACTGCAATATAGGCTATACCCTTTGAGGCAGATGACCACCCACCCTGAGCCTTGGTTCTGCTGAAAGTTTCTACTGATAAAATGAGTTTTTCCTCTCCACTGTTGCCTAGTGCTACTTATTTGTTGGGTTTTCTACATAATTCTCTATATAGTTATATTCTGTAAGGTCTTAAACCTTAAACATTGTAAAGTGCCTTGAGATGACTTATGTTATGATTTGGTGCTGTATAAATAAACTGAATTGAGTTTGATGGAGCCAAGACAAGCTGAGCCAACTAGTTTGTCCCCCTAGTTTTTAGTTGCACAGAAATAAAACAAATCCTTGTATCCTCTTACTTGTCTCAGGTAAAGATGACTAGTAGAAGGGATTTGTTAAGGTTAATTAGGATTGAAATGTATAATAGTATGTTTTCACTGACTCACCGCTGGGTCTCACTTCCACTGGCGGTTGCACGACTCCTGGCGGTTGTTCTGGTTCCCCTTCAGAGCTCACTTCCAATTCATCATCCGTCTCATCGTCACTGTACGGCATGACCTCATCATCGGGCCCCATGGACCCTTGAGAGTCCGCACGTTGCCGACTCATCTTAGTACCTCACGTGTCTCTGAGAAAGAAAAAGAGTTTCACTGGATCAATAAATAGGACATGAAATTATTCACATTTTTACAGCATTCACATCCCAAAAACATCCAACAAGTTTAATTTTTTTACATTCACACCCACTTAGCAGCATGGCCATATGCTATGTGTATATAAATGGCAGTCTATTTGGCCACCATCTTGGCACAGACTGAAATAATGGCGACGGTAACATTTATGGTTTTGACGTATTAACAGCTATGATGGACTGCCAAGAACGTTGGTGGATATATTCTTGTTACTATGAGCATGATTTTTTTTTAAACCTACGTGCTCTCTTGACTTTATACAGTATCCAGCGCCATCTTCAGGTCAAACCCCCTTTACCACAACCTCCAAAGCTGCCCCTCCCATTTTACACAACGTGTGAACGTGGCAATTTCACTACCTCTATTGCCAGCATAAAGGAGAGTCAACAATAAACCCGGATGCCAGGTTTGTGCCTTTTGCACAGTGAGGTGGAAAAATGCTGCCATTACATGTAAAAGGGGCTCAAAGAGAGACTGGACAGGCAGTGGGGGGTTGTAGCTACAAGGAGACTAAAACAGCAGGCTTTTCACCCTGCCTGTGTAGCTATTTTTAACAGGTATAAACACGTTTGGCCATTCAGAAACCAACATTACAGTCATGCTTTGAGTGGAAGAGCAAATGAAAAGACAGTAACTCCAACACAAACACAATACGATGGGAAAGGTTCAACAAAGAGATGACCAAAAAGGGAAAAAACAATGCCTGTAAAATTTGGTGAACTGAATACTAGATACAGGTTACTAAATCCTGAGGCCTCAGCAAACAAACAATGATGGAGCAATAGAACAACAGTTATATCCAGTCCAACACGTCTGCAAATGACACCCATGACATTGCATTTAAAGGAAACAAAATGTGCTCTGATACGGCTGTGTGATAAGCAGGAGTACAGGCAGAACGCAAATCCATTGAGAAAGAAGGAAGCTCTTTTCTAAAACTGCATTTCTAGCTGTAGCTAATGGATCAGATACTCTCAGGTGAAAATGTTAAACAGCATTTAAAATTATGGAGGATGCACAAGTCTTAGAAGCTAAATGTCCAGTGAACAGATAGGGAAAGGAAACAGTTCAGGTTTACACCAGCCAGTTTCTGTCAAACCTCCTGATGTAATATCACGTGTGCGTATGACGATGTTGGAGCATGTTTGTTTGTTTAAATGTCATGTAATGGACGGTTATGTATGCATCTGCAACTGAGGAATGTTATCCCATCCTCCCAGTCACCGTCACCTTCTATTCAGGACCAGATCTCTTGTTACATGTTTCAAGTATTTGATGGTTTTGGCTGGAAGAGCAGGATGAACCGCTAATGGCTGATTCTCAAGATTTTGTTATGAATAAGTCATCATTCAAAACGCAGTATGTCACAAGTGAACAATATGAGCTGTTGAAAATGTTATTTATGGAACAATCCTGGTCCTATTACAATAATAACAACTGTGCTGATGAAAACACCAAAACCAACAATGAATCAATGCTACCAACAAGTTTTGCGTGTACTCAATTCTACACACAAATAGACTCTAGACCACCAAATAGCAATAATCCACCATTAAAAATAATCCAAATCCAAAAAAGCACAATTTCCCTGTGTTTGAGTGCTACAAACTACAGCATTCAGCTGGTGTCAGACAGTGGAATAATCAATGCTGTAATGAAGCCACAGTCTCATGGGAAACCCTGCAGCATGCTCCTAACTGCCCCTAGTTAGCAGGTGTTAAGTTTAGGTTGGCGCTTCCCCATCAACTTAATGTTTAATCATGTGGAGGAGTCCGTTAACACAGCTGATAAGGTTCATTAACCCCGTTTCCAGGTACAAACTAAGCTAAAAATCTGTGAAGACAGACAAGGAGAGACCAGCGAACAACAAAGCAAGGCCAAGCAGCCAATCAGAGACCATGGAAAAACTCCACTTTGTGAAATGAAACGAGACCAAACCCGACATAAACCAAATAGACAGTGAATGTCAGTGTCCACCTGCAAACCTATACAGCTGCTCTGCCACATATTCTACTTCTAAATGGTGATAATTTCTAATGATTTGTTTAAACTGTCAGAAAGTTCATAACTCTACTATATATTTATTATAGAGGTCACAGTGAGTGGTCATACTGGAGCGCATTATATTAAGAGGTGGTACGTATGTTTTGGCCACCTCATTTACGTAAATGATGTATCACTTATCCCTCTTTCTCTGTACCCTGGTTTCCTGTCTCTCTACAATGTCTGCTGTCAAATAAGGGCCCAAACATGTCCCCAACCCAAAAAAAGCTGTCTTTTGACTGTGGGACGAAAGTACCCAGAGCAAGCCAACATCTGCCTGTTTACTTTGGTCTGATCCTGCACTGTTTGAGCACAGGCATCTTCAGAGAGCACATACTGACATATCCCAGTGGGGAAAAACACAGGTGTGAATCATAAAATGAATGATGGCTCAATTCCATTTATTTGCTTTATTGTCAGTGGCCTGGTGTTGTTCATGCTGGCTCGGTGTCACTCTGCCATGGCTGAATGGGACACTTGAATAGAGCAGAGCCACACTAATGTTAGGCCAAACTGTCTGTGGTGGGAAAGGCCTATGAAATGTTGCACCTAGTCCTGCGTTCCCGTTTTTTAAGTGAACTGGTCAAAGATGAAGGTTTTGAAGATCAGGCTTTTAAAGCTAATAAAGCATGTACCATGAATTTGTCCTTACCTGCGTTATTACCAAATTCAGTGCACTGTTGGAAACCCTCCATTGAGAAGTCATATGTACAAGCATGGTCACTCCATAAACTAACCTCTGTTTCTATACAAAGCACACAGTAGCACCCACCCACTCAGTGAAGCTTTTCCACCGCTCATCTCAGGCCTAACTGTACTTTGTTTACTTTGTGTTTGTAAAGTAAGTTCACCTTTGGGAATCTTTGTAGGTGAGGTTGTTTGTCTTGTCCAATGTCATATTCTGGATCTCATCCCTACTTGAACATGTGTGGCTTTCAAAAGTTGACATTTTGAATGACAAATGAGTAAAACTTGTGAGGCTGATCATAAAAGATAAGCAGTGAATTGTAAATCATCCAAAACTATTTCAAAAGAGGTCAGAATAAAATGAACTCAACATTATGCATAATATGGCTTCTTTAATGGAGTTTTTTTGCTGAAAACTCAACGTGCAGAGCCAGTTTGAGATGGTATTGGTTCCACTCCATTTCTATGCAACATACAAAAGAGCACACCATTTATTACAGCTTTTATCAATGGCTCTGGGTGGCAAGCAAAATAATACCACGTTTCAGCTTGGGCAACACTACATCCTACCAGACGCATTAATCACACACTTTGTTGTGACTAAATTAAAATGGAGAAACGGCAGCAACATCTCTGCCAACACTATAATGCAGTGAAAAGATTTAATTCTTCTTAAGGTCCATTCTGTGCACCTGTTTGATTATCTGCTGGCAGAGATACAATACGATGTCTTACCTGTTGCCCATTGCACATTTGTTGGTTTCCCCCACCCTTGCAGCATCTTAAAAGCAGTTCACCAATATGGTAATGAATAATGGGGACAGCATTTTTCACATAGTGCTCATGTCTGTCTGAACACAGCCCAGGGAGCTTTAGGAGTAAACACCTCAACTCATGTTGCACGTCTGTGTGCATGTGTCAGACCCACCCATACTGCTGTGTGTTTGTGCATCTCTGCCTCATCAACAACTTTAATCTACAGCTGCAAGAAATATTACACCAACAGCATGTCAAATACAAACTGTTAAAAAGGACATTTTTATTTAGCATCACGTTGTGTGTTACCTGTAAGATAACACACAACGTGATGTTAAGTCATTTTGTTGCAAATTTTCACTTTCCTTATTCACAAAATTTGTGACCCGCCAGACTAATTAGACATGACGTGTCTTATAACTCATCTTTACTGTTGCAACTACTGGAAGCATGAAAAACCCCGCACATCACCTGTACTCACTGTGCTCATTCTCTGGCTGTGTTGTATAGGATCACTATGAAGTCAAGTGTTAATTAGTGCCATGCTCTGGTTTAAGACCTGATTCCTGCAGAACCATCTTTTGCCAGATATAAGATCCTGATCCACACCCTGTTTGACTATTCACGCAGTATCAACATCTGACCAGAAGTCTAATTTTAGATCCAGGAACTCACAGCCAAAGAAAGGTGGAGAACAGTTGAAACAAAAGCAGAACATGTGACAACATCTGAATACAATATTATGAGTTTTATTGCAGTGGATGACAGTAAAGTAGATTAAAGATTTAAACTTTTTACCATTGCAATATAATCCATAATCCAAAACAAAAATCCTTTTTCCTATGTTACATTTTGTTGTAACACAAAGCAGCTGTGATGGAGTCTTTTCCAGAATAAAATCGTCTAAAAATGCCAGAGGAATCATTATTACCAAAGAATAAGAGCAGACAAAAGTATTAATCTGACCAAGCATTCAATGCCGCCTTGATACTTGATGCTATAAACACATTCAGGTCACACTAAGAAACCTGATAAATGACGACACTACTTTTATACAGTCTCTACCCCATGATAAAAGAAACAAAAATGACTAAATGAAATTGAAATTTTTAAATGGAGTATCTACATAAGCCAACAGAAATCCATTTGCAGCAAACATTAACACTGGGTTCCAATGGCGTGTTGTGTCTCCTAATGTATTTATTAATTTAAAAGCCTAATGGATCATTACAAAACGCTTTTGTAATCCTGCTAGTACTGCTTAACATATGTTTTCATGCACAACAAGGACTTTTGAACAGTAGTGTAGTTTAAAAGAAGCTTTGGTTTGACTGAATGAGCTCTGACTGGTCTCACAAGTCTGCACATGAAAACTCAAAAGTTGGGAGGGTGGGGGAGTCAAGAATGACTGGAGAGTAAAGAACACGACTTTCATAATATATTTTAAGGAAGCATTACATATCTAAATTAAACCAATCAACAGCCATTTTTAAACCTCAAATTACTCATGTATAAATAGAATTATTAGTCCACATCCAGAAAACCAAACTTCAGGATGATTTCCTCGAGTTAAAACTCAATTTTCAATGTTGAAGATGGACTGTATCAGACATCTTCATCTGGAGGTAAATGCCAATTGATAAATGTTTTTTTATGTCAAATTGTCATCATCATCCAGTCAAACAATGTGCCACACCAAAAAAATACACAGCCTCCACTAAAGCCCTGTCGTCATGCCTACACACTCGTCATCACTGAAGGAATGTGTGCCATTAAAAACTGATTTTCTCAGCTGCGGAACAAAATGGAAAGAAACTGTCTTTAATAGCAGCATGTAAAAATCTAACATGTCTCAATACATGCTCTAAATAAGACAGTGTCCAGTCTATACTTACCCAAAATGTAATTATCAAATTAGTGGGCTGTAACAATGCAACCAACACAGAACCTGGCTGGCTCGAGATGCCCAGACTAGTGCCTCTGCAGCCTACTGAGGAGGATTTTAGTTTACTTAGACTGTGACGGGTTTTCTGTTTTCTTTAAAGAGCTAAAAAAAAAAAAGGCCTTTGACATCGAGACGTAGAAGCTAGAGTACTCTAATGCTGGCAGGTTCAGGGAACAACATCTGATGTACAAGATGGATGAAAGTGGAAGCTGGTGATTAGTGCAAGCAAAGCAATCTTTAACTTGCAGAATTTTAAGCTTTGTGATTGGGTGTTTCCACTGGACTGTGAATCCTGAAATTTCTACACAGGAGAGTACCTTCAACTTTTTAATCACAGGATCAGATTCTTTTCAGTGCAGATCTGGATCTAGTCAGGATTTACTAAAAAAGGCAAACATGAGGCAAACCCCCACGCCCACCTCACTAAAGGGCCAATCAGAGGACCTACAGCAGGATCACCTGTGTCAGATCAGGTATTGTTATCTGGCGCAGTGGCGTGGCTGAGGCAACAACAAAGAGAAGGGAAGGAAGAAGGGGGCAGGGACTGACGAAGTGGGACAGAGAACATACTTGAGCAACAACAGTGAAACCTGAGGAGGGAACCACAGGAGAGAAGGCTCATAACACACAAGTCTACTGCTCTAGTAAAGTGCTATTATTGCACTTTTATTATAATACATTTTTGTTTTTACTTTTTGCTCTTCTGTTATCATGAACAGCTTTGTTTGCATGATCAGTGGCACGTCCTACAACTACATAAAGGAAACCTTATTAAACATAGAGACAAAAAAAATTCAAGATCAAATAATTTCTTCTCCCTTAAATCTAGTTTTGGTACTAGCCATGGAAATCTGATCATATTTCTGCACAAATAGAGACAACACTGCTACTAAAAATAAATCAGAAGAAAAAAATAATACCAATTTAATCTTTTCAGTAGTTACATTTTTGGTGTCTACATCTATTTTCTGGTGTTTTACAAAAAAAGATACACGTGTGTGTTGGGGCTCCAGACTGTAAGTGTGGAAATGAAAAACCTGTGGTGATGACCACTGCAGCCCACTGCTCATCTGTGAAACTAGCAGCACATTAGCTGCTACCAGTATTAAACACCTGCACCCCCAACCAAACTGTTGGCATCAGAGTTGCAGGTCAGGTTCTGACAAGGAAGAGGAATGTGTGGAATTAAAAAAAGGATTATATATCTGGTTCTGCTGCATCACAAGTCTGACAAGGTTACAGAAGTGCATCACTAAAAACCGGTGTGCTCCTCTTACACACACACACACGATTAAAATCACTTCCCAAAGGCAATTTTCCAGACTAGGATACACAACTTTTTCTTAAAGTGTAACAACTCCTGTTAAATAGAGCAGAACTACAAAAAAGTGTAGGCAGGTTATGTTATTTTGAAACATGTCAGAAGTTTCACAGTGTTTGGCCCATATGGATGGATTCTTGTTCAACTACTCAATTCTTGACAAAGACTTCACATGGAGATCCTAAAGCCACTTCTTTCTTGGCCTTTAGCTGAATTTAGAACCTAATTTAATTAGCAAGCTGATGACACCTCCTGTAAAACAAAACCTCATTGGCAGATGCAAGTTTCAGAGAAGAAAGAGTTTCAAGATATTTTACCCATTCATTATTTTTCCTTCCATGTGACAGAGGTCTGAGCTGCAAGAGAGGAGAATGCAAAGCATTTGTACCAGTGACTGAGCGTCCCAGGGCGGGTGACAACAGATGTTATCTGTGAGTTTAGCACAAGAGTCAGATTTCTGCAGCACCTGAGGGGAATCTGTTTCAACTGACATTTACAGTAAACCGGTGGAAAACAACACAAGCAATCGCTGCTTGGTTGCCATTTACAGTAATAGTGACTCTGCGTGAAAACTGTTCACCACTCTCCACCTTTTACTAGTCTGGCCTGTTTTGGTGTCCAGAATGTTCTTTTACCGTTTGAAGTAAAACTCATTTCAATGAGATTACAGCACGGGGACAGCAAGGGCCCTGACACAGAAGCTCCAGAAAAAAAACACGTCAAGCAGGCAAGCGAGTTGATCCTGGCTTGCAAATAACGCTGAGCTTACTAATGATCAGTGCTGGTGAGCCTTTAAACCCTTGCTTTTATTGCAGGGATTTTCTGTCAGCTTCTCACCTGTCCCTGAAAGACGCCCACACCCACAGTCTTTTGTGCTCTTAAGTCAGCCTAAAAAAGTAAACCTGTGTCGTGCAGGGCTGGGTAATAAATCAACATCCGCATTAGTGGCCTCTCTGTATCACTGAATGATGACAAAACATTCAAATGTGTATTTGAAATTATTAAGTGTATTCTTTCTGGTCACATGTCAGTGTTAAATGAACATCTGTTCTGTTGCTTTTTTATGTCATCACATAATTAGGTCAACCTAGGCATTCAAAAATGCCAATCTGACATTCTACTATACATTGTTTTGTAGTTATTTAAAACCTTAAATTTTATCATCATCAGTCAGAGCCTGTGCCATTGATAGTTATTTCTTAAGTGGTATAAATATTCATAAGATGTGATAGATGTGAAATTTCTCACACTAATGACTGATTTGGGATTGACAACAACACACGACGAGTGTTAATAAGGATTCTTTCCTTCTATCATGTTTTTCATGCTCTAGCAGGCAAAATTATAAGCCTGTAACTGGTGATTATTTTCATTATTTATTTATCCATTGTTGTTGTTTTTTAATCAACTGATTGGATGTCTAGTCTATTAAATGTCAAAAATAGAATTTTGAAATGCTGTTAAAAAGAAAAAAGCAGCAGTAGAAACAAAGTCTCACATTGGAAATGTAGTATATCAGTTGACTAATCAATTATTACGCCAGTGATTTCTAAGTTGGTAAATTATGGTAAGCATCGTCACACTCTCTTAACGGAGGTTAATGAGATTAATCTTCAGTGAGATGCATCAGTATTTTACTCACAGCTAGAGTACAGACAGTGAATCCATAAACAGACAATCCACCGAGACACCAGCTGCCACTGCAGTCACACAATGCCAGGGCCCCTGAGCAAGAGCAAGGAACTAGAACCTCACTAGGGTGAGTGGTCTCATTCCTCTGTGCAGGACGGGGTCGTCCTCAGCAAGTTTAACACCTCATGACAAATCACATCTTCATTTACAAAGTAAAATCCTGCAGTCCTCCAACAACAAACACGCAGGTTCTAACATCACCCCCTATATAGTCCAAGTTTAATTTGCCTCCTCATTTGCCTATTTTTACTTACAGTAAACATCAATGATGACTGACACTTTGGTAAGGTTCAGGCCTCAGGGGAAAAATGTTTCTGGCACAAATGGTTTTGGCTGATTTAAAAGTTCCCTGTGCTCTTTTTTAAGTAGTTGCACTGTGGAGCAGCACAAGAGTAGATCTCTGTTGTGGTTTTATCATGATCTATTTAAAGTGAAACTGAAGTCTCTCTAGTGAACCTTAATATTCTCCTGAAACATACCAAACACTCATCTAGCCAGAGTCCTATGGTCCATTAATTTGAAAAGCTGAAACCCCTTAGCACCCTACTCAAGGAAACCACAGCATACATACATTCTAGCCAAAGATCCTTTGCATGTTAGTCCCCCAGAGCAGCTATTTACTGTTGTTGTAGGTGCTGCTCCAGGCAAATTTGGTTCGCTATTAACCGGCAAGATTTTGATTCAAGGGTTCTATAGGGGACACATCCACAGAAAGCTCCAGTCCCAAACAGACCCAGGACACGAACCTGGTGGGACGTCCATATGGAAAAACATTCCTAAGATTTAAAACAGCTGCTGTGACGCATTCACCTGAGCTAAACCTTCAGTGTTCATTTGCCTCTCAGTTCACGATTCAAATTCCCCGTCACTGCTTTCAAGGTCAACCATTTCCATAAGGAGACAAACATTTCCCTAATCAAAGGACTCCAACTTGCTTTGTCTGCAAAAGGAAAACTTAATATATAAATATATATATGGATGGAGGGATATATATATATATATATAAATATCCACATTGGTTGGACATTTCCACTGTGTTCAGAAACAACAGCAGCTACACGTGTGTAACATTTTCATTTTGTGACTACAAGAAGTGATATTGCACCAAACAGGCACCTCCTTTACAAAATTAGCATGTATACAAAAACTCAAAAGGGATTTAGATCAATTTTACATGAGAAGAAAATTGTTTATTAATAAGCAAGTACAAATTGCACCAGGAAAACCATTAGTCTAAAAAACAGTACAGGAACCTTTTATTCCAAAGGACTGGAAAACAAGGAAATATTTTCTATTAACACAAAAACTATGTGAGAGAACACAATACAAGATTATTTCTTCTCACACAAATTTGAAAAACCCAATATTTTCCTCCATCTTTAGTGCAGAACTACAAATGTTTTCCTACAATCAGTATAAAGCAGCAATCAAACTGAAACAATGACTTTCTTCCATCCAACAAAAAGATGCTGGTGTTATTTTCCGCCATGATATCTTTCCCTGAGTCATGACGGTACGATTATGAGCTGATTATGCAATGGAAAGACTCCTGTATTATTTGAACAATGTTCTTTTCTGGTGCCAACAGAACA
This sequence comes from Sandelia bainsii, assembly GCA_032362345.1. Classification (NCBI taxonomy): domain Eukaryota; kingdom Metazoa; phylum Chordata; class Actinopteri; order Anabantiformes; family Anabantidae; genus Sandelia; species Sandelia bainsii. The sequence continues at coordinate 20,397,686 of JAUMHL010000015.1, forward strand.
CTTTTTTATACCTTACTTCGACACATATTATTTTTTCCATTTAACTACTGAAGTAAAAGTTCTCGAGCATTAAAAATTGTCAGTTTAGATTTAACCTGTTTTGAACAGGTGTTTATGACTTTATGACCATTTTAGAGGAGTGTTTCAAATATTTAGTCTATTCTCGCTGAGCTTAATAAGTTGGACTAACTTTTACAAACTGTAAAAGAACTGAATTTTTTTCAATCTAATAATAAAAAATTGTCTGTAAAAGTGGTTTTGTAATTATACAGCTTCATGTTTTGTTGTTCTATAATATTCCCACAGGCAAATATTCTTCTTTTACTCCTTCCAGAGTGTCTATTTACCCAGTGGTGGATTTCTTTTCATGAGAGTAACATAGGATTTATAGATGTTTTAATGGATCTTAGGTGATTGAATTGCACCTGAAAATCCCATGACTATACATTAGTGAAAAAGTCCATAAACGAGCCAGAACACCAGACACAAAAAACTGTACATGTAAAACTATAACCTAGAAAAGTTGTAAAGCAACTGCTCAGAACCAGTTTCATCCCCGACAGCGGTTAAAAACTGAAACACGGTGTCACCTGTACTGAAACGGAGGAAAGGTGAGTTCAGCAGCCGCCCAGGTGAAGCACTGTCTCCTGTTGGTGTCGTTTATCACTTATAATAGCTCCAAACTCAAAGCAAAACAGTCAAACGCAAAAGAAACGTTCATATATTAAACTAAACTCACTTAGTGTCACCTTCGTGGATTTATTTCAAACTGTGAATCCTGTCCTCAGTCGGTGTCCAGGAGTGAGTGTTGTCACCGCACCATGTTTTACTCTTCTTCCGGCTTGCTGCAGCGGCTCCCCGCCCTTCTTCTCCCCTTCTTCTCCCCTTCGTCTGCCTCACCTGCTTTACCCCCGCACAACCGGTCCGACCCGTCCCAGCGCTAAAAACAACTATACAATGTTGAAAACAATGTGAATGCGTTTGCATTCAACCCTTTTGTTAAAAACAATGTGTGGCATCCAGAGAGGCCGCAGCTGCGGAAGTAGGCGCGGAGGTGTTCGAGTCATTGAATTCTTAATTAAACCAGGTGGTCGTTTACAGGAGCAACGCTACCTGACTTTTTTAATATATTTTTATTTGTGACATTTTGACACGGAAGGGAATTAACAGTAAGTTAACACTATAGCAGAAGTGATGAGTAACTAAGTACATTTACTCAAATACTGATGGTAGAAGTACACAGACTCAAATAAAGGTTGTTAATCCACAATAATATGAAATATATCATCATTTATTAGTTGATTATATTTCTTATAAAAATGTTCACCTGCAAAAGTAACTAGATACTAAAGCTGTAAATTAAGCTTAGAAATCCTGTTGATGCATAACACTAAAATGGAAATCAGAAGATCCAGTGCCAGTTGGTATGTGGATTGCTGAAATAAACAACTCTATACAACTAAAGAAAATTACATGTTGGTTGACTAATAAGAATAAGACTTTTTTATCAAATATGGCAGCCATTTATTGACTACATGAAGGATATACCTTTGGACCAGATTGATTGTGCATCATTGTTATTTCAACGTCATCAGAATGTCTATTCACATTAAAGTGTACTAATTCCCTAGAGAGGCACCCGCCAATAACTTTTAATTGTCACTCAAACCTTAATGTCTTCCGTCCCCTCTTATTTATGTACCTGTGTATTTGTTTTTTTCATATATATATGTTCAAGTTGGTAAAAGTGAAATAAAAATAATATTTTTTTATATTTAAAAAAAAGTAGTGGAATAAAGGTACAATATTTCTCTCTCAATTGTAGTGGAGTAAAATGAAAAATTGCATAAATAGGAAATAATCCAGTAATGTACAAGTACCTCAAAATTAATTTCAGTATACTTCTTGAGTAAATGTACTTAGTTACTTACCACTTCTGCAAATACTGTACTTAAATGGCAACTACACAGATTTTCTACTTGCTTCTTATAGCTGTAGTTTGTGGAGTACATGTGTATGAATGGTGTTAAACTTCACTCTGTCTGGTTCCTCCTACCATGAACGTTGTCAACCTGCTACACCAAAACTGAAAGTCTCCTCCAAGTGAGATCAGCAAATATTTTATTATAGGGAGGCAGAGGGAAGTATAATACCCTTATTTAAGAAGGCGCTCCTTTATGATTGAAATGTAGCATAACAAACGATTAAAGCATATGGACATATATAGACTTATTAATAAACAGACTTTGAAGAAAACTGTATAACTTCCTTGTAAAGGTGTGTGGCAAGTTTATTTTAAAAATATTATCCAACAACAAGACAAGATGTAAAGTACACACAAGTATGATCATTCCTAGTTAATCTGATAAAAGGCTGTACAGAAACATTTAATTCATTCTGTGCATTTATTGTCTTAATGTTAATAACACTGACTTGTCACAGTAAGTGACTTAGCAGTCAAATGAGGCATTGCATTTGTTTTTTTTACTAGGTGTGGTCAGGGGGTCACTGAGCAGCAATGCCACCTAATGACAATCCTGCTCAACGAACTGTGAATAAAAATATACAGTATAGCAGGCAAATGTGTGAAACACACACATCAGAGACACTGTAGACCTTTAGTCTACTAAGTTTACTAAGTAATAACTTTATTGTTCCCAAAGAGCAGTTATTTGTGCATGAAGTTCTGTTTGTGGTCATAGGGAGAAGTAAGAATGTGTGGGGGCGCATACAATTATGGGAATTTTCTTCTGAGTGAAGGTCCACTGAAAGACATTATGGAGTTGCATTATGAGAATTAAAGTCTATGTTGCAGTGTTTGGGAGTTTGACTTATAGCTATTAAAGACTTCCATAGGACATCTTTAACTTTGCTGCTTTAAATTTGGCAACTCATTGTCATCTGTCTTTTGTGAGTTCCCCACCCTTATGGTAGCTGTGATGCACTACAAAAAAAGCACAAGAAAATTAAGAAAAACATATGATCAACTTCACAACAAGGGTGCAGCATTTAGAAAAACACTGGAAATACAGACAAAACAACCAAGTGAAAAAAATGTGTTTGTATTTTTAAATGCTGTCTGTGTTGACGTATAGGTGAAGTTGTTTTCTTAAATTGTCTATTTGCATTTTCTCAAGCTGCAATGTATTGAGCTCAAGGCCACTGTGGCTACTGTAGCAGCTGAACATTAAAATGAAGTAAGACGGACTGTGAAGTAAATTTAACCTAGGTGCCTCTGAATTTCGTTTTTGGACATATGAAAGAACACATTGTTTTGTAAAGCCAACTGTAAAGAAATTACAAGCGATACTGGAAACTACAGTAAATTTACCAAGTAAAGGAGTGCATTGTTAAAGATATTTGTCCCTTCTTGCGGATTTAAGCATTTCAGGAAAGTCTTTTTCCGGTGGGTGGCAGTAAAGGGCAAAAAAGCGTCTGAAGTGTCAAACATCAGAGAAGAAGAAGAAGAAAAACCCGCCTCCCCTGCGCTCGATTGGCCAATCAGGAGTCTGCATTCTGAGGCAATTTACTGTACCCGTAGAGTGTGGATTACAAACTGGCGAGCTAGTTAGCTAATATACTGACAGAAAGTTAAAAACATAACACTCTTTACTTGTTGGGGCCGTCAGTTTCCTGCCCTGAACACCACCTGGGTAACCAGCTCATACCACAGCCGCAAACGGTACCATGGTCGGTGTTAAAGTCATCGGGAGCGACCCGGACTTCCAGCCGGAGCTAGCGGCCGCCGGCTCCAGGCTCGCCGTGGTGAAGTTCACAATGGCTGGGTAAGCTTAGCTGACAACTTGGCTTCGAGGCCGCGCTCTTAACCGGGCATCAGTGTTTTCTTTAAGTAGAAGACTTGGAAACATTGAGAGCTTGCTTTTTAGCTGTTTTGGAGAGGTGCCATGAGCTGGCTACGTTCTTTGACAGGAGTAGTTTTTATTGCAAGGAAAGCTAGGTTAGCATGCTGCCGTTAGCAGGTGCTAGCTAACTAGCTATGTGTGTTGCTTACAATGACATAGCAGTATTACAGTATGAGGTGTCGTAAGATTTAATGGTGTGCTGGTTAATTAAACGGAGAGTGGACTATCAATGAAACTCTGCAACATAAGCTTACTACCACTGTAATATTAATAATGTGTTATGATTTGTTCCCCCCAGTAGCCAGTCTCTGTAACGTTAACGTGTGTCCACTTTGATTGTGCTTATTACAAGGTTTTCTAATGTTAGTTGAACTATAGGCCTGATAAGCTGGATGAAATGACAGCAGTGACATTCAGTGAAAAAAATCGTTATTTTATAGGTTGGATCGTGTATGTCACACTAGACAAGATTAGAGTATGCAGCTGGTATATGAAAGTGAGAATGGTAAAGCCAAGGACGAGCTGCCACAGTACAACAGTAGCTCTTGGAAAGTTCAGTGAATATATTGCCATGATTGCTATTAGATTTTTGTTGCTACGTTGTGTCAACAAACATGTCAGACAGGTGTCAAATATCTCAATACCAAATACAGTCATGTTCCAAAGTTAGTACCACCTCTTTTAATTCTGTGTTTTTGTGTAAAAACATAATTGATATCATCCAATCACAGCAGATCTAAATATTAGGCAAATACAACCTCAGATGAACAACATATAACTTGCTTCACTGTACCATTATTTATTTAACAAAAATGAATCCAAAAAGAAATAACACAGAATTAAAAGAGGGGGTACTAACTTTGGAACATGACTATATGTCTAGTTTAGAAGCAGCGTCTCCACTGCAGAGTCTGGCCGGCAGAGAGCCCTGTCAAGTTTGTTTTCCGACTATAAAATATTCTATTTAGTGTATGTATCTTCACATAAAAAACGTCCAAATTAAGGGTTCCTTCTTAAAATGCTTCTGTAGGTTTTGTGTTGATCAGGTCAGACACCTCAAAAATCCAGTATCAGTAAGGTTATAATCATTGCTGTGAGTGTAATAATTAAAATGTACATGAATTATGGAGACAGTCTGGTACCAAGAGCTTGAGTGGCATTATGAACAAGCTCAGATACCTATGTTACTGACTTCCTACTTGACATACATTAAGCCAACAGTACATAATGCATCACATTAATGTATTTGTAATTGATTGTTTGTCGATCATATAGTGCTAAGCAGAATACCCTCACATAGAGAGCTAATCGCTAACATACTGTCCTCTGTCTCCTCAGGTGTCGGCCCTGTGTCAGAATAGCCCCGGCTTTCAACATGTTGAGTAACAAGTACCCACAGGTCGTCTTCCTTGAAGTCGATGTCCACGTGTGTCAGGTAAGTTCAGACTACCACATCCACCACATGGTTTTCATCCAACGGTGTTCTGACATAACTGGAGAAAAGAACAATGGCATACTGTTGACCCAGGTGTAGCATTGACAGTTACAATTGGCAGAGCCATCCTATTGTATAATACGTACAGAATTTGGTTTGGCTTTGTCTTTCTGAAATAGGCAAGACTTAGGATCTTGCTTCAAACACTGTAGATATTGCTGAGCATTAATGAGGCTTTCACAGATGTAGTTATCCATGCTGTGTGCACTAAAGCAGCCACATACCATCATGGATGCTGGCTTTTGAAGTGTGTGCTGATAATAGGCTGGATGGTCCTCTTTAGCTTGGAGGATGTGGTGTCGACGGTTTTCAAAAATAATTTACAATTTTGACTGTTTTCCACTTCACCCCAGTCAATCTTAAATGAGCTTAGTCCTGGAGAAGGTGGCAGCATTTCTGAATCTTGTCTATATATGTTTTTTTTCTTTGTATGGTAAAGTTCTAACTTGTATTTGTGGACACAGTGAAGAACAGTTCACTGACCACTAAACAATTTGTTGGTTATGCAATGTTCCACCAGGTGATTTTAACAGTTTACAGTTTTTCCAGTCTTTTGTCTCAGTTTCCAGTTGGGTGGCAAATATTGTGAACTGAAAACAATAATTTGCTGTATTATAACAGGCTTAACAACTTCGCCCTGACACAGTGATTCAGATTAAACACAAGTTACCACAGAGATAATGGTAAAGAACCAGAAACGTGTGAATGGTTTAAGATGTTCCTATTAAAGAAAAGATAGATACAGGGTAAATTTGACTAAACTGTTTCTCTTTGCCTCAGGCGACAGCAGCAGCCAACAACATCTCAGCCACACCAACGTTCTTGTTCTTCAGGAACAGGGTCAGGGTGGATCAGTATCAGGGGGCAGACGCCACAGGTCTGGAGGAGAAGATCAAACAGCACACAGAGAACGACCCAGGAAACAGCGAGGACTCCGACATTCCAAAGGGATATGTGAGTTGTTGATGTTACTGATAAACTTCAGCACTGCTGCTGCAGGATTTACTGTCAAGTTGACCATCAGTTGCAGTTTTTTTGCATTACCATTGAGTAAACCATTTTTGCTAGCAGCATGGACACATTAAGAAATGATAGAAAAGGAGAACAAGAAAATAGATAGTATGTGTCATGGAAGTGGAAACACAAGTATTACTGTGAACAGGAGAAAGTGGGAATCAGATACTTGCTTCAAAGTATAAATGTAACAGACTGAAATAGAAACAGAAATTGAGCGTGTCCTGTCTGGTTTGTTTTCAGATGGACCTCATGCCTTTTGTCAACAAAGCCGGCTGCGAATGCCTCAACGAGAGCGACGACTGTGGCTTTGACAACTGCCTAATCAAAGATTCTTCTTACCTGGAGTCTGACTGTGATGAACAGGTATGAGCTGTCAGATCTTTTGTTTGCAGTTCTCGTATATGTGCAAAAACACAAAACACCATTTGCTGAAACAGCACAAACAGTCAATGTGTTTATATGCACTTAAATAACCTGGTTACTGTCAACTGTCACGTAAATGAGAATCATAGTTGAGGTAGGGCATGAGAGAAACCTCATTTTCTCCTGGGCAATGCAGATTTCTCTGCCATGTATATGTGGAACCAGGTTTCTAATCTCTTTTCACAAGAGCACATGTCCAGTACAAAAGGCTGCAGACAGGCACCTCCTCAGAAGAGAGGAGCGGCTGAATGAAAGAAGCGATTGTCACACAGAGGGATGCCTCCTCATATTTAAATGAAAGTCTGACTAAAACCAAAACTAAGTGGCCTGTAGGAGTCTGAAAAAGTCGCTTTCCACAGTGTGTTTGTCTTCAGACAGTTTGCACTGTGAAAAGGAGCACTGCTCTGTCACTGGTCTGTCAGTCTGCTCTGACAAGTCAGGAAGCAGCATTTTCTGTCACTATACGGTTAAAATCTCTTAGCCAGGCATTATTCAGCTGCTGCATGTACACGTGAATTTACCGCAATGCGGCAAACTTCTGCTGAACTCTCACTGCAGTTGAGGTGCTTCCATTAATATAATGTCATCAAGAGAAGGAAAAACACCTTGTTTCGGCGTCAAAATGCCAAATATCCAAAACCTTCCATTTAATATACACAGTGAAAACAAGTCAGAACACAGGGAATAACCAAGAACCAGGCCCTTATGGATTCTTAAAGTTCTCATAAGCTCCAGGTTACAGTGGAAAAAGCAAAATGCCACATAAGCATGTTTAAAATGTTGTTTGTTTTTCTGTTGTGTGCAGTTGCTGATAACTATCGCCTTCAACCAGCCTGTGAAGCTCTTCTCTATGAAGCTGCAGTCCTCAGACTTTGGTGAGTTTTAATTCTACTGCTGTCATTAACCTAAACCACTAATGTGGATGTACGACAATGATGTTAATTCCCTTCCTTCCCTTCTACCACCTTTTCCTTTGTTTGTCCTTCTGCATACCAGCCCAAGCCCCTAAGGTGGTGAAGGTATTCATCAATCTCCCCCGGTCGATGGGTTTTGACGACGCCGAGCGGAGCGAAGCCACTCAGACTCTCGAGCTGACGGAGGAAGACTACAAGGACGACGGCTTGATTCCCCTGCGCTATGTCAAGTTTCAGAACGTTCAGAGTGTCACGGTAAAGACTGATTAGAAACATAACTGTGGAACACAGTAGTCATCATTTATACAGTGGTTACTGATACTCACTGTGTTTCTCTTTATTTTTTTACCAGTTGTTTGTCAAGTCGAACCAAGGAGACGAGGAGACGACAAAAATCAACTACCTGACATTCATAGGGACTCCAGTACAGGCCACCAACATGAACGACTTTAAGAGGGTATGGAACCGGTACCGCAGCCTGAGGTTGTTTATGTCTGCAAGTGTGTTGTACACGCAGATGATCATTGTTATTCTGTTGCCATGCAGGTTGTGGGGAAGAAAGGAGAGAGTCACTGAACGGGAGAACGAAAGGGAGCAAGAGGAGGAGGCTTCAGATACATCCATTGACTTTCCCTCTGCCAAAAGCTGCAACAGAATCTGCTGTGTCACACACACACTCACTCGCATACACACAACCTAAAGCTATCCTCCTCCAGCTCTTGAATCAATTCTCCATCTGTGGAGACTCAGTCTATTAATCATTTGTATTGTAATTCTGATGAAAACCACTGTAAATAAAACACAGTCCTTTTTCAAAGGCACGTGCATCAAGTCTCCTTCTTTGACAAGAACACAAGGAGGTGAAGTAGCATTTAAAGTACTAGGACTGTTACTGCTACTAGTACTCAAATACAAACACGTGATAATTGTATTGAAAGTGAAAAGTGCACCTGTGATTTTGGTTTACGGTAAAAAAAGAACCTGTGAACACCACAGACTTCTCAGTTTGATACCAGACGACATTTACCCAAGTACTGTACATGATTACAATTTTTAAAAAATCTGACACATGACTATTTCCCGTGACAGCCTAATATGACAGCATGGACTTTGCCTTTTCAGGTAGGTTAAATCACTAACAGGCCCTAAAAACACAAACTGTTTTCATTTCCTGGGAGGAATCCAAGCATAACTCCTCCTTCCTCCTGCTCTCACCTACATACAGTTTCATTTCTTCAACATGTTTCCTGTTTTCTGCCCACTTCACAGTTTACAGTTCACAGATGCCATAACTGCATTACCCTGAAACTGGAACTTGTTACTGAGAAGTTGAGTTGAGTGGTGCAGATGTTAGATGAATATTACCACAACACAAGGTGAAAGTGAAAGTCTCGGGTGTTACACTGTGTCAACAAAGAAGATGAATTTATACATAACAAAAAGAAAAACCAGTTTGTCAGAGTAGGAGTGTACCTGGATTTGTCCAATAGCGCTTCTGAAACTAGGGCTCTGTCCTACAAAGTCCAGACCACTTTCACTAAGCCTCTCAATGTCAGACTTGGGATCCACATCTGAGATTTGTGAGGTCATGATTCTGACATCATCCTTCTTCAGTCTCCTGTCAATGTATTGCAGCGCTCTCTTGTGTCTTTTTAGCCATGCAACACACTTTTTATATATTTTTTAATTTTGAAAGAGAACTGTTGTAAAATTAGGAAAAATGCACAGAAACAATACACAACAAGGAACAAACTAAAAACTATACTAAACTAAAAAAACAACTAAAAAATAAAAGTAGAAACTATTTTACAAAATAAAGCAAAATAATCAAAATGCAAATAGATACAGTATAATAACTGCATCAATGTGAGAGGGATGATGATAAATACATACATTTATATATATTTATCATTTCAACATCATTTATGTTGTGAGATAATGATATGGAATCTTTACTATTATAGCAAAGTAAAGCATTTTTAAAGGTAAGAGCAGCCATAAGATAATGATGATATTTAAAACAAAAAAAAACAAGCCATGATATTATTTTTATACTTTCAGCAAGGATGATTGTTTTTACTCAAATGTCTGTTAGCCTTGTGCTAAAAATGTTTAGCACAATAGATGTGCCTCATACAGAGCCCAGGAGGTGACAGATTCCACTGTGCTGCATCGAGAAGCATAATAACAATGTGACAGCACAGGAAAATCAATCAGCTATGGAGCCTGGGAGGTGGCATGGAGGGGAGAAATAACTAAATTGTGTGCATGGATTAGGCTTATTAAACTGTGCTCTCAAATTTGTCTACACATATGACTTAATTGTTGCTGTCAGGAGTAACATTATTATTAGTATGCTTGTCACTACAATGCAATGGGGTCCCCCACCGGGCTCACTAAGACCACATAGCGGGCCATGGTCCCCAGGTTGAGAACTGCTGGTCTATATAACTCTTTTCTTTGATCAAGGTTCAAGGTTCAAGGTTCATTTATTGTCATTCAACATGTTAAAAACATGGCAGAATGAAATTTGTTCCCAGGCTGGCATCTGAATAAATTAGAGACAATAGCACATACATTAATCTAGAAAACACTAATAAAGTCATCAAAACATAAAATCACAATGTTAGAAGTGAGAGTGAAGCTTATGGCACAGAGTTCATGAACCTCACAGCCTCAGGGAAGAAGCTGCACCTCAGTCTTGATGTCCGGGCTTTGA